>CP025651.1:14409748-14477368 GCA_003576665.1 Ipomoea trifida
GCGGTCCGCAGCACGCTCAGCCCGGCTGAGCGTCCGGGCTCGGCGGTCCGCACGTCGCCCGGGTCTCGCGGCGGCTGTTACGGCTCGGGCGTTGGGCGCGCTTCCCTGCGCCTTTTCCGGATCAGTTATGCCTTGAGCTGATATAAAAGCTCGCTGGTTGCCTGATCAGGACATCCTCACTTACTTTTCTACACACTTGTCTTGTTATTGCATTGCTTACCTTTGTAATAGCTTTATACAGTTCAATATATATTTTACCCCCGCGGTATACTTACGATCCATTGGCTTGTCATACCCCATTTATTTTATCGGGTTTTGTAATTCGGACCACCCGGGTTATTAAAATCCATCAGTTAGATATTGAACAAATGGTCTCTCTTCAAATGAGAAAGTTCCTTGTATGAAACCAAAAGTTCAAGAGGCAAAGGGTGTCGGACCGGACCTTCAGGCCAGCCAAACTTGCTGGGACTGAACCCCCGTGGCCTAGTTCTGATACCACTTTGTTAGGATCAAATGCTTACAATTACGCCAAAAGCTATAGCTAGTAGCGAAGGCGTAACTTTATTTCTTTATACCACCACATTTTCGAGAGGCGAAGTGTTGGACTTGGCCCTTCAGGCCTTCGCCCAATAGAATATGTTCAAAATTATAGAAAACCATTTCCTCTCTGTCCATCCATAGAAGGCTACTTTAGCTAGTACTGAAACCAAACCCACCCTACACTCAGGCAGAGCCTCCGGCTTAATAACCACAGGCGCATATGCATTATCCCCAGCCAGGGATCAAGCCAATTGTCTACACTATTATGGGATTTCATTCATTTTTGAGTAGGCTCTAACTATAGGAGGAACTTTTAAGCCTATATCAGGCTCAAAATAATCCTCGTTCGCATTGGGCAGGCCCAATTAGGGGAATAGTCATGGTCATATTGGTTTTTCCATACGACAGGTGGTTTTGAACTCCCGACCTTTCTTAAGGGATGAGAGTACACGGTCACTCACTCTAATCAAGCTGGTTAATCCTTCGTTAATGTACAAGAATTCACTATTCTCCAAAATGCTTTTTGTTGGAAAAAGATCAACCTAAATATACTAAACAATTGGACTAAGCAAATAAAAACCATGATTCAGATTGGCAGTACATTATCATCTACTTGGGACTATACATGTATGCATATAATGAAAGAGAAAGACTCACCTTTCTTTTGCAAGTTATTCCTCCATCTTCTGCAATGATAGGCAGTTGCTGCAAAATTCAAATGAAAATTTAGACTCGGGCAAATTCAAGATCATTCGGTCCAATTGAAAAATGAATCACACACTTGAGGTTGCCAGCCAAGCTCATCTGGACATCGAAAAGTAGCTTCATTTACTGCCTGCTGCTCAATTGCAAACTTAAATGCCCCACTATTTACCCCCAGGTGAAGCTGAAACAAACAAATCAAAGGCTCCCGGGTAAGAAAAACGGCATCTATTCCCACCGAAAAAAAAGGAGTAATGGAAAATGTAAACATTTATGATGTGGAGAGATGCCAAACTAGATACAGAGTAAGTGGCATGCCAAATGAAGATAAAGTAGTTGCTACCGAAGTTTCTACAAGGAACTTGGCATGGCATAAAGAGCTAAAATTATTCGAAGATATGTCACTAAAGCATTTCATGATTTCAAGACTGGAGTCACTTTACTTTCTATGTATTTTACCGCACTAATTATTTGAAATTTCAAAATTGATCTGTGAATGCCATCACTTCCAAATAATGTGAGAGAAGCAACAGAGAGAAATTATGAATTAGATTTTGCTAAACTGACCCATACGACTTGTCTACCACTTGAACTATTTGTTGCACTAGTCCCCGATTCTATGACCCTGCATAGCCCGGGAAGTGCTCCTTCTCCGGCAGTTTCAAGAACAATGCAGCTACCCAATGTGACACCGGCTGGCAATCCTCTCTTTTCTACATAACTTCTCAAATTGGTTACAAGTCTCTCAGTAGGATTTTCGGGAACACCTTGAAACTTTTTGAAGCCAGTGACATGAATCGTTACCGGTGTTGGGCCCTCGGATCCCATTTTGTTGCAGACACCGATAAGATTCCCTATTCTTGATAAATATTGTAATCAATACCTGCTCAAGAATACAACCATTCAATCAATAAATCCTAACCTAGGAATCAGGATACAGGCAGGTATACAAATAACAGAAGTGCTGAATGTATATAAAAATCTCAAATAATGAATTCAACAACACCAATTGAAGTTCAGATTTCCTACCATTATAGATAGGAACATTAATATATATATATTTTGACAAGTTAATACCCAATTTAGTCCTCGATTATAGTGGCTTTTCTCGATTTAGTCCTAAACAACTTCTTGTGCTTAATTATGTCCTTGGCTTTCATGGTTTTACTCAATTGAGTCCTTTGTTAAGATAACTTGGTAATTTCACATCTATTAATACCCCAATTTAGTCCTCAACTATAGTAGTTTTCCCAAGTTAGTCTTCGACTATAGTGGTTTTATCCAATTTAGTCACTAACTCTATGATTTTTCTCGATTTAGTCCTTGATAACAGCCGAAGACTTAATTGGATAAAACCATCAAAGTCGAGACCTAATTAAGCACAAAATGTAGTTTAGACTAAATCCAGAAAAACCACTATGTTCGAAGACTAAATTGGGTATTAACTCATATCTTCACTAAAACACTAGGTAACTTTGGCTCACAAATACTTTAGGGATTTAACTAAATACGCATGCCTCCAATCCTCCATACTCATTTAGGATCAATTTAAACAAGAATATTGACCCTAGGAATACTAGTAGATTATAACCAACAGAATTACATTTAGAAATGAAAGCCACTAAGCTAAGATACGAAAACAAAATAATAATTCTGGCAATGCTTTCGAGTGAAGGATCAATCATCAATGCAACATGAACACTAAAAGCCTCTGATAAGATCATCGAATGTGCATATTTAAGGATTACCCAGAACAAAAAATTGAATTTTTTTGGAAGATTTTCGAGAACAATACCTTAGTTTCTGCAAATGTGTTCCCTTTTTCCTGTGCCGCCTGGATTGCAGTGTTGAGCAAAGTTGGTAAGCTGTTGCGTTCTTTATTCGGCAGCCGAAACTGAATACTCGATAATGCCCACGTATTTTCTCAAGTATTACCATTCAGTCTCTCGTCTCCTAGTGGAGATTCCCAATCAAGGGTAGTGATTAAATACGGTTTCACAAAAGAACCCAAAGAACATTTAAGAAAAGGCGGAGAAGACAAACAAGAAATCAACGATGGTTGGCATGAGGGAAGAGGAAAGAATACTTGATGTGGTAAAATAACAAGTTTTTTAAAGAGATTCCTTTGTATAATTGTATCTAACCCAATCCAATAAATAACAATGCTTGTCTTTGAGAATTAGGCAATTAAGTACATATTCAAGAGTATTCAAAAACAAACAAAAAAAGTACATATTCAAGAATTATTAAAAAAAAAAAGTATATATTCTAGAAAGACATATTGGTGAAGAAAAACTGTAATTTTTACTGCAATTTTATTCAAACTTGTAAAATGTGGTAATTTAATACCAAAATTTTATATTTTATAGCAATTTTATTCAATTATATTACCCAACCCAACCCACTATTAAGATGATGGCAAATTATTGCATGGATCATGATCCACACAGCTGTGTGGACCATGGCTCAAAATTATATATGTCGTTTAACCTAAATAAGCATCTTAAGTTGTAACGCCGTTAGTCGTCGTTAGGCTGTTATGCGCGACGCGTCTCTACGATTGTTCCAGTATGTGATTCGATCATTGTTCCCTTTTTTGCGATTTCATTCGATCAATCGTAGCCTCCTTTGCGATTTTCATCTCGCCATCTTCATTGAATTTGCTTCTTTCTATTCCAATTTGCATCAGTTGAATATGGGTTGCTGACGATTTCATTCATCGCCATCTCGCCTCTGCGATTGCCATCTCTGCAATTTCATTCATCGAATTGTTTCTTCTCCATCATTGAATACGCATCTTGCATCATGGATAACATCAGTGAAACAAACAACAGAATTGATGCTATCGAATTAAATGATGATATTATAGGTTTTTATATTGTTTATATGTGATTTAGGTTTGCTTTTAAATTTATATCGTGTTTTTTTATTATATTGTAGGAGATGTGAATGCTTTGATTGATGTTAAATTGAGTTCTCCCATTGATGTTGAATCAATTCCAAGTGTGTATTTGATTACATGCTACATTGGTGAACATGCTTAATGTATTTATTAGATATATTGTTTATATGCTTAACGTAAATTATTTGCAGTTGGCACTTTTGGGGGTGCAACTGATGAGAGTTCACCAATTGGAGTCCATGCTAGTTTTTCTAATGCTATGGATGAGAGTTCTTCGATTCCATGTTTTTTAAAGTTGTTTATTATTATTTAATTATTATTAGTTGCGCTTCTGATTGAGGTACATTATTTTTATATATCATCATTTCTGTGTGCATTCTGATTTTGTAAGTTGTGTTTCTGATTGAAGTACATTATTTTTTGTCATTAGGTACATTATTTTAATGGATAGGATACATTATTTTTTTTGAAATAAGGATACATTATTTTTATGCACGAATTATCTGTACTTTCTGTTCTACATGCAATTTATTCTTTTAGTGAATATTGTGCTTCTGATTGAGGTACATTATTTATATGCAATAGGCACATTATTTTAATACATAGGGCGCATTATTTTATTTTTTTTGAAGAGAAAGACTTAATGCATTAAATCATCAGAAAGACAGTCGGGTGCGTTATTTTTATATATCATCATTTATGTATGCATTCTGATTTTGTAAGTTGTGCTTCTGATTAAAGTATATTATTTTTGGTCATTAGGTACATTATTTTAATAGATAGGGTACATTATTTTTATGCATGAGTTATTTGTACTTTATGTTCTGCATGCAATTTATTCTTTTAGTGACTATTGTGTTTCTGATTGAGGTACATTATTTATATGCAGTAAGTACATTATTAATTCATAAGATACATTATTTTAATTCATCAGTTTTTATTTGGACTGTTTGTTGTGCATTCAGTTTATTCTTATAGTGAATATCTTATTTCTTTGTAGAGCATGGCTGGATTTATTCGGCACACCTCACTCCCCCTCTACTTATAAATTTGATTTTCACTAAAGATAATATCAATGTGTTGTATTGTTATGCTAGTAACTTGTTAAGTGTATTGTTTTTTTAAATTTACAGTTAATCAGGAGTTGTTGGGGATTACAGTTGCTTCAATTGAAGAAGCATATAATTTATATAATGACTATGCTTTTAGATTGGGATTTAGTGTTGGGAAGGGCAAGCAGTATTATGTTCCCGGTAGTCAGACTTTTAAAATGATGAAATCCTACTGTGCAAATGTTGGTTTCAAGTATAATATATATAAGTCTTCTAGGTCATATTCAAGGGTAAAAAGACGAATTGGGTGTACTTCATTTTGTCAGTTTGATATGGCGTCTAATGGGCAGCTGATTGTGACAAAACATGTAAAGGATCATAACCATGAGTTGTGCTCACCTTCGAAAAGCTATCTTCTTCAGTCACACCGAAGTGTTGGTGATAATCAATTGTTTTATTTAAAAGACTTTAAAAGGAGTGGGTTGCATTGTCGGATGACATCCGGTTGTTGAAGCATCAGTCTGGAGGTTCACCTTTCGTTGGATTTACACCAAGGGATGCATATAATAGCCTACTTACAGATTCGATAAAGAGCGCAACTTAGATGACATTGATTCAACTTCACTAATTGAGATCTTTAGGCAGGGGCAATTAAATGAACCTAACTTTTTCTTTGATTTTGAAGTGGATGGCGATGCACGATTGTGTAGTTTTTTTTTTTTGGAGGGATGCAAGAATGAAGAAGGATTTTGTGTTGTTTGGTGATTTAGTAGTACATGACACAACGTATCGTACTAATAAGTACGATATGATTTGTGGTCCCTTTGTTAGCATGAATCACCATTACATGAACATAATGTTTAGTTGTGAGTTTTTATTGAATGAAAGGATCGAATCATTTGTTTGGTTGTTTAAGACATTCTTGCAAGCTATGGATGGTAAGTGTCCACAAACAATAATGACCGATCAATGTTCTGCTATGTCTACTGTAATTTCATAAGTTTTTCCAAGTGCAAGGCACAAACTTTGTATTTGGCATATTGGAGAGAATTCAAAAAAGCATATCAAAGGTTTAAGGAGTCAAAAAGGCATTATGGAGTTATTTAATCTTCTATTGAAGTACACGTAAACTGAAGCTGAGTTTGAATTTTATTGGAATAGGTACGTATACTATTAAATTTATCATTGTCTATATGTGTTTTGTCATTCTTGCATTGTGACTTGTATTAGTTTGTGCAAAATCAACCACGTAAATGTAGTGGCCACCCTTAGATGAGAGGTCATGAGTTCGAGTCTCAGTGGTGGAGATCTCGAAATTGACTCTTTGTGCTTCAACAGGTTGAGAAAAGTATAGATGAACAGATACTACAATGTAATAGGGTCAGTTGTATTCAAAAAAAAAAATGTTAAGTTGGAAATTATAGTGTTTAGAAAATGTACTTTATATGTTTTAATAATGTACCTTATGCATACTGAAAATGTATCTTTTGCAGTAACATTTTGATAATGTTTTTTTTTTCCTTCTTTTCCAGTTGCATTTAGAACTTAGATCTTTTCCTTGTTCTTTATGTGTGTTTCCTTTGTGGCATTTGTGCTTATAAAATTAACTGACATATAGTTTTACCTTTGATGTTAAGTTGGAAGTTGAAGTGTTTAGAAAATGTACTTTATGTGTTTTAATAATGTACCTTATGTATGTTGAAAATGTACCTTTGTAGTCACACTTAGGTTTGTTGTTTTCACACAAATTTCAGGATGGTGACAGAGTATAAGTGTCATACAAATGCTTGGTTAGACAAATTGTATGATATTAGGGAGAAGTGGTGTCCTGCTTTTAGTAAATATTACTTTTCTAGAGGTATTTTTTCTTCCCAACGAAGTGAAACTACAAATCATCCAGTTTCAATAAGGTTATATAAAACATGTGGCTTGTGTGATTTTTATAACTCTTTTGTCAATGTGGTTTATGAGTTGAGGAGTAAGGAGAGTGGGGAAGATGTGCGTTGTTCTCAAGGATATGAACATATTTTGTACTTGCAAGTTTGTTACTTGAACCCACAACCTTCCATATGAGAGTGAAACTTAGTACCACTAGATTATAAGATCTTGGCAAAAATAACCTAATATAATCGTATGGTAATTTAAAACATTAAAATAAAAATATAAATAAAATTATCATTTAAAATATCTTAATTAAAACTTTTTAGTGATATAAGTATTTTTTGAGAAAATTAAATGATATACTTTCATTTGTTTAACAAAATAAACTTATGAGGCTAGCCCGCTAGAAATTAAGCTCACAATCAAAAATCTCATAAGTGGGCTGGCCCGCCCTACTGCAAGCTTAATTTCTAGCGGGCCGACCCGTTAGGCCCGTGGGCTAGAATTCATGCAATCCTAGTCTGTCCTGCACGGGTTGGCGGGTTCCGTGATTTTTTTTTTCTAAATTAAGTAAAAAATTATAGAGATGACAAAAATGACATATCTAATATATATATATATATATATATATATATATATATATATATATATATATATATATATATATATATATATATATTTATATTTATTTATTTTTTAATTAATGAATGTTTGGCCCGCGGGGGCTAATTCACTTGGGTTGCGGGTCAACTTTGACCCGCCCCGTTAGGCTCGCATTTTGTGGACCTAATTTTTCATGACCCTAACCTAGTAACCTGCTCTACCGTGAGGCGGTAGGCTTCTACCTACTTTAACAATATGTTCTCACTTTGTCTCTGACTCGACCTGCAATCGCTTATGACAAATTTTACCACTATCACATGACCAGTTGAGTTGTTTGACAATTTTTTTTTTTTTCTAATTAGATTGACGTGTATAACACTTTAGCAATCCGTATCGATATACTCAACAGCTCAAGCCTTCTCCGTGGTCCGTCCCCTACGCGAACCAGCCAAGGTATGCCTCGATTCAGAGACGAGACTCCTGCAGTGCGCGTTTATACTGTTTGCGATGAATCCAAGTTCGTTTGTCTCTAAGAAATTTTGTTTGATTACCCAATTTTCGGCCATTTTCTTATTTCACTCGAATTTGCTGGTATCTCTTGCAGATTTTTGATTGTGAGGAACGTTCCTTCTCTGGGTTGTGGTGATGATCTCGCAAAATTGTTCACCACTTATGGAGAAGTTGAAGAGTACTGTATTCTTGCTTCAATATTCAGTCTTTTATTTTTCTTTTCCTTTTTTAAAGCTCTCTTCGGGTAGCCTAAACTCAATCTTGGATTTCTGCCAAATTAAAATCCGTTTCATTTTATTCACCTTTTGTTTGTTGAAGGTTGGGATTTTGGAAGTCTGAGGGAATTCTACATTGTGGATTTATGGTTACTGCACTTGGAAAATTTGTGTCTTTGGATTAATATGTTATGCTATTATTACTATGCTTTTCATTTCATTGATGTTATTCTGTATATAAGTGATCTGTCTAATTGCTTAGCAGTTAAATTTTCCATTCCTTTTCTCTAATGGGTTGTTTTTGAGTTAATAACCAATTTAGTTGTTGATTAGAGTGGTTTTTCTCGATTTAGTGGACTTTTTGTGCTTAATTAGGTTATTGACTTTGATGGTTTATTCTAATTGAGCCTTCTGCTAAGATAACTTGGTAATTTCACCTATATTAATACCCTATTTAGTCATCGACTATAGTAGTTTTAGTGTTTTACCCAAGTTAGTCTTCGACTATAGTGGTTTTTCTTGATTTAGTCATTGATTCTAATAGCCAAGGACTCAATTGGGTAAAATCATCGAAGTGGAGGACCTAATTAAGCAAAAAAAGTCATTTACGACTAAATCGAAAAAAACCTCTATAGTCGATGACTAAATTAGGTATTAACTCGGATTGTTTTCTTTTTCTCTGGCATAGTCTAAAAGCTGAATCATAGACCTAAAGCAGCTTCTTTTCCCCTCCATATGCTTTCCCTGATTGGTGCAACTCTAATTGGAATTGTGATCTTTCGAACACTATTTATAATGCTAATCTTTTGGTATTATTTTTGTACTGAGTACAATTGTTTTTCTATTGTTTTGCTCAGATGTAAACCCATGGATGCCGAAGACTGCGAACCATTTACTGATGTCTACTGGATCAAGTTCCAAAGGGTAGACAATGCCAGGTCACATTAACATTCTATTCTTTTTACTGCCTAGGTTTTTTGTGTTTTAAAACTGATTTATGAAGAACCGAAGAAACTTGCAAAATGAAAAAAAATGGTGAAAAGTGCCTTGGTTATGTACTTCATGTATCAATGGAATCTGTTATATGACTCTGTTAGTTTAGAAAATGACAGTATATTTCTTATATTATATTTAGATTCCTTGTTGTTCAAATGGAGGATTATGCTTTGGGAAACGACTAAAGAAAAGAAAATAAATGAGGTTATCTTAGCCTTTGCACCCAGTAAATATACGCTATGGTATCCTAATGCATAGTATACACTATTTGGTATGGAAAGCATAAGGGACTGTTGTTATGCATTTATATTGATTTTTGAGGATTTCTTCGCGACCTTTGACTCTAGAAATACTTTCTTTCTTCGTTTGTGAGGCCTTAGGAAGTTAAGATATTGGATATTTGGATAGTAAACTATTGAGTATATTTTTAACTTTAAAAATCAAGAAAAAAAATCACTGGCTACTCTATTTTTATTTGGGTCTTTTGACTCTTCTCATTAATATGTCAGCATTTGTATCAGGTACAAGTAAGAGTTTAATGCATAATTAGAAGTTTAGTTTATGCGAAATCAGAATAAATACCATTTATATGAACAAGAATATAGCATTACCTTAATAAAAGGGCACAATTACACACTTCAGTACTGTATAACTGTATCTTCTATGTGATTGGTTGTCCTTGGTGATTGTACATGTAGCATCTAAATAGTGAATATAGCGATATGCCATCTTGGCATGTATATGGGGTGTGGCTTGAGAAATATAAATGTTTTTTGATATAGGTTTGCCAAGAGGAAATTGGATGAGTTTGTATTCCTCGGGAACAGGCTCCAGGTCTCTTATGCACCTCAATATGAGAGCCTATCTGATACAAAGGGGAAGTTAGAGGGGAGGAGAAGGGAAGTTCAGACATGTTGAAATTGAGGGATTGAAAGACCTGGCGGGTGGAGAATAACAACCACCCGCCAGATAGCGGAAGCAAAGTATGTAAGAAAACCAGAGAATAATAGAATATATGAATGTATTATAATGAAAGAGTACAATAGGGTTCTTCTCTATGCCTCTATATATACTAAACTAGCTACCAAATCTACCATAATAGGAATAGGTAACCCTAATAGGAATAGGAAACTAAGTCCAGCCTACTAGGAGTTTCCTAATATTGAATAATAGTTTCCTAATATTCAACACTCCCCCTCAAGCTGGAACATTTGAAAGTTCCAAGCTTGAATCAAAACAAACACTCTGCCTCACTCAAAATTACAAATGAAAATTAAAAACAACTAGAGGATAAAAGTGCTGGATGGCTTCGGAGGGACAATGCTATACACAATCCTTGGAAATGCATCAAGGGCAAAGCTTGTCACGAACATCCTTGGGAATAATGGCTCCAAGGGTAAACACGAACACCACCACAACAACATAAGCACTCTAGGATTGATGGCTTCAAAAGAGATTGCGCTATGCCTGACTCTTCCTTGGGAATGAAGACGAATGCACCAAGAATGAAGCTGAACATGATCTTGGGAATGAACACACCGAGGATGGAGTTGAACACGAACCTCGGGAATGGAGATGAACACACCAAGGATAGAGTAGGACATGCTAACAAAGCCTTCATTGAACTTCATTGAGAGCGGTAGAGGCGAAAAGGGAGCAAAGAATAGCAAAGGATGCAGTAGAGCCCATAGTAATGAAGATAAACCCAAAGCAACGAGATAAAGATAACCGGGAAAACAAAGTAAAATAAGTAAACTAGAACACCGTTTGATTATAGATAGTCACACTCCCCCTTACGGCCTTACTTGAAGCATGGGAAATAATCAAAGACTTTTATAGTAGTGCTGAACCATCCATGGGATAAGGCATACCGGAGATAAAGGAATAGCACGGTTATACCAAAAACACAAACACCATGGGAAGAAGACAAGAAGTTCGGCAACAAACCCAAAGAAGCTTTCAAATTTCACCAAAAAGTCGAAAGAAGGCCAAAACAGCAATCTCAAGGGGTGGTTTTAGACATTGACCGGCGAGGTTGACCGGAGTTGACCGGAGTTGACCGTTGACCGGCGTTGACCGGCGACCAACGAAGGATCTGAAAACACAGTCAGGAGCGTCTTGTCGATACGGAACCAGTGGTGGTGACGGCGACTCGATCGGACTCCGGAGGAAAGAGATCTGGCCAAAAAACCCCTAGGGTTCCGACGACGGTGGTGGCGCGTGGAGGCGCGTGCGGCGGCGGATGACGGCCGGGTTTGGAGCAGATTACTCGCGACGGCATTCCTGAGTGGCCTGTGGTGTTAGATTGGAGAAAACACCACGAGGCGAGGTTTGAACGCGAAACGGCGGTGATCTGCTGGTTTTCCGGCGAGGCGCGGCGGCGACGGCGACTGCTACGGCGGCGGCGGTGGAAATAGGGTCCTAGGGTTTAGGCTCTGATACCATGTTGAAATTGAGGGATTGAAAGACCTGGCGGGTGGAGAATAACAACCACCCGCCAGATAGCGGAAGCAAAGTATGTAAGAAAACCAGAGAATAATAGAATATATGAATGTATTATAATGAAAGAGTACAATAGGGTTCTTCTCTATGCCTCTATATATACTAAACTAGCTACCAAATCTACCATAATAGGAATAGGTAACCCTAATAGGAATAGGAAACTAAGTCCAGCCTACTAGGAGTTTCCTAATATTGAATAATAGTTTCCTAATATTCAACAAGACACGAGTAAACTGTATGTCATTGACTTGCTGACTTGTAAGGTTACAGAAGGCACTAGGCGCTAGTCGGGCGTCCGGGGGGCACCTAGCGCCTAGAGTGCCTAGGTGGCTGAGTAATAATAATAGGCTCTAGCCGCTCTACACAGTCCACAGGCCCGAGCGTCGCCGTCACCACAGCCTTCCAGCCTGGTGGTTTGCAACTTGGCCGAGTTGGGTGCCTAGTCGGCCGGCCGACTAAAATACGCCTAGGGGTGAAATCCCCTCGGCCTAGGGGTGCCTAGCGCCTAGGCCAATTTTTACAACACTATTGACTTGTACTTTGTATTGGTTGCTTGTTCTTTCCCTTCTGTCCCGAGGCCTAATGCTACTTGCAATGTTTCAGCTCAAAGATCCAAAAGTTCTGCAATCCCGGGCCCGGGGCCTGATGCTGCCAGAAAATCTATAATCACTTCAACCTCTTCACATATAACTTCTAAACCATTAGAAATTAATCAAAGGTAATTTTCTTTGCAAGATGATGTGGATAGAATGATAGATTTTTCATATATAGGAACTATGTAGTATGTACTAAGACATAAAATTGATGTGTTTTCTTTAGTCAGTTCATGGAGCCACAGGAGACCGCTAATAATAGAGATTCCTCTATGACTATAGTATCTTCTAACGAGGTTAGCTATAAATGAATATCATGAAATGATATTCCTTGCATTGTTTTTGGTAACATTTGCAAGAGAAATTTATGTTCTAAAGCATTTTCCTCTTTTTGCCATTCTAGTTTTTCTTGACTGACAATAGGGCCGGGGTTTTCTTGTTCTGTTCAATCACAGGAATATTTTTCATCAGAATCTATGAATGAAACTGTTCAGTTGGTTAGGGAAAAACTAAATAAGGTAAATGATAATTTTACTGTTACTTGATTTAGAGGTTGCATATTAATTTGTCCATTTTCCTTAGATACAATCCAGTGCAGAACAACCAGAAGCCGGAGCTTCCAAGAAAGCGCGAGTGGACAATAGGAGGAGAATTTGACAAGTTTCTTGACAAGTGATGAGAAAAGAAGTTGCTGTTGCTTTATAAAAGGTTTCATGCCTTCCATCTATCTCTACACTAAAATTGCTATGCTAGGTTAATTGATTTACGTATAGGGGTGTTAATGAACAGAGCTTTCGATAAACTACTCGTGTTTGTGTTTGGTAAGCGTTTGTTTACCTTCACTTATTAAGGTAAAACAAACATAAATGAACAAATTTCAGAGCTCGTTTAATAAACATAGTCTGAACATTTGTATGCTCGTTTGCTATGAGCTCGTGAACGCATTCGTTAGTGTTCATTTAATAATGTTCATGAACATATTCATTTAATAATATTCACAAACATGCTTAATTAGTGTTCATTTAAGACTGTTCACGAACAAACTCATTTAAGTGCAATTTAGTATTATTATTATTTTTTTAAATTTCAAGAGTTTAGCCTAATTTTGTATAGTTATGTTGTTTGGTTGATTATTGTTCGTGAACATAGACTATTTCTTATTCACGAATAAATTATTATCATTAACGTGTACACGTGTTTGTTTGTTTAGCATTCGTGAATGTGTTCATAAACGTGTTCGCTAACGTTAAGGGAACACGTTTGTGAATGTGTTCGCGAATGTTAACGGACACTTAACAAACGAATACGAACACCCTAAAAATCTTAACAAACGAAGAGATTGTTTGTGTTCGGTCGTTTAACAACCCTATTTACGTAGCACTCCATCTTATTGGCATTGGCTTTGACAGTCGACTAACTTTATGGGCTTCAATATGGCTTACATGTTTATGTTGATACTGCAGCATGGTATAACATGTTCGAAGAAATCATTGAAGGACTTTGGTCATCTAATGCTGTGGTTGCCATGAAAGATATTTGCTTTGCAAATCCCTCAAGGGCAATGGGAAAATTGAATGCACACTTATACAGCTTGTTATCTATATCTTGTGAATGAAATATGTACAATCAATCAGGCATTTTCCAGTTTATTATAGATGTCAAAATATCAGCTTATGTTTAGTTTCTGTTCAAATCCCAAATTAAAGGGGCAAATAGGTATTTTTCTTTTTTTATAATAATAATTATATTTTGGATGTTTGTCACATTTGTTTATTTATAGTATATTGTCACATTTTTCTTCTCATTTAGCTAGGAATTACAATTCTTGGGGTGGGTGAGGGATTTTTTTTTTTTTTTTTTTTCAAAAGATAACTTCATTTCATGATCAAAACAAGTCTATGTACATACAAGGACCCAAAAGTGGCCCTCGCCTCATCAAAAGAGCCACACTATGTAAACTAATCAAAGCAACAAGGCTAATTCAAGACATGTATTTTAAACACCTAAAGCTCAAGTCTCCCTTTCTACCATCCTTATGATCCTAAGTATGCAACATCAAGTTTCTTGTCCCACACAACAGAGTGGGACCAATGCCCAAGCAGTATTTATTATTCCCTAGCTACCCTTAAAGAAAGCCCCCATCCCCAGGGTACGGATCTCCGCATTTTTGCCCCCGGGGGCTTACACGGCACTTCCTCTAAGCAATAGCTCTCACCACCTTCACCCTTGACCCAAGACACCACCCCCAAGTGTACGGAGCTCTATATTTTACCACCGGGGGCTTTATAGCATCATGAGCCAAGCAATGACTCCCTCACCCATCACCCTTGACACCCAGGTCAACTACCCCCGAACAGAGCTCTGTGTTTTAACCGGGGAAGTCTTTCCAACCTAGAATGCCAAGCAATGATCTCCACCTCTCAACCTCCCATTCCCCCCTGCCTCAATTAATCCCCATATATACAAACTACACCAGGTTCAACTCAAACCCAAAACCAGCTCAGCTCTCATATGAAATTGCAGATCATATCCAAAATTGCAGATCATCCAAAATCTTTCCTTGCTGTTTACAATTGCTCTGCATCATATTAATGAATAAGCACACTACTCAGCTTTCCAGCCTCACTGTAGTGCTGCATCAAAAACCAGTTAGCATTTGAATTTTCACTTCCTCATTCTTTTCCTCTCAAATCATTCATTTCACTCTCTTTTACCTCATTTTTCCACTCCCATTTTATCTCCTTAGCTTTACTCTTTCTTTTCCCTCCATCTTACCTCATTTTTCTTTTATCTCCTTAATCCACATTAATCCATATCAAACTTCCTCACAAACAGGGGTGGGTGAGGGATTGAATTTTCAATTCCGTGAAATCAGAGAATTGCAATTTCTTTCAAGCAAACAATGTAATTCGACATACATGTTAAGGAATTAGCTAGGTAGAAAATGAATTTCAATTTCTTTCAACTAAACAACAAGGTTATACGGAGCAAATGAAATCTAAGGATAATCAAATACCAATTTTGATCTTACGAGTATTAGTAAAATGACAATTATGTTTAATTCCTACCAATAAAATCTATCTATTAATGCTAAAATTCATTATCCCGGTCAATGAGGAGAAAACTGCGATTTGGGACAGGGAAACAACACATTGCTGAAGCTAAAGATAGAAGGACGATATTATTAATTCCCCTATGCTTCAATAATGTCTTTTCTTTCAAACAATTTTAATTTGGAAATATAATATGCATTGGACCAACACAATGGCTAACAAACATATAACAACAGTACATATGCTAGGAAAACATATTAACAGGAGCTGTATAAGCACTGTACATTCTTAATTGCAATTTAATTCTTGCAATCATTCATGTAGACAACTAAGAAAAATGTCAAAATGGATGAAACATATATATGGCAGGCCAGAACAGATGATCGGAAATGATTAGATTTTTATATTCTTGAATTTTGGGTTCAATTCTAAGATCACAGAATGAAGGGTTTAGTTTGTAGTTTGGGTTAATTACCATGCATGTTGGGCCTTCATTCTCGCAAGAAGCCGTCGTCGGACATCGCCGCCGCCGGGAGGCTTCACTTTATTCCGGCCGCCGCAATAATGCTTCTTAGGTGGTTCACGGAAATCCATGCATTCGATCTTCCTCTTCCCCTTCTTCTCCGCTTCATCTTTTTCGTGCCCTAAAATCTTCAATTCCATCGAGTTATCTTGACAGCCCACGATTTTCTCCGACATTAATTCCACAGCTTTCTTGAACCCTTTCTTGATTTCCTCCTTCTTTGGCGGCCGCGGAGAAGAAACGGCTACCTTGGGACGATCAATCAATTTATCGCCATCGTCCTCGTCGAAACCGAGCTCGTCATCGGAAAACAAGTCGTCAGTTGAATTGAGTGGATCCTCGTCAAACAACAACTTCACGATTCTGCTTCTATGCTTCTTCAGTTTGTCAGGGACAATCAGTGCCGCAACGTTAATCGCAGCTTCGATCAAACTCACGATGTCCTGTTCTTTCTTGATTCCGAACGTACCCCTAAACACAGTTTCAACATCCATCACTGCAGTGTTTGCTAAACACAGATTCCGAACGTCACACAGTTCTCTCTTGAATCAAGGAACCGGACACTAAGCAGTGTTTGCTAATATTTAATTTCCTACAACGGAAATACAACGGAATTATTAATTTTAAACTTTTTTTAAGTTATTGTTGTGGACACAACAATAACTATCTTATATTTTAATTATTTCTTTATTTATTTGAATTATAAATTTATAATTGTAATAAAAATTAATTTAAATAATATAATTACATTTAATTAAACTGATAATTACAAATATTTCTGTTGTTTCTCTATTTATTTTAATTACAATTAAATCATTCAAAATTTCTCTTCAAAAAATCATTCAAAATTTAATTCTAAAAGATATATTACATATTTAAATTTTGTTAAAAATCAGGAAACAAAAATAATAAAATAATAAAAAAAAGGAAAACTTATCTTTTTTTTTTTTTTTTTTTCTTTTGAAAGAAAGGAGGAGTACATCCTTGGTCAGTAGCTGACCCTCACAATGTTAGAGTTTCCCAAAAGTCCCAATTCATCATCTCGTAAGATCTTCTCAATGTGTCTGGGAGGCTCTTCAAACCATCGGGTAGTCTCAATCTGGTCACAGTTGATCTTCGCCATTGCATCCGCAGCTGTATTTTGTTCTCTTGGAATGTGGCTCATCTTCACTTCCCATCTTTTTTCCAGCATTTCTCTGCAAAGCTCCACCAAGTTCCTCGCCGGGCCCTCATAGATTTCGCTACCAAGCACCAGGTTGATGGCGTTTGCGCAGTCTGTTTCAAGTTCAAGATTGTGATAGTTTAACTCCCACGCCTTTTGCAGTCCAGTGTATATTCCCCATAGTTCTGCTTCTAAGGCTGTACATATACCGATATTCCTTGTGAAAGCTCCTAGGAAAACTGCTTCCGTATTCCGAAAGATCCCTCCACTCGTAGCATGGCGGGATGTGCCCACGCATCCATCTGTATTTAGCTTGATCCAGCCCTGCTCTGGTGGTCTCCAAGGTCTAGTCCTCCGCTCGTCTCTCCTTTGTCTACCGAACGGCCCTACAGACTTTTCCAAAACCGCTTCGATCTCCTTAAATTGTTTTCTAAGCCACTCGGTCTTTTCCTTCACCTCCTTCTTCGTCCCATTGAAGATGTGATTGTTCCTCCACTTCCATATCCACCATATGGTAATCGCAAATCGTGCGCTCCTTTGCTTTCTCTTCTGACCTCCTGGTATACCTGTCAAGTTAGTATATAGCCAACCCTCAAAGTCCATAGAACTCGACATACCTGCGTTTTCTTCAGCGTTAATGCTTCTCCACACTTCCGCTGCTGCCGGGCACAGCCGAGTTGTATGTTCGACATCCTCCTTCTCTGCTCCACATATTGTGCATCGCTCGTCCATAGTGAAGCCCCTCTTCTTTCTTTCTGCGTTGCACATTATTCGTCTATGCTTCACCAGCCAGAGGAAGGATCGGACTCTATTTGGCACTCGTAGTTTCCATATATCTTCCCACCCTCCACTGTCTCTATTTTGGTTTCCATGCGTGATAAGGCTATAGGCTGATTTAGTAGTGAAAGAATTATCAGTGGTGAGCCCCCATCCCATCAAATCCAGTTTCCCATCGTCCATTAAGATCACCTTTGCTGCCAATTCCTTTCGTTTCTCCGGGTTGAGAGCAATGTCAATTCTACTCCAGTCCCATGTGCCTCCATTCCATAGCTCCGCAACTTGCATCTCCTCGGCATTCTGGTTTAGCGGTCCGATTATATGCTCTCGTAGGGGCTCATTTCCAATCCATATGTCCTTCCAGAACGAGGTGGTCCTACCATTTTTCACTACCTTCTTCACTCCCCTTCTGATCACTGGTGCCGCAGCGCAGATTCCTTTCCAGACATTGGAATCGTTTCGCTTTCTCTTCATATTTTCTACTTGGGCGCCTGTCTTCATATACTTTCTTGTTAGCACCTTTGCCCAAGTATTATTGGGCTCTTTTACGAGTCTCCAGCCTAGTTTAGTGAGCATCGCGAGATTAAGTTCGCGCATGGATTTAATTCCTAGTCCTCCCTCCTTCTTAGGGAGTGTGACCGTATTCCATTTCACTAAACTTGTTTTTCTCACCGTGCCATCGCCTCCCCAAAGAAAGTTCCTTGTTCGTTTGTCAATTTCGTCGCACACACCTTTTGGTATTAGCATGGTTTGCATGGCGTAGGATGGGATAGTATTAAGAACCGACTGGACTAAAACCTGTCTCCCTGCCAAACTTAGAAATCTTGTCTTCCATCCTTCCAACTTGCTCTGAACTCTATCCAGTATGCTCTTGCAATGATCCTTGGTGATCCTTCCATGCAACGATGGAACACCCAGGTAACGACCCAAGTCCGAGGTCATAGGGATACCAGCCAACATAGCTAGTGACTCCGCTTTCTGCCTGCACACGTTATTTGAGAAGAAAATATTAGATTTAGCTTTATTAATCTTTTGCCCCGAGAACTTACAGAATGTATCGAGGCATTCCATAACCATGCGGACTTGATCATCCTCGGCTTCTGCGAAAAGGACCATGTCATCAGCAAAGAAAAGATGCGAGATGGTTGGGCCGTCTCTTGACGCTTTTATACCCTTCCACCTTCCTTGTGAGACGGCTCTGGATATAATATGTCCGAGTCTTTCAATACATAGGACAAACAAATACGGTGAGATGGAATCTCCTTGTCGGACTCCTCTTTCTGGTTGGAACCGATCAAGCTTCTTCCCCTCCCAAAGGATCGACATTCCAGCTGTTTCTACACAGCTCATAATATTTCTAACCCAATCTGTGTTCATGCCGGCCTCTTTGAGAGTGGACCGGATAAATCTCCAGTCCAAGCGATCGTATGCTTTTTCCAGATCGATTTTCAGAATCATATAGCCTTTTCGGCCTCTATCATATCTAACAGTGTTCAAGATTTCCTGGTATATCAAAATGTTGTCCGTTATTTGCCTGTTTGCAACGAAACTACTTTGGTTAGGGCAAACTATATCTGGCATGATGGACTTAAGTCTGTTCGTCATGACCTTCGTCACCAATTTGTAAGCTACATTGCAGAGACTAATAGGCCTCAGCTGGTTAACCCTTTCCGGTTTCTCCACCTTAGGAATTAAGACCAGATTTGTTTCGTTGAGACCATCCGGTAGTTTACCGGTAGAAAAGAAATCTGAGACCAATTTATACATGCAGTCTCCTACTGTGCTCCATTGAGATTGATAAAACATAGCATGGAATCCGTCAGGTCCTGGAGCTTTCAAAGGTGCCATCCCCATCATTGCTTCTTTGACCTCCTCTTTGGATACTGCCTTATTGACCATGTTCCATTTCTCGTCGTCAACTCTTGGAAACAGGCCAATAATATCATTTGCTTGTTCTGCAACTTCTTCTTTCGCATACAACTTCTTGTAGTAGTCCTGGACCATAGCCTCGATCCTTTCTGAGTCATGAACCCAGTCGTTGTTGTCATCCTTAAGTCCGTGAAGTCTCCCTCTCGCCCGTCTTACCATAGTTGAGGCGTGGTAAAATTTAGTGTTTCGGTCTCCCGAGAGGATCCAATCCTCTTTGGATTTTTGGAACCACTTAAGCTCTTCTTGATGGAGGACTTCCTCTAGTTCTTCCTTGAGCTTTCTTTCGAGTTTGAGGAGTTCGTTGTGAGGAGAAGATCTCATGTTTCTTTGAATCCCTTCAATCCTCGCCAGGAGTGTCTTTTTCCTTCCTTCGATGCTTCCAAAAATCTCCTTGCTCCATTTCACACATTTGTGTTGCATGTTGGCAATATTGTGCATTACAGGTTTGTTTCTTTCCCAGCCCTCCTCGATCAACTTATGAAAGCTTGGAAGTCTCTCCCATGCTGCTTGGAACTGGAACGAGAACTGCTTAGGCGTTGGGGTTTCCAATCCCAGCTCAACTAACAGAGGTGAATGGTCCGAGCAAACTCTGGCTAGGTGTGTCACCTTCGTCCTTGGGTATTTGGTTAGCCATTCCAGATTGCAAAGTGCTCTGTCCAGCCGTGCCCCGGTGAACGTTGAGTTATTCCTTCCTCTAGTCCAAGTGTACCTGGCACCAACAAAGCCAATGTCAATTAAACCTTCTTTAAACACCCATTGTCTCATACCTGCACATCTATGGTTATGAAAGTTGTCTGGGTTGCTGACGTCCTCCATACAAGTCACGGCATTGTAGTCCCCCACCGTGATCCATTCTTCATTCAACGGAAAAAAATCCCCAGACAGCCTCTCCCAGAGCTTCTTTCTAAGGTTGTTTGCCGGGCTCCCATATACAAAGGAAACCAAACCCAAATTTTGTCCTCCCTTGTGAACTTTTGTTAGGACGAATTGCGGGTTGGTTGCAATAACCTCAACGTTGGTGCTATTTCTCCACATGAGCCAAATACCTCCACTGAAGCCCACAGCTTCAACTCTAATCCAGTTGTCAAAGCCAAAAGATTTACAGGCCTTGTCCGCGGCGTTGCCCGAAATCCTTGGTTCCAACGATCCTACCAATTCAGCTTTGGTTTTTTGAATTAACATAAGGAGGGCTCGTCTAAATCCACTAGACGCAGCTCCCTGGCAATTCCAGCTTAGTATCTTCATAAGAAAACAAGACAAGAAAGCAAACGACAAAGACCACAAGACTACACGAAAAAACAAAACTACTGCTCCGCTCCATGGCTCACCGCCAGGCCCTGACCATCGGCGAACACCACATCCGCCATGGGGTCTCCCCCGTCGCCATCATCCAACGTTTGTTCCGCATCCGGTGGGTCTTGGTGGTGATCACCCACACCGGCTTGAAAATTGAAAACCTCTGTTCTGCTCCCCTCCTCTGTTATCGTTGTTCTCTCCATCCGATTGCCGTTGTCAAAACCCCGGACCACCGTATGGTCTTCTGTCTCTGCTGCCTGGTTCGTTGATTTCTTTGCCTTGTCGGTGCTCTTATTTCCTTCCTTGGCTTTATACCCCATCTGTCTCCCCCTGTTGTTCTCTTTATTTGTCACTGTCTTATCATTAAGGATTTGAGCTTCTGTAATCTGCACTTGAGGTCTTTTACCCTTTCCCGCTAGTGTTGCGCTTGTTTGTCCATCCAGCTGTTCCATCATTACTGACTCCTCTTGTATTTCCTCCTCTGATTCCTCATCTAGATTTTCCAGGGCCCCATACCGTGAATTATTCCATATCTTAAAACCTTCCTTATTAAACTTACTTGTATTTCCTTCTTGGTTCCCTCTTGTCTTTCCTTTTTAATTGGAATTCCTTCCATCTATGTTTTTCCCGTTATTCCTCCTCGGCTCCCTCTGATTTTGGTATTCCCGTGGTTTTCTGTTTGCAATCATCCAAGTACCATACTTATCTCCAAACGGTCGATTCGTCCCCTGATCTTGCGCGCTTCCTTCGCCAACTTTCCATGTAGGGCCCTGTACTGTCTCCACCGTTGGATCGACGGTGCTCGCCGGTTCTCCGCCACCTTCCGCCTGTTCTGTGGTCTCCGGTTGCTTGTCTTCCTGTTTACATCCCTCTCGGCGGTGCCCCACCATTCCACACTTGAAGCATACTAGGTGGAGTCCCTCGTATTCGATTGTCCTCCTTTTATTCCTGAGTGTAAATCTCGCAAGAAGAGGTTTTGTGATATCCACTTCCACACAAACTCTAGCGAAGAGTCCTCTAGACGCCATGCTCGTTGCTTGGTCGACTTTCTTTGCTTTGCCTATCATGTCGCCGACTCTCATCAGAAACTCGTAGTCATAGTATTCGATTGGGAGGCAAGGAAACCGCACCCAAACGAGGAGCTTCTGAGTCGCGTCACGCATGGGATCGAAGTCTGGCTCCCATTCTTTGACGGCAAGGCAATGGTCCAGCACCGTCCACGGCCCTCCCAGTTTTGCATGTTCATAATCAGCCACTGAAGAGAATCTGACCAGAAAATATCCATTTTGGATAGCAATGAGATCCATCCCTGACTTGGGATTCCATATGGTTCGCAGGCGACGTAGCAGATAATTGTATCCCACTGTTTTCCCCAGGACCTTGATAATGAGGGTGGTTTCCCATCTTTTCCTCATCCTTCTCTTTTCCTCTTTCGTAAGCTTGATCACTGGACAATCCGGGTCGTCATCCGGTTGTTCACCAGCTTCATCATCAGATACATCGTCCGTAATCTCTTCTCTGTCTCTCAAACCTGTCAGAGCTCTCCTAAAGGATATCGTCGGGTTTCTCCCCGCTTGCATATGGTTGTTGAAGTGCTCTTCCGCCTGGTTCATCGCTGCCGGTCCTGTGTTTGCCGATCCATCTTCCTCCATCTCCATTGGTTCACCGTCTCTCTCAGACAATCCTCTTTTCGATTTCTTTTTGCTGCGTTGAAGTAAATCCGCTTCCTTTGCCGAGTCTCCGGCCAGGCTTTGGTTTTCTGTCTGGCTAGAGAGCATTTTCACTGGAACATAGTATGGACTTTTTTTTAAAGGAATAATATGGACTTCAGGAAAACTTATCTTTAATTTGGTGATAATGCATGCATCAGTACTGTCAAAGCGGGCTGGCCCGCCCCATTAGGCCCGCCCCACCGCGGGCCAAATCTCTGGCGGGTTTTTGTGGGCCGGCCCGTTAGGCCCGCGGACCAAAATTTGTATAACCCTAACCCGCCCCGCGCGGATTCGCGGGTCCCGCGGGCCGGCCCGCGGGCTTTTCATCTTCCTCTTTTTTTTTTAATAGTAATATATATATATTCACACACTATCCAATATATATATATATTCACAAATCTATTCACGCCACTGTGAATATATATATATATATATATATATATATATATATATATATATTCACAGATATATTCACGCATGTGAATATATATTATATTCACAGAATGTGAATATATATATAAATTCACGCCACTGTGTGCTGTGAATGTATATATATTCACAGTGGCGTGAATACTTTTTTTTTAATATATATATATATATATATATATATATATATATACTTTTTTTTTAATTCTTTTTTTTTTATATATATATATACTTTTTTAATTCTGTGAATATATATATATATACTTTTTTTTTAATTCTTTTTTTACTTAGCCCGCGGGCCGGCCCGCGGCCCGCACGGGTTAGCCCGCGTGGGCCGCGGGTTAATTTTGGCCCGCCCCATTAGGCCCGCATTTTCGCGAGCCTATTTTTTCATGACCCTAATCCGCCCCACCGCGGGGCGGGTGCGGGCCAGCCCGCGGGCTTTAGCCCACTTTGACAGCCCTAGCATGCATGTTGGTCATATGTGGTTCTCACTGAACACAAAACCAAAAGAATTTAAAAAAAAAAAAATACAAGGATTGAGATTTGACAGTGGGCGCCAACAAAAAAAAAAAAAGAAAAAAAAAGGCGCACAGCCAACCAATGCTGGGGCAACTGATAGAACCCTAACAAGTTGTGGGGTGTTGCAGGAGAAAAATTTCTCCAAAATACAACACCCCTATCTATATATATATATATATATATATATATATATATATATATATATATATATATATATATAGGATCGCGTTCAAATGCGTACTGGCCGCCCAGGAGAGAAATGCGGACGAATCACAGCGCGCCACGTGTCCGGAATGTAGTTGCACCTAACGTTATAACTAGGTACACGTTATGTTATAACTAGGTGCACATAGGTGCACCCAGGTGCATAAATGTTAACAAGGTAAATTACTTGCACCTGCAAGTGAAAATATGTGCACACGTGCAAGTAAAATGTATTACAAGTGCAAGTAAATTATACAATGAGCATCAATACTAAGTGCACCTAATGTTATAACTAAGTTCACCTATTGCTATAACTAGGTGCACATAGGTTGCAACCAGGTGCATGACTGTTAACAAAGTAAATTACTTGCACAAGTGCAAGTAAAATATATTGCAGATGCAAATGAATTGTACAATGGGCATCGATACTAAGTGCACCGAATGTTATAACTAGGTGCACCTAATATTATAACTAGGTGCAACCTATGTTATAACTAGGTGCACCTAGGTTGCACCCAAGTGCATGAATATTAACATGGTACATTACTTGCATTTGTAGGTGAAAGTATTTGCGAAAATAGGTGCATGAATATTAATAACGTAAATTACTTGCACTTGTAAGTGAAACTAGGTGCACTTTTAAGTGAAATTAGGTGCACCAAAGTTCTAGTTATTTACGAAAATGCCACCGCGTCATTTTTTAAAAATTGCATTTGATTCGTTGATCTGGACACGTGGACGGCTGTGGAGTGTTCTCATTTTCTACCTGGGCGAGAGTTCGCACGAGAGTGCAACCCTCTCTCTCTCTCTCTCTCTCTCTCTCTCTCTCTATATATATATATATATATATATATATATATATATATATATATATATATATATATAATAGAAGTGCCTGGAAATCTTTTCCGGCCCAAACTCAAAGGCACTTTTGTAATCTTAAACATTTTGACAAAAATGGTAATTTTATAAATATTATTCCAAAATTCATATCTCAAAATTTGTTATCCTCCAATCAAATTTATTGCCTCAAATTTCACCTAATATTCCCTTAATTAATTTGGCTAATTAGGTGCTTGCATAGTGCCAAAATAGCCTCCCTAATCCATGCATGTTTGTTTTCTTCTTCCATCCACCACTCTTGCCTCTCTCTTTATGACTATAAATACAAGAAGAAACCCAGTTAACCACCATCACCAATATTCATCTTTCTTAGTTATATTATATTTTGTTGATGAAATCCATTGTTTCACTGTGTTTCGATATATATTATGCTTTTATAAAATTATTCTATTGATTTAGTTTCGGATCCATTGGGTAGAGGAAGATCTTAAGACGAGGTATGATTAATACGTTTTATTTTGTTGATGCAGGAATTATTTTAACTTTATATTTAAATATGTTGAAAAGTGAAATTGCATTTATATAATTGTGTTCAAGTTAATTAATATTCTCCTTTGATCTAGAATATGGGGGTTGGGGTTGAAAATTACCACGTAATAGAGCTTGTGGGGGAGGGATCTTTTGGGGAGGTCTACAAAGGGAGGCAAAAGTATACATGGTATTTTTTTTCATTGCTTTAGTGTTATTGTTAGTTCACACTTTAGTTGTAGATTTTTCTCAATTCGCACACTGCTGAAAATGGGTGTTACACGGCAAAAGTGAGAAGGATATTCACAACCTGAGGATGGTTTGAAGGCATACAAGTAATGGTGTTGTTATTCATAGTTTAATGTATATACAGAATTTTTATTTTCTTCTTACAATATTTATTTGTTTTTTGGAGATGTATTGAAAAGTATTTTTACAATATTGTTTTCATGAATTTGTGATTAAGTTATATTTTACCAATCCTCAACTTCAAATTTTCTAAGAAATGTGATCTTTTTAAAAGTACAATTTTTACTTTCATCCTTTAATTATTGTGGCATGATTACTTTTAGTCTGTACTTTTAAAAAATTTATTCTTATGATATCATCATCATCATCATAATACTCCGTAATAATAATAATAATCCAAAATTCTTAATATAATTTCCTAAAATAATTTCCATAATAATTATTAATTATTAATTATATAATAGTAATATTACAAAACTCTTTAATAAAAATTCCTAATTAAATTTTCCTACTAAATTCGTTTATAACATTAATTACAAATACAAAATTAAGAAAAAATTAGCATAATTGATACTAGCTAATCAATTTCTTAATATAATTCCTCTAATATAATTTTCCTATCATATTTTAATTAATTGATACTTTTCCTAATATATCTTATCTAAAAAGCTTCATCCTTTTTTTTTTTTTAATAATTTTGATCCATATGTTAATCCGTTTATTATGGTAATCTATATAGGTAATTACCATATAGTATTTACCATCTAAATAACCCGTGGTAATTACCAATTGTATTTAACATCTAAATTTATTGTGGTAATTAAACATAGAGAATACCTTTTTACGATGATTTTATTTATTTACTTTAAATAATACTACGTATCAATTATCCGTGCACTTCCTTTGACTACTTTTAAATAAAATCTTAAAAACTATGACAATTAAAGAATTAATACTTTCCGTAATATAAATTTTATCTAATAAATTAAGAAAATTGGTAATATACATATTACGTCCAAAATTAAAGGAGATTTAAAAAATTATGATAATTATTTCAGTTCACATATTATTATGCTTGTGAATTACGTCCATATAACTATGCAAATTATTAGACATAAAATTATGCCAATTAATTCACACATTATACTTTTATTAATCTATTTTTTATATTTGATATAAAGGAAATTAATTAATATTCACGATTCTGCTTCTACGCTTCTTCAGTTTGTCAGGAACAGTCAATGCCGCAACGTTCACCGCAGCTTCGATCAACCCCAGGATGTCCTGCTCTTTCTTGATTCCGAATGTAGCCCTAAACACAGTTTCAACGTCCATCAGATCAAACCGCCAATCTTCAATCTTCCTCAATCTTGAATCAAGAAATTGGTGACACAACACTCTTTCTCCGATGAACACTATTTTTTAAATTGGTCAAAATCTGGACGGATTTTTAAACTCGGAAATAACGGCTTTAGAGAAGCGTGTTTGGTTTATGTTCTTTTTTTATTTATTTTTTTTAAACACATAACGTTAGTGTCAATGTGGCATTTAAATATCATGCACCTCTTTATCAACTTAATTTATATATACTTTTAAAAAGAAAGGGGTACTTCTTTCAAAACAAAAAAAAAAAAAAAGAAAAAAAAAAAGAAGAAAGGGGTACTTTATACCTATAATGTAAATTTAATTTTTAATTATTTATGGTATAAATTTGTGACTAAATTTAAAATTGTACCGAGTATAATTTAAAAGGTATATTTAATTATACCAAGTGTGTTTTCAAAAAGTTATACCAAGTGTTGAAAGTTCAATTATTATTCCATGGACTACTGTCCACACATTTGTGTTATCCATAAATAAAAAGTACATTTTTAACACTCCACCCGTCTCATTTTATGTGTTTGGTTTTATTAAGAAGTTTGACTGAATTTATTTTTAATTCAATTTTTCATAATATTAAGTTTAGCATTAGTATACAAAATTTATATATTTAAAAACAACACTAAAAATACTATTAAACACAACAAATTAAATTTAAAAATAAGTGTAAAAAAATACTAAAGAAAATAATCAAAGATGAAAAAGTTAGTTTGACCAATGAATATTAAATAGGACAGCTAAAATGAGACAAAGGGAGTATATTAAAAGTACATTATTTGTATACATAAAATGTATTATTTGAAAGTACATAATTATTTATATATTATCAAATAATGTACATTCAGTATACAAATAATGTATTTTTAGTATATTAAAAATGTATATTGTATTCATTGTCTACACAGCTATGTGGATCATGGTCCACACAATACTTTACCTTAGAAGTTTATCATAGTACACGATGTAGCTTAAAAATAATTTTTGGTTATATTTGTTGATACAAATTAAAGTAATTTTTAAATTTCAAAAAAAAAAAAATTCTTTTGTATTTGAAGTGATTATGTATGCTAAATAATTTAGGGTCTGTTTACTAACAGAAAACTGTTTTCTATTTTCTGTTTTCCAATTT
Organism: Ipomoea trifida; assembly: GCA_003576665.1. Lineage (NCBI taxonomy): Eukaryota > Viridiplantae > Streptophyta > Magnoliopsida > Solanales > Convolvulaceae > Ipomoea > Ipomoea trifida. Next base: position 14,437,978 of record CP025651.1, read on the forward strand.
CTCAGTTTTCATTCTCAGTTTTTCATTCTCTGTTTTCTATTTAGAAAACTTGTTTACTAATACTTATTTTTTTCGAATGGATAGTATAACATGGCTCCTTGGGATTTGTGTTTCTAAAAGTAAACACTCCTCCAGAGAAGCCGTGTTCTTTTTCATCCGGTTCGCAACAGTAGGCATTGTTTGGAATCCATTTTAAAAAATGGTCTCGGGCAAAGTAATGATTCGCACTTTTGAGTGTACATTTGCTAATATAATATTTCCAACTTGTGTAAGTTGGTGAACGCATTTATGTAGTAATACAAGGAAAAATGACAATTTTAATCCCTAGGCAAATCTTTAACTTAATCCCACACAATTATACCATGGATCAGGGTTTACACTGTACTTTGGACCATAGTGCAGGTATATGTCTTTTATATATGTTATTGTTGGTCCCGGTGAAGGCGTTATGAGTCTAGAAGGGGGGGTTGAATAGACTCAAGGGAATTTTGAAAACTTTTTGGAGTTAAACGCAGCGGAAAGACTTATATCAAAATTTTATCTTTTACTTTGCACTAGGGTTTTTCTTATCGAAAAGGTTAGGTTAAAGAGATGTATGTAATGCGATGCGTAAATAAAAAGGATAGAGAGAGAGAGAGTTTTTATAGTGGTTCGGTTGTTAACAAAGCCTACTCCACTCTTCTTCACAACACGTGAAGGTTTGCACTATATTTCCCTTATAGTACAATCTCCGTTACAACAAGCTCCTTTGATCACTAAGCCCGGCAGCGTTGTTGTGGTAGGTTTTTCAACTTCTTCCAAGTTTACTCCGCCTCTTTCTACTTCACTTGTAGAGATGGTTGAATAAGTAGATAAATCTCCAACTTGGAATTCTTGAGCTTTTCTTCTTTAAGCCCACAAGAACTTCCAAATAAAACTGAATAAAGCTTAGTACGCTTGTAAATATCACACTGGAAATTTTTCGCTTGAACAACAATATTTCGCGCAATTCAACCTTGTCAAAGTGAGATGGGACAAGGGTATTTATAGGTGGAATTTCAGATCCGTTGGAGGGAGATCGAAATTCAAATCCTATTGTCCAGTGAGTATTAACCAATGGGTAATATTTTCTCCTTTTTCAGAATGTCAGTACTTTCTAGCCGTTTGTCCACTTTTAAAAAAGGACAAAGTACCTTTTGTCCCTAAAAAGGTGACAATCATTAAATGCTCCTTGGGATCGTTGCATAGGACCCAAAATGACATTCAGTTATACCCATCTTCAAGGCAATAAATAAGACAACTTATCAGAGAATGTCTTTTGCCTTGGTCGAGAGAATGATTGACTTTATCATTCTTTCTTTAACTCCTCGAGTCAATCACTTCCTTGATTGCTCGGTTATGGAATCTTGGCCCTTCCCGATTTTGACCTAAGATCCATGTCTTCGTGTCTTCATGTCTTCGAGTCTTTAAGTCTTCGGGTCTTCGAGTCTTCATGTCTTCGAGTCTTCGAGTCTTCGAGTCTTTGAGTGAAACATTTCTCTGTTTACAGATTCGGTGAGATCCGAAACTTTGGATAGCTTAAGACTTCGTTTGCTTTACTGGATTGACATAAATAAGCAAAAAAGTATTTAAAGACACTAACGAAAAATTTGGGGGTCTCCTCGTATAGTTTGGTATCATCAAAATCAACTGCTCGGGGTTCCTAACAATTTCCCCCTTTTTGATGATGCCAACACCCCATACTCATTCCATTCGATTTTCTTTTATCCTTAAGCGGATTTTCATTTAGTAAGCCCGAATAGTTGAGGTTTTACAATTAAAAACAAGGAGTAGAGACTAGATAACACACACACACAGAACCGAGAGAGAAGTCTTTTATTTATGGAGAAATTCATACAACTTTGCAAAAACGAAAACTTAAAGCTGATAGAAACAAAGAAAGCATAAGGAAAAGTCTTCTTATTTTGAGCTCTCGCCAGTCTTCTTCTTCTTCTCTCTTTCCCAAATTTCATACTGTTGGAGTTGTATCATGTCATTGATTTCTTTTCTTGCCTTTACAGTATCGAGGCCTTGAATCTTGAAGGCATACTTTCGGTACAAATTCAGCATCAGATAATTTTGAACTACTTCACCAAGATTTTCTCCCCTTATGACTCCCTAGTCCCACCAGGCAATCAGTTCGGCGGCATTCATTCCATCGGCAAAGCTTTGTTGTGTAGCACCTAGAATCTGATTTATGCCATGCATCTTGGCTTGTCCTTCGGCTGTTTTGGTTATCTTGTTTGCGTCCTCGAGTTCCTTCGTGATTTTCTCGAAAGCCTTTTGTTTTTCTTGCTGAATTCGGAAGATTTCTTTGTCTTTCTTCCTTTGCTCATAGATTCGTTCATTGTGATCCCGCAAGAAGTTGAGCCTGTCCATGGGTTGTTTGTTCTTCCAGTAGGGTGGAATGTTGCACTCTTCCCATTTCTTTCCGGATCCATGTTCATATGGAACATAATCAATAGGCTCTCCATTGACTCTTCGGGTTGTCACTTTCGGTCCTTTGTTTTGTTTCTTTGAACTCGGTTCAGCCCGTAGGTCTGTTTTGAGTTCGTTTTGGAGATGGTGAGGGAGATGGGGTTTTTCTTAAGTTGAGAATCTCTCTTTTTTGTTGTGCAAGGTCATCAGCATCCCTTACAACAATCTCTTTTCCTTTCACCTCTTCCCCCTTGTTGGCATCATTAACCCCGGCAAGTACATCAACTTTGTCGCTCAGGCGATTTATGCACACTTGCAACTCCTTCAGGGTCCATTCGAATTCACAAACGAGAGATGCCGTAGCATTTTGGTTACCATAGACAGTCTCGAGCTTCGAACAGTTTAAGTCAAGACGCTCCTTGATAAACGCATGTTTCGTAACCAGGTTACGCTGGATGGTAGTGAACTCAGATACCGAATCCTTCAGAGATCCGAGTGACATGAGATTTTCAGCAAAGACCCCATCAATCTTTTTCTCAAGGGCAGTTAACCTTTCATCTGTATTGGATTTTGAGGATTTCTTCTTCTGCCTTCGGATATCCTTCTTGATCTTGGTGATAGACTCATTTAGAGACTTGAAGTTTGCATCCTGAGTCTTCGTCAATCCCTGTATGGCATTTAGCAAGGAAGTAAAAGTAGAGGAGGTGTCGACAATTACCTCAGAAGAATCCGAACTCTTAGGAGCATCAGCAGCTGGGCCATCACTGTCCTTAGAAGGTGCTTCCATATTTTCACCTTGAACTAAGGCAAGTTCAGTGCCGTCTGCAAGATTTAGATCTTCGATTGGCGAGGTTAAGGCTTCGGGACTTGCACTTTTGGATGCTTCCAAATTTCCATCCGAAGTGTAGTCGGGAAGGACTTCTACCTCAACATCGAAAAGATTTAGATCAGACACAATCATGTCTTCATCAATAATCTGCGGACCATCATGATTCGCACCTCGAGATGCTTCCATATTTTCATCTCGGGCTGAACTAGGACTCAGCAGAACTTGTGCTTCCATGGATTCGGTAGGAGCAGACTTCGGTTCCTCAGAAGGTTGCTGATTAGGCTCATCATTTTCGCAAACAGTCTGAACTCCTTTAGAGGGATGTATGGTCCGAGAAGGTGGAACTTGACCTCCAGAAGGGTCATTGTCATCATCATCATCATTGTTATCATCCTTATCATCTCGGCATCCTTGATTCTGATTTGAATTCGAATCCTCAGCATCTTCTTCATTGTTTTGACGACTTGGGCCAACATCTGGTCTTAGATCTCGGATTTCAGTCTGTGCACGAGAGACGTTATGGACTTTGGCAATCTGCATGTCCTCCAACATAAGGCGTTCCCGAGGAGTTCGGTAGCCAACATTCAACTCAACAGATTTGCCAAACCGAGTGGTCTTGCCTTGGAGTTTTTCCGCAAAAACTCTTTCGATTTCATCAGGCCTTGTTGCATCGAAAACAGATCTCGTCCCCATCCAATCTAAAGCCCATTCCTCTTCTTCGGCCATTTCACTTATAGTACTGGCTATAACGCGAAGACTTGACATTCGCCATTCTTGCCAGTTGCATACGCGTGCAAGTTCCATTCTCAGTATCTCCTCGTGAGAATGCTCATTCATTGAGGCTTCTAACGGGGGCAAAGCAGCTTTAGAGTCTTCAAGAGTTAACTGGTGAGCGAGTGCTGCATCGACACTAATTTGTCTTGCAATGGGATCAGGATGAATAACGAGTTGTTGATTTGATTCAGTGACATTCGGCATAGGTGCAACAATAGGTAGTTCTTCAATTCTGATGGTCGAAACACGTGGCCATTGTAAACAAAGATGACGGTTGACATAATCAAGAGCAATTATGAGTCGAGCCATCGAAGGATCCATGTGCTCGGTGATTTGTCGTTGAACAATGGCAGACATCGGTCGATAGGACTGGCTACTTGCGTCCATATCATCACCTTCTGATTCTTCTTCAATCATGGTTGATTCAGACCCTGAATCATGGCTATCTTTCGGAAGGGTGATTACCGGCTGTTGAACTTCTGGTGAAGGTGCAGGAAGATTTTCTGGTGTATTAACTAAAGATTTTCTGGGAGACGGTACCCTTTCAACATGAGCAAGCTTTGATATAGGCCGAGTGAGCGGCGTGTGATCTTCCTCGTCACTATCTTCTCTGGAAAGATCAAGAGGAGGTGGAAGGACTCGGTGACTGACTTCGAGTGGTACTTCCCTTGGTTCCTCTTCGGCTGGTAACACAACATCTGCATTCGTTTCAACATCCTTTTCAACTGCAACTTCATGATCAGTCCGTTGCTTCTTTTTCGGCCTCTTGAGCTGTTTGGCTTTTCTTTTCTTGGTTACTTTTCGGGATTCTTTAGCCTCTTCCTCATGTGAGGGTTCGGCTTCTTCAGCTGCGTCTTCGGAACTATTTTCTTGTGTTTCTTCTTGGAACGCTTAGACTTGTGCTTCTTTGATTTCTTCTTTTCGGCAGCATCCTGATTTCCTGCCTTTCGCTTTTTGGACACCTTTCGAGGTTCATCCTCGGATGGGGGTTTATCATTTGTACTTGTTGGTTTAGAGGGCTCGGGAAGATCCTTCGGTTTATGGGTTGAGCCTTCTGAACCGTGACCCCTTCGCCAAATCAGATTCCCCCTGTCCAATTGAGCTTTTGGACGATTTGGAGTGAGACTTCTTCTTTTGCTTTTTCAAAGCAGCTGCCAGTTCATCGGATTTTCTCTTGAGATAATTCGGTGGGTTTGAGGTCATATGAAAATGGTTTCGGTGTGACAACGTTTCGGCTCGCAACTTCACTTTCTTGTCTTTCAAGATTGCACTTATCATGAAACCAAAACCAAGAACCTTAGTGATCCATCATGTCTTAGGATTAATCCCGGTTTGGATGTTGTCAACTAGAAAGTCAAAAATGACATGTGACCAGTCAACAGGATACTGCTCCAGCAATGCGCACAACATCCTCATCTTCTTGTCAGATATGTCATCTGTCCCAGATTGCCTGCTTTCAACAATTTTGTTTAGAATGTCAATGACAAACTCATAGTCCATCTTCAGCATCTTCTTCTTTAGAACGGATGGAAAGGATGAGGGTTGATTGTGGTTCCTCATTTGCTTCCACATTCTCTTCCTGCTGTATTCTTTGCCTGAACAGTCTACGTGAAAACCTTCTCCACAGAGAGGGAGATTAAACACCCGCCTAATATCTTCTTGAGAGATTATAACTTCAGTTCCATTCACCACGGAATGGATTTCATTAACATCATCAACAGAATGTATCTCCGCATTAATGTAGAACTGCGTTACATCAATGGGATACCAGCATTCGTGTTTGTAGGTGACAAACTGGAAAAGATTGCTATCTTTGAGACAGTGCACAACACGATTTCCAAATTCCTCATCCAGAACTTTTTCAAGAAAACCTTTCACATCTAGCATTGAACCGACTTTTACCATGCAACCGCCCGATTTCTGACCCTTGACGGTGGTTGAGAAGAACTTGAAGATCTCAATATCTTCACATGGTCTGGATATGACTGATGGAGGTTTGAAAGATTCTGGAGTGGCTTGTGACTTGTTTTGTGAGGTTGAGGGTTTTGGTAAAGGGCCGTGAGAAATCTCAGCATGATCGGAGGATGAAGAACTTGAACTTTCCGACGATGATCCTGACTTAGAGGAAGACATAGTTGCAAGCTGTTTGGTGGTTTTAGGAAGTGTATAGGGTTTTTTTTTTTTGGAGGGTAACGACGATTTTAGAGTGTAAAAGAGAAGAGATGGGGGTAGAGTGAGATTATATATGGTGAGGAGGAAAGGAATGGGTGAGTCGGGTCGTTTGAGTTGACACGGGTCAAATTTATGTATAAGGGACAAAACCCTTAAATGCCCTTAAATGAAGTGGCAAAAATGGCTTAAAGCCGCATAAAACCTTTGAGCTGATAAGGCAGTTTCCCTTGTGATGATACGTCCATTTAATGAAGAGAGAGAAAACTACTCATTATGCTATCACGTCTTGATGGTCCGTCCTTTCAAGTCAGGCGTGACAGAGAGAGTGGAGCGCATATCTCGGCATGAACTTCAAACGGGATTCTGACACGTGCACATCCATGATCCCACGTTTACTAGAGACTTAGTAAACAAGATATAGGTTTGACTCTTTTTGAAAACGAACAGTGCGTCCGAACAGTTGATGGTTGAGTGTTTGAAAACATTAACTCTTCGATCAGAATAAGAGTTCGGATGGCATGTGTTGTTTTTGAAGGCAGTTCTCGGAATGTTACCATCCTTCGGTAAAGATATAATCCTTTTGGAATACGAGAAAGACTACTCGGGCAAACATAAATTTCATTCATTAAAAGCAAGGATAACAAGGACAGACAACTTAATCATCCAAACAGAACACCCCATCCTGACCTACAAGGCATAGCATTCATCTCCTTGCTTTGCCTTTGCCCCTATTCTTGGTGTGTCTACTGTTCGCAGTAGACAAGAGGCTTTGCCCTTGACTGCTCTCCGTTGTAGGAGGGCTGGGAGTTGGTAAGGCACTTGGGGCAGCATCAGGTACCCACGATGGAGCCATTGGTCCATATCCGGGCTCATTCTCCAGCACCGAAGACTTATCGGATATCTCATCCGGTTCGAGTATGTCCAAATAGCGCAGGTAGTCTTCGTCATGAGCCGGGTTTTCAGGCGGATTTTGGCCTTGGGCCCTCTGGTACCATCCTTGTATGTCGTTCCATGCATCATCTCCTGTGTTGTCTATGGAAGGAGATGGAGTTCGTCTTGGCACTCTATTTGGCTCTGGCCAGTAGGGTTCCTCGTTTGGAGGGGCTATACCACCAGAGTGGAAGCCCGGGACAGACATTGTTGGTAGCTCAGGCACGATGTCTTCGGATTCGGAGTCCGAGAGTTCGAGAGGATGCTCAGAGGTATCTCCTTCGAGAGGTTCTCCCTTCTCTCCCCTCAGCTTATTAAGCTTGCTTGTCCCTTCCTTCAGCATTAATCGGAACGAGAACCTTTTCCTTATTGGCTTTTCCTCGGAACAGGCCTTTTTCCCTTTGCCTTTGTCCATACCTGCAAAACTAGAAAACAACACAAGGAGTTAGGTGTTAGGATACCTCTTCCTTCCTCGGTTGTGATCTATTTATAGATGGAGAGCTGCATTGCGATTGGCTGAGATCCATCTGACGTGACCAATCAGAGCTGCAACTGTCCAAAATTTTGCGCCTTTCAATTAAATGAGTCCGTGAGTTTCTGACTTTGATGTGCATTGAATGCAGGATGTCATAACTGATGAGTCCCTTCAGTTTTGGAGCGATTCAATATCCTCTCATTAACTCATTTCTATCATTCCGAGTTCATGGCGTAGAGCAGAGAATCTGGCTTCGGCAAGAGGCTTTGTGAGAATATCAGCTAGTTGATCTTCGGTGTTAACATACTCCAACTTAATATCCTTTTTCTCCACGTGATCCCTGATAAAGTGATATTTAATATCAATATGCTTGGTTCTTGAATGTAACACAGGATTTTGAGTTATTGCAATAGCACTTGTGTTATCGCACATAATGCTAACTTCTTTAGCATTGACACCGTAGTCTTTAAGTTGTTGCATCATCCATAGAATTTGTGCACAATAGCTACCAGCTGCTATGTATTCGGCTTCAGCAGTGCTCGTGGCGATAGAATTCTGCTTTTTGCTAAACCAAGATACTAATCTTCCCCCTAAGAATTGGCACGTTCCTGATGTACTTTTTCGGTCAATTTTGCAACCAGCGAAGTCCGCGTCCGAGTACCCAACCAAGTCGAAGACATCACTCTTCGGATACCAGAGACCCACACTTTGAGTTCCTTTTAGATATCTTAGTATCTTTTTGGCAGCGCTCAGATGACTCTCCTTCGGATTTGATTGAAACCGAGCACATACACCTACAGCAAATGATATATCCGGACGACTCGCTGTGAGATAAAGTAAAGATCCGATGATTCCTCTATACTTTGTTTGATCAACTTCTTTTCCCTCATTGTCTATATCCATTCGTAACGAAGTGTTCATGGGTATTTTAACCGAAGATTTCCCATCAACTCCGAACTTCTTGATCAGATCCTTGGTATACTTCGCTTGATTGATAAAGATACCATTTTGTTCCTGTTTGACTTGAAGACCTAGGAAATAATTCAACTCTCCCATCATGCTCATCTCAAATTTTCCTTGCATGAGCTTGGAGAATTTTTCACACAGATCCGAGTCGGTACTTCCAAAAATGATATCATCAACATATATTTGTACCAGCAGAATGTGATCTCCATCTTTGATTCTGAAGAGGGTTTTGTCAACAATCCCTTTTGTGAAGCCGCAACTTATCAGAAAACATGATAAGGTATCGTACCAAGCTCTTGGAGCTTGTTTTAAACCATATAAAGCCTTCTTGAGCTTATATACTTTGTCCATTCCAACATCAGAGATGAATCCTGGGGGCTGCTCAACATATACTTCTTCTTCTAAAAGTCCATTTAAAAATGCACTTTTCACGTCCATTTGATAGACTTTAAAGTCTTTCCATGCAGCATATGCCAGAAAAATCCTTATAGCTTCGAGTCTGGCAACAGGAGCAAAGGTTTCATCAAAATCTATTCCTTCTTCTTGACAGTAGCCTTTAGCTACTAACCGAGCCTTGTTCCTAACAATGACTCCTTGTTCATTCATCTTATTTCTGAACACCCATTTAGTTCCAATAACGTTTTGATGAGTTGGTCGTGAAACCAGTTCCCACACATCATTTCTTTCAAACTGATGTAGTTCATCTTGCATGGCAATGACCCAATCCGAGTCACTTAAAGCTTATTCAACGGTCTTGGGTTCGATTTGGGATATAAAACACGCCATCATGCATTCCCGAATGGATGCGCGAGTTCTTACGCTATCATGCACATCACCGATGATTTGATCTTGGGGATGATTTCGCAGCCATTTTAGATCTGGTTGAAAGGTAGTTGGAGGTGCTTCTTCATCTATGGAGGGTTCGGCTTGACTACTTCCTTCTTGTTGACACACCACCTCGCTTTCATCATTCTGTAACGCTTCGTTTTGAAAAGGAGTATTTTGTTGAAGGTTCGGAAAAAGTGGATAGTCGTCTTCTTCTGATTCTGATCCTTCGGATTGATCATCTCGAACTTTGTCTGTTACTTTCTCATCTGCTTGTTCCTCAGAAGTTACCATGTTTTCCTTTGATATTTCGTCGAAGACTACATGTATTGATTCCTCAATTACCATAGTTCTCTTGTTCAGTACTCGAAAGGCTTTACTTTTCTCAGAATATCCCATGAATAATCCTTCGTCAGCACGTTCATCAAAAGCTTTTAGATGCGTTTTCCCATTATTGTGTATGAAACATTTACTTCCAAAAATATGAAAGTATTTTACCACAGGCTTTCTTCCTTTCCAGAGTTCATAAGGTGTAACGCCATGATCTTTATGAATGATGGATCGATTTTGTGTATAGCATGTTGTGTTTATGGCTTCGGCCCAAAAACGCTTTGGTAGGCCAGAGTAAGCAATCATGGACCTTGCTGCTTCTTTAAGAGTTCTGTTGCGTCTCTCAGCTACGCCGTTTTGTTGAGGAGTTCTTGCTGCTGAAAGTTGATGTAAAATGCCATGTTGCCCACAAAAGTCTTGAATGACTTTGTTTACGAACTTGGTTCCTTGATCAGAACGTATTTTGACAATACTTAGTTCCTTTTCGGTTTGAAGTCTTCGGAGTAAGTCTGGGAGCACCTTTTCTGTTTCATTCTTCTTTCTTAGAAACGATGTCCATGTAAATCTTGTGTAGTCATCTACTACCACAAGAGTGTATTTCCTCCCACTTAGGCTGACCGGATCAACTGGTCCAAATAAGTCCATATGAAGTAGACTTAGTGGTCTTGCATTCGTGTTTAGAGATTTTGATTTAAACGAAGACTTGATCTGCTTTCCCTTTTGACATGCCTCACAAACTTTGTCCTTGTCATAGATTACATTCGGTAACCCTTCGACCAGCTCCTTTCTTGCAAGCTTGTTGATAGCTTTGAAGTTGAGATGATTGAGCTTATGATGCCATTCCCAGCTTAGGTCTTGCTTGCTTTTAGCGATCAAGCAAGTATTCGGTCTTGCTGATTCCCATGTGACAACATACATGTTTTTCCTTCGTTTTGCTGTTAAGACAACTTCATGAGATAGGTCAGAGATGACTTGACATGCATCCCGTGAAAAGGTGACTTTGCATCCTTTGTCGCAAAACTGACTCGTGCTCAACAAGTTAAACTTTAATCCTTCGACATAAGACACTTCTCTGATAGTTAAACCATTCTTCATAACATCTCCTGTTCCCATCGTTTGTCCACTTGAGTTTCCACCAAAGACCACTTTAGGACCATTCTTTGCTTTGTAATTGCTCAGTTCTGATTTGTTTCCGGTCATGTGTCTTGAGCAACCGCTATCTACATACCAGATGGTCCTATTTCCCTCTTCTTCTTCAGCCATGAGACACATTTCTTCGTCTGAATCTTCTTGACTGAAAAGACATAGAAGTCCCTTTTCATCTTCCGAGCTGTCACTCTCTGAGCTTGAACTTGAGGTACTTGACTCTTCGTTCTTTTCTCCTGTCTTCTCTTCTACCGCCAAAGCTTTCCTTCGTTTATCATTCTTTTGGATCTTGCTTGACTCCTCATCAGCATCATTTGGATTACTCTTCGGATGATGATATCTTCCCGAATTCTTCTTATAATTGTGCTCGTCCTGATGCTTTTTAACGATTGGATATGGACATTCGGCTTTGAAATGTCCAGGCTTTCGGCAGTTGTAACATAAAACTTGTAACTCATCTTTGTCATGAGTTCTGGATCCGCTGGCCTTGTCATTTCCTTGATACTTCATTCGTCTCATCTTATCCGAGTTGTCAAAAGATTGATTCTTTCGCATGAACCTTTTGAACCTTCTTACAAACAAAGCCATTTGATCATCAGTGAAAAAATCAGAAGAGGGATTAGAAATAGACCTTAATGTTGATGATGATGGTTGATGGTTCGCAACCAGAGCTATGTTTCTCGTTTCGGGTTCATCATCATTTTGTGCTTCCTTTTCGAACTCGTAGGCCTTCAGGTCACTGAAGATCTGCGTCGTACTTGTATTTTTGAGATCTCTATGATCTCGCATGGCAACAACCTTCATATCCCAGCTCTTGGGTAGTCCTCGGAGAATCTTCAAGTTTATCTCCTTTTCGTCAAGATCATTGATCTCCATTTGCAGCTTTATGAATCGAGCTTCCATCTCAGTTATGGATTCCCTCGGATTTAGTTTGAAGTCCTCGAACTTCTTCATGGCAATTGTCAGCTTATTCTCCTTTTCTTGCTCATCTCCATCACCAATTAGCATGAGCACATCCCATATTTCCTTAGCATTCTTGCATTTCCTCACTCTCGGAAACAAGGATTCGTCCAGCGACTTGTAGAGAATGTCCTTTGCTATGTTGTCTAGATTCACTCGAGTTCGTTCATCAGTAGTGAGTAGAGCTTTCTCCTTCGGTATCATTTCTGGTGAACTTGGATCAGTGAGAACACGATTTGGATTAACCTGTAGTATCTGGATGGGTCCATCAATTATTACGTCCCACATCTCATCATGCATGGCGGATAAGTGAGCCTGCATGCGCACTTTCCAGTCATCAAATTTATCCAGGTTAAACATAAGGAAATGTCTATGATGTTCCATTTTAGACATGGTGCAAAGTTTCAAAATATTTTGATAAAATTTTTAAAGAGGATCACCAGGCAGTATACACAGAGTGTTCACCGTTCAAGGTAACTAGCTCTGATACCACTTGTTGGTCCCGGTGAAGGCGTTATGAGTCTAGAAGGGGGGGTTGACTAGACTCAAGGGAATTTTGAAAACTTTTTGGAGTTAAACGCAGCGGAAAGACTTATATCAAAATTTTATCTTTTACTTTGCACTAGGGTTTTTCTTATCGAAAAGGTTAGGTTAAAGAGATGTATGTAATGCGATGCGTAAATAAAAAGGATAGAGAGAGAGAGAATTTTTATAGTGGTTCGGCTGTTAACAAAGCCTACTCCACTCTTCTTCACAACACGTGAAGGTTTGCACTATATTTCCCTTATAGTACAATCTCCGTTACAACAAGCTCCTTTGATCACTAAGCCCGGCAGCGTTGTTGTGGTAGGTTTTTCAACTTCTTCCAAGTTTACTCCGCCTCTTTCTACTTCACTTGTAGAGATGGTTGAATAAGTAGATAAATCTCCAACTTGGAATTCTTGAGCTTTTCTTCTTTAAGCCCACAAGAACTTCCAAATAAAACTGAATAAAGCTTAGTACGCTTGTAAATATCACACTGGAAATTTTTCGCTTGAACAACAATATTTCGCGCAATTCAACCTTGTCAAAGTGAGATGAGACAAGTGTATTTATAGGTGGAATTTCAGATCCGTTGGAGGGAGATCGAAATTCAAATCCTATTGTCCAGTGAGTATTAACCAATGGGTAATATTTTCTCCTTTTTCAGAATGTCAGTACTTTCTAGCCGTTTGTCCACTTTTAAAAAAGGACAAAGTACCTTTTGTCCCTAAAAAGGTGACAATCATTAAATGCTCCTTGGGATCGTTGCATAGGACCCAAAATGACATTCAGTTATACCCATCTTCAAGGCAATAAATAAGACAACTTATCAGAGAATGTCTTTTGCCTTGGTCGAGAGAATGATTGACTTTATCATTCTTTCTTTAACTCCTCGAGTCAATCACTTCCTTGATTGCTCGGTTATGGAATCTTGGCCCTTCCCGGTTTTGACCTAAGATCCATGTCTTCGTGTCTTCATGTCTTCGAGTCTTTAAGTCTTCGGGTCTTCGAGTCTTCATGTCTTCGAGTCTTCGAGTCTTCGAGTCTTTGAGTGAAACATTTCTCTGTTTACAGATTCGGTGAGATCCGAAACTTTGGATAGCTTAAGACTTCGTTTGCTTTACTGGATTGACATAAATAAGCAAAAAAGTATTTAAAGACACTAACGAAAAATTTGGGGGTCTCCTCGTATAGTTTGGTATCATCAAAATCAACTGCTCGGGGTTCCTAACAGTTATGAGTTTTCGTGTCTTGTGTTATGAAATTTTGTATCTTATAATTATGAATTTTGCATATCAGCATTTCAATCCAGGGCTTATAATGCTCTGTGGATCATAGTTCATGATATAAATTGCCAATTATTTGAATATGGGTCACACTTGTGTGAAGTCGTCTCACGGATCCTTATTCGTGAAACAGATTGAGTTAGGTCGAGTCAATATGAAAATATAATACTTCTACTGAAAAATGTAATACTAATTAGGAATGAAGCGTTTGCTATTTACAAATTTAATACTATAAGGGAAACTATAATACTTTTGAGAAAAATGTAATATTTTAAAATCATAATGTAAAAGTGTTACAGTTTTTCTTCAAAAGTATTATATTTTTCCATATAAGTAATAAACATTTTATTCCTTATTAGTATTACATTTTCCAGTATAAATATTACATTTGATATTGACCCGACCTGTCTCACAGACAAGGATCCGTGAGACAATTTCACACAATTTTTTGCCTTTGAATATTCATATTTAGTCTATCAATTATTATTTTAGGCAAATATAATCTTTAATTTAAAAATATTTGTTAAATATCTCCATGACAAATATAATCTTTCAATTATCATTGAGACTAAAAATCCTAATTTTCTTGACACAAATTAATTAATATATTTTCAAAAACTAGTTTAAAATAATTGCATGTTAAAGATGGTTGCCATTACACTAATCCTTGAACAATTAAACAAGGGAAAATTAAACAACTATTTTGGTTCCTGAATTATTTCATTTTTAAAAATTTTGTCCTTGTTAATTGATTTTAATAGATTGAGTCTCTTAATTGTTGATTATGTTGCACTTTATTCAGTATTGTTATATAATTATCAAATTTTGTTAACAAACTCTTTTTTTTTTTTTTTTTGAAAGGAAAAGCTTAATTCATTGAATCAGAAGTAAAGACAAGCAACAAGGAAAACAGGAGGAATGTCAAACCGCTCATCGCAAGCTGACACAGAAAAGGCCTCCCTCGCAACACTGTGGGCGGCACAATTTGCAGATCACTTAACAAACCCGAATTCGACATTATTAATCAAGGATGCCAATTCTTTAATATCGTTTACAACCAAACCAAAATCAGAAAGAAAAGAACTACAAGATAAAACATTAAATAAAACCTGGGAAGGAATCTGTTTCAACATCCACACTACCCATATCGGTATCCTTCAACCAACTCAGTGCCTCTCACATGCCGGTAGCCTCCGTCACCTTCACATCGAACAAACCAGGCAGCTTGTTACTACATGCATTATTACTACATGCACTATTACATGGTTTTCAATTACAATTACATCACAAATAACAATGGTAATTATATCTATCTATTTGTTACATTATTAATTGCTTTAATTTATCAAATATTTATGGATGTTATTTCTTATACACTTTTTAAAATTGCGATGTAGAAAATTCCAAATTGCATGCATCGACATTTAATGCAACATTTAACAATAAGTGCGATTTTACTTCATGCCCCCACATACAGAATAGAAATATCCCTTGAAAACATGGACTTCACTACTAGAGCTTCTGATTTCATGACAGATCATGGTTTAAATCTTGGAGATGTTGTTGTATTTAGACATATTGGTGTTTTTACTTTTGAAACATTTTTCTACTCCGCCAATGGCAATAAAAAAAAGGGAGCGCAATTGTCAGGGTCAATACTTAACTTCTCGTCTTTGTGAAAGCGGTATCATCACGCAATAAATTATCATATACAAATTATATATTTTACTATAAATATTAACTCATCTTTTTCATTTTGTGCTAGACCAAATACGGGTCAACGCATGGTCCGCTCTACCACCATCTTTTTCATTTAATCAAATAAATGCATGGCATTCTCTCTATGTTAAATTGTCTACACGTTCTGCGGTAAGTAGCATTATACATTGTACCTTATACATCTTTCAACATTATCTTTATTTCACTATTTTTTTTTCACATTTGTAGTCTGCGAGATTATCGCAATTCATTAGTATCGCAGACGTGTTCAACGAACCTCTTAAAATTATAGTAGGACATAGAAAAATTGAAATCAACTTTGAACCGGTATGGTTCACCGAACAGTGGGAAGAAATTACGTCGCATTTTCAAATAGAACGAACAGATGATGTGATCTTAGTCAATGTAGCAGGCAATGTTATACAAATGTTGGTTATTAGTAACTGTCATGTTGAAAATATTTATCCGTGGTCGGTTAAATATTACATTTGTGACAATCTGTATGGTGAACTTAACCGTTTAAATAATACCGGATGAAGTTTTCATCAATTTATGTTTATCATTATTATTATTTAATAATTTTTATCTTTTTAATTAACTTACTTAATTATTAATCATCTACAAATAATTATAAATATATTCAAAATCATTATTAATTAATAATTAATCATGTCTAATCAATAATTAATAATTAATCATATCTAATCATTATTTTCATCATACTGATTCTCAGTTCGTTTCAATAATGCACAGCAAAAAAAAAAAAAAAAACTCTTTGAATCCATACTGATCGATTATTTTCATCATATTGATTATCGATATGAGTTATATTATATTTTGTCACACTATATTTATTATTATATGTTATTACTTTGTGTGGTTATGGCTTAGTCTTATAGTCTAGCCTATAGAGTAGGATCACTATTATGTACTATAAGGATTCTCTCTCTTGTAACAGTTAATTCAATTCAGATCAATTCTCTAATCTGGTATCAGACGCGATAGGTTCCCTTCTTTTCATCAACCGCTTCCGTTCTCTTCTCTGATCGGCTTTACGATCGTAATTCGTTCGGCTCTCCGATCGCAAACACCATTCGGCTCTCCGATCCCTAGCTTCTTCTTTTTTCTTCCGTTCTCACATCATGGCAGCAACCCCCACAGATGGAGCCATCACCGTCGCTGCTCCTCCATCGCCGGTGCCACCACCTTCTCTCACCGCCGCACATCACTATGTGTCGGTTAAACTCACCATGCGTAACTACCTCAACTGGCGGACTCAGCTGGTGCCTTTCCTCCGCGGGCAAGGCCTTCTTGGCTTCCTCGATGGCTCAAATCCCTGCCCGCCGGCGACGCTACCAGTTCCGGCAACACAGCCACCGACTGCACCGCCTCCTAATCCAGCGCACCAAATCTGGATTCAGCAGGACCAGTCCGTTCTATCGTTATTGATCTCGTCGCTCACCGACGAGGTCATGTACCTCGCCGTCGGCAGGGACACCGCCCGGGAGGTCTGGGATGCCATCTCCGCCGCTCTTGCATCGTCGTCGCGTTCCCGGTGCTTGAGTCTGCTGGGTCAGTTCCAAACGTTGCGGCAGGGCTCTCTTTCACCGGCGGAATACCTCGGTCGGGCTCAAATGATCGTCGAATCCCTTTCTCTCGCCGGCCGACCTCTCTCGACCGATGAGCAACTGCTGTACGCCCTTCGCGGTCTTCGGCCGGAATATCGCTCCATGGCGAGCGCGCTCACCGTCTCCACCGCGGCTGTCACCTTGGCGCAGCTCGCAGATCATCTCCAAAATCAAGAGTTTATCAACTCTGATGAATTTCCGGCTGCGGATGGTTCTGCTTCGTCGAACAGCTCTGTCGCTTTCTTCGCTGGGCGTGGCCGGTCGAACGAATCGGGTGGCAGAAATTCCGGCAATCATCGCGGAGGTGGCGGCAGAAACTGGAGAGGCAGGGGGAATGGTGGTCGTGGTCGCGGTTCTAACAGTGGTCCCCGATGCCAAATATGTAGGTCCCATGGTCATTCGGCTCTACATTGTTACAAACGGTATGATCGTTCTAATGGTTCTAATGTTGTTGTTGATGGTGAAAACAATGCCACTGTTTCTGAATCTTGGTTTCCGGATACCGGTGCCTCAACCCATGCCACACCCAATGACGCCATGATGCATGGTTCGGAAGTGTACACTGGTGGTGACGTGTTAAAGGTCGGCAATGGCGCAGGTTTGGCAGTCTCCCGAATAGGCCATGCAGTCATTCCGTCAAAATCAAAAAGTTTATCTATGTCTAATATACTTTATGTCCCAAAATTGTCATTACCATTACTTTCAGTCTTTAAGTTCACAAACGAAAACAATGTTTATTTCGAATTTCATAACAATTGTTTTTTTGTGAAGGACTGCAACACCCGGGAAGTTCTTCTTAGAGGGTCCACAGTTGGAGGTCTATACAAGCTTTCTGTGCCTTCGTCTCATTTTGCGTTTGTCTCGGCTCGAGCCTCTTCAAGCATTTGGCATCAAAGGCTCGGTCATCCCCATAATCAAGTCCTGAGTCGCATTCTGAAAAACTGTCCTGTTAGTGTCAATAATTTAGATAGTCACAAACTTTGTACACCGTGCCAACTTGGAAAATCGGCACGGTTTTCTTTAGAAAGGGTCGGAAATAATAGTCAAAATATCTTAGATTTAATTTATACCGATATTTGGGGTCCGTCACCGGTCATTTCATCTACCGGTCACAGATATTTTGTACTATTTGTTGATGATTTCTCCCGTTACAGTTGGTTTTACCCCTTACGGTTGAAATCAGATGTTAATAAAATTTTCGATTCCTTTCGGGTTATGGTGGAACGGCGGTTTTCCCGTTCTATCAAATCCATACAGTCTGACTTAGGGGGTGAATATCTCCGTCTTCATAAGACTTTTGAAACGCTTGGTATATTTCATAGACAGTCGTGTGCCTATACTCACGAACAAAATGGACGTGTCGAACGTCGTCATAGGCATATCGTTGAAACAGGTCTTGCCCTATTAGCAAATAGTTCCACTCCTCACTTATATTGGGACTATGCTTTTGAAACAGCAACCCACTTAATCAACTGCCTTCCCTCTTCTGCCATAAACTTTGATAGCCCTCATTTTCGACTGTTTCAAACTAAGCCAACCTACACTTTCTTCCGTGTCTTTGGGTGTCAATGTTTCCCATACCTACGGCCCTATAACCGTCACAAAACAGAGTACCGTACCACTCCCTGTGTCTTCTTAGGTTACCCGGTCTCTTTTAAAGGTTACCGCTGCATGGATCCTACTTCTGGGGCTGTTTATATCTGCCGTCATGTCCGATTTAACGAGTCTGTTTTTCCTTTTGAAACCTCTTTTCAGGTGAATCCAACCTCAGAAAATAGTGTTGTACCTTGGGGCTCTTTTCCAGCTGCCTTGCCTGTGACAACACCCACGGTTCGAAATGATATACCAATAGCACAGGAGCCTCCTCACATGGCTATTCAAGCTCCATCGGTGGCTGAACCGCAACGTGCTACAGTACAGACTCAGTCTTCTCAGCCAGATGGACATGCTATGCTCACACGTCGTAAAACTCGTGGTACAGGAGAGCAATTCTATGCTCTAAACTCAACCATTGAGCCATCGTGTTACTCTCAAGCCGTTGGACATCCACAATGGCGTGATGCCATGGATCAGGAGTTCAACGCGTTATTACACAATAACACCTGGAAGCTAGTACCTCCTGAACCAAGTATGAATGTTATTGGCTGCAAATGGATTTTCCGGGTTAAACGTAAGGCAGATGGCTCTATTGAAAGACACAAAGCACGATTGGTTACCAAAGGCTTCAATCAGGTTGCGGGCGAGGACTTTTTTGACACCTTTAGTCCAGTAGTCAAACCGACTACAGTTCGCCTGTTGTTTTCCCTTGCTGTTTCACACAATTGGACTCTACGACAGCTCGATGTCCACAATGCCTTCCTAAACGGGTATCTAACAGAAACAGTATATATGAAACAACCCCCGGGATACGAAGATCCGGTTCATCCCAGTCATGTCTGTCATCTACAACGCTCTCTGTATGGGCTCAAACAGGCACCACGGGCATGGTTCAAGCGTCTGCATGATTTTCTGTGCTCTGCAGGGTTTTCGGCCTCCAAAACCGATGTTTCTCTTTTTTATCATGCTGCCGGTTCCTCCCGTGTCTATTTACTGGTTTACGTGGACGACATAATTATGCTGGGTAATGATATTTCTCTGATTAACACCCTACTGGAACGTCTATCCGGCACCTTCAAAATTCGAGACTTAGGCTCCCCGAGTTTCTTTTTGGGCATTGAGACGGTTTCTGACTCACAGGGGTTCATGCTTTCTCAGCGTCGGTACATGAAGGATATTCTCTCTCGTGCTGGGATGCTCGACTGCAAAGCATTAGCTACTCCGGCTGCCACCTCCCAGCTTGTCTCTCCTGTTGATGAGGTTTTTGACAACCCGACTCAATATCGACGCATTGTTGGTGCACTCCAGTATCTTACTATCACCAGGCCGGATCTCTCTTACGCAGTTAACAGGCTCTGTCAATTTATGCACTCTCCGACTGCCGAGCATTGGTGTCTTCTCAAACGAGTTCTCCGATATGTTAAAGGTACTCAGCAGTTCGGCCTTCGTATATCTCCATCTTCGTCTACACAGTTACATGCCTACTCTGACTCTGATTGGGCTGGTTGTCCGGTTGATCGCAAATCAACCAGTGGCTATGCCGTGTATTATGGGGATAATCTCATCTCTTGGCTCTCCCGCAAACAGCGTACTGTCGCCCGCTCTTCTACAGAAGCCGAGTACAAAGGGTTAGCCGATGTTACTGCTGAGGTGACTTGGGTTACTTCTCTACTGCGTGAGCTTGGGCTTAACACAGGTACACCAGCTCACTTGTGGTGCGACAATCTCGGTGCCACATATCTTGCCGCCAACCCAGTCTTTCATGCTAGAACCAAACACGTGGAAATTGATTACCATTTTGTCCGAGACAAGGTTGCATCAGGGGACTTCCTAGTCAGCTTTGTTTCGACACAGGATCAGATTGCTGATATCTTCACCAAACCTCTTCCGACTCCTCGGTTCCACGCTCTGCGACGCAAGCTCAATGTTGTCGAGCTTCAACCTTGCGCTTGAGGGGGTGTATGAGTTATATTATATTTTGTCACACTATATTTATTATTATATGTTATTACTTTGTGTGGTTATGGCTTAGTCTTATAGTCTAGCCTATAGAGTAGGATCACTATTATGTACTATAAGGATTCTCTCTCTTGTAACAGTTAATTCAATTCAGATCAATTCTCTAATCATCGATTCGTTTCAATAATGCATAGCAAAAAAAACTCTTTGTCCATAATCATGTCTAATCAATAATTAAAAAAAACCCTTTCCATAATCATGTCTAATCAATAATTAAAAAAAACCCTTTGTCCATTTCAGGTGATGGAATATGAGGTATTTGGATTTTACCCAAAGCTGATACCTATTGTTGGGGACTTGGGGTATACTGGAAGCAAAAAAAACTCTTTGTCCAAAAAATAAAACTCTCTCGGCTTGTTGAATAATACGCAGAGAAAAATGGACTCCTTGAGTCCGACTTTCTTTAAAGCAAAGTCAGACTAACAGATGCATCTTTACTCTGTTTGAGATCCAATTCCCATGCACGACTTTTTGGGATCCAATGTTGCTACCCGACCTTCCCGGGGAAAGCACCCAGGAATGACACTGTCACCGCCGGCCATGGTTGCAGTAGGCACTAGGCGCTAGTCGGGCAGTAGACTAGCGCCTAGCACCTAGACGGTCTAGGTGGCGCCTAGGCGGTGCCTAGGCGGCGACCTATAAATACAAAAAAAATAATGCATGTTTGTGGGTGTATGTCGTGTATATATATATATATATATATATTTCTTACTTCTCTTATTTATAGAAATAAATAAATTTAAATAAATATAAATATAATAAAAAATTAACAAGGCCGACTCATTCGAGTTAACTCTGCTAACTCTACCGAGTTAGGCGAGTTAACTTGGTCGAATTCTGCTGAGTCGGCCACTAACTCGGCCCAATCGGTCGAGTTAAGCGTTAGGCGGAGGCCTAGGCAGCCGGCTACTTAGGCAGACTCCTAAGGAGCAATTCGCCTTGGTTTGGGGGATTTTTGCAACAGTGCCGCCGGCGCAAATCGGAGTCGTGATTCTCCGCTAGGAAAAATAGCTCCGCCATCGTTCACCACGGTTATTGAACGTGCTGATAAAGTGTTGTAATGCAAGTTTGTTTAAGGCATATGCTCGTTTGGTGAACGTGAATAACAACCGAAATTGTAAACAACAAAGATATATAAAAACTATCAGGGAAATGTTTCTCATTCAACTCTAAACAATTAGTACATTACAAAGACATATATATAATTACAATTGTAACGAAAGATAGTAATGGAAACATAAAGAAAATCGTTACACAATAATGTCCACAATTATTACTATTTATAACAATTTTCAAAATTTTCAACATGTGAAATATTGAACTATTTGGATTATATTTGGTTTGAAAGGCAAGATTGCAGAGGTTATGCATAAGAGTTTTGAGTTAAAAAGAGATTTTTATTATTGTTTTTATTTTTGTTATCAGGAAGGTCCCATGGTCTAGTGGTTAGGACATTGGACTCTGAATCCAGTAACCCGAGTTCAAATCTCGGTGGGACCTCAGAGCACTTTTTTTTACCCACCTTTTGTTCGTTTTCATCTTCATCAAATAATTCATTAACGTACATATATCTGGTTTCCCAAAAAAAGTGGGAAAATGGGGCAATAAGAGGGCTAACTCAAATCAGTAAATATAAAAATTCATTATGATGGTACAAATAAGCAGTACATACATATACA
The DNA here is from genome assembly GCA_003576665.1 of Ipomoea trifida. NCBI lineage: Eukaryota > Viridiplantae > Streptophyta > Magnoliopsida > Solanales > Convolvulaceae > Ipomoea > Ipomoea trifida. Next base: position 14,460,270 of record CP025651.1, read on the forward strand.
TTAATAAGGTCTCAATGAAGTTCCATTACAATAGCCTCTGCTAAAATGTTGCAGAATGAATCTGTAATTCCAGTTTAATTTAGGAATCCCAGAGTCTGAGACTACTCAAATCTGTAAGAATATAATAATGCAACTATAACAATGAGTTTGGTATATATGTATAGTAATGAGTGAAGCTATAACTCTGTATGAACAATGGGCTCTTTGCAATAATCTGCTACTGCATCCACTTCCTGCTGCTTTTTTTCCTTGTCAGAAGAGCTAAGGCATTCTGCAGATGGATGAATGAGTCCATACCCGATCCCCGTGGCAGAGTTGCAGTATACCTCAGCAGTGCCATCTTGAGCATCAAGGTTGATGTTGTCCAACACAATCTGAGTGCACGGCACAGAATCGCTGCACGCAAACTTCATCGCCTTTTGGCTCTTTGAAGTTCCGGTGATGTTTTTGTAGATAACTTCACTTATTTCCACTGCAGATGTCTGTCAAATTGAAACCAAAGGGTATAATGTAAACCTCACCATTCATGGTATGATTGAGGAAAAAGTTTATAAGCTTTTAGTTCAAGTGGTCCTCAGGAGTTTTAGCTAGTATTGAAAATGTAACTTTATTTCTTTATACCGTCACATTTTCGAAAGACAGGATATTAGACTTGACCCTTCAACCCAGCAAATTATTGCATGGCACACAACTGTGTGGACCAAAAATAAAAAGTACATTATTTTTGTATTGAAGGTACATTATTTTTGTATTGTAGGTACATTATTTGATAGTATATATCAAATAATGTATCTTCAGTACAAAAATAATGTACCCTAAAATAATGTACCTACAGTACAAAAATAATGTACCTTCAGTACAAAAATAATTTACTTTTTATTTTTGGTCCACACAACTGGTCCATACAATAATGATTGCTTCAACCCCTTGCCCAACAATCCCCTAATCACCTGATATTCAATAGTTATATCATGGACTCGAGTCCACTTTGCAAGGTGGACTCATATCCATTTACATACTGAATGTTCACAATATGAATTGTGAACATTTAGTATATAAATTATTTACATTCAGTATATAAATTGTGTATTTTGGACCCAGGTCCCCTTTGTAAGGTGGACCGGGATCCCTAGAATAATTTGTCCCTTGACATTAGACTTGACCATTCACGAGACTTGACCATTTACGAGACTCCGCCGAATATCCTGTACTCTTATGATAGTGCCATGTATGACATTTATAAGTGAGAGAGGGATATGCAGGAAAGTGTACCTGGTTTTCACAAGATTTTGGTGAATCACAATAGAATTGGTCAATGATAATAGGGTTATAGACATCTTCCATCCTCACATTTTGGAACCGTACTCCGCGGACATAACCAGATCCTCCCTACAAGATTAGGATACAATATATTACGATCTGACGTTACCACTACGCTAAAAGTTATAACTTTTCAACCATTTTTCCAGCATCCCAACACCGGCCCGCCTTAATTGCACATAATCCAAACTTGACTCTGATACCATTGATTAAGATCTAGTGGATTTGTCCTTTTACCGGCCACCGTCTAACAGTATTCTCATTTCTCACCATACAAAGTTATGATAAACAAAAATTCTTTATGGTATGTGGAATAGAAGAGGATATATATGTATATACCTGCCATGTCTTAATCCGTAGGCCATTGGTAGTACCTTGGAGAAATGCAGTATCCAATACCACCTTTGTGACTATGCCTACAGAATTGTCCTTCCCAAGGCTCCCAATGCTGGGAAGTGATGAGAATGAATCAAAAAACACACGAGGATCAAGATGAAAGTCAAGACTAAATTAAAATCTAGATACACTTAGGCTTAGCAGAATGATATTTGGAAAATCTAGTATTCAATTCCAATATCGGCCAGTTGTTGGCAATGATACATGTTAGCAAGAAGCGCTTCCTATTACGTCAAAAATTGTAGTTCGTAACGAAGACATAACTTTATTTCTTTATACCGCTACATTTTCGAGTGGCAGGTACTGTATTTGGCTCTTCAGGCTTTGCCCAACCACCTAAGAACCATCAACCTTAACTGCATAGTTTTTATTCCTATAATTGGACTTTGATATCACTTGTTATGATCAAGCTCTTACCATTATGCCAAAAACTATAACTCACTGCAAATGCACAACTTTATTTCCTTGTACCGCCACATTTTTTATAGGTATATATGATATTGGACTTGACCCTTCAAGCCTCCGCCCAACAATCCCCTACCCACCCGGTGTTGGACTTGCCTTTCAGGCGTTCCCCCAACAACCCCCTCAACACCTGCCAGTATTAACTGCACAGTTTTTACTCTCATGACCGTGTTCTGATACCAATTGTTAGAATCAAGCGTTTACTACTACGTCAAAAACTATTTTCTTTAAACCCCACATTTTCAAGAGGCAGGATGTTAAACTTGCCCTTCAGCCTTCCGTCCAACAATACATACATTTGTTACTTGTAACCCCCAAAATATAATGAAACTGTAGAGATTTATTTTACTACCATATGTAAATATTCTTTCCTCATTCTTTGTAATGTGATTAGTCAATCATAGGATTTCCTTACCTTTATTTTATTGTTACCGTTAGAGTAGCTAGTATATATATGCTTAGGTTTCTTCATTGTTAAACACAATCAATATACAATATTTTTCCATTCTCCAACAGAAACTATCTTCAATGGTTTTGATTTTGAAGTTACCTGATTCCATGACCAGGTCCACAGTAGAGTTTCTTCATCTTGATGCCGGAGCTAGCATTGACAATTGAGACACAATCATCACCTACACACCCATGAAATGCATGCAACATCAGAATCATACAGAAATAGTATGATGAGAATTGAACAAACTAGGAAGGGTACTAATAAATTTGGAAATAACTATATAAATAAATGGCCGCAAATTATACCGTGGACCATGGTCCACAATGCATTGTGGACTATGGTCATGGCTGATACTGCAGTTGTGTTGAACGGATACTGCAGTTGTGTTGAACTGATACGACAATTGTGTTGAAAGGAAACTGCAGTTGCGCGGAACAGAGGTCGGTTATCCGTTCAACACAACTGCAGTATAGTTCAACACAACTGCACGGATGAAACGGCTTCTGTTCCGCGCAACTCAGTTCCCTTTGAACACAACTGCAGTATCAGTTCAACACAACTGCAGTATCCGTTCAACACAATTACAGTATCAACCATGGTCCACGGTATAACGACACATAAATGGCATAGAAGATGACAGACCTGTTCCAATTTTGCAGCCCTGCAGGACAACATTCGTTGATTCTGCGATATGAATTCCATCGGTATTGGGACTATCTTCGGGAGCAGAAACTCGAACACCATACACACGTACAGAGTCGGACCGCGAAATTGTGAAGTGCATCTGTTGGCTATTTTGAATGGTAATGCCCTTCACTTTTATAGCAGAACTTGAATCTATAGTAAATGCCTGCAATTATATATGTTCAATTCTCTGCTCAACATCATCATTGGAATCTTTTAATAATCCTAAAACCCATGCTTTCATGGGGGGAATTGAAGACTCGTTCTTACAGTTGGTGCTCCTTTGCAAGGCTGTTCAAAAAAGTAAAAGAAAAATGAATTGAATGAGAATGGCAGGTAACATAATATTAAAGTCAAAGACAATGTTATTTTCAAAAAAAAAAAAAGTCAAAGATAATGTTCTTCATTCTAAATTCAAAACAAGAATGTGTAGGGATGGCAACTTCAATCCCCTCACCTGAATTCACTTAGCATTTGTTTATTGTTTTTTTTTTTTTTTTTTTTTTTTTTTTTTTTTTGTTTTGTTTTTTATTTTATTTATTTTATTTTTTTGCGGGATAGTGGGTGGGTGATGGGTCTTAAAAAATTAAATCTATTTTGGGTCAGGATGAATTTGGATTTTATGTACAAACCCGCTTAGAACCCTCGAGACTCATCATATCATATATATATAATAGTAAAATAAGTACTTAATAGTAGTTTTTTTTTTTGAAAACACTTAATAAGTAGTTAATTATAAAAGTATTTATAATTTTTTACCAACTTTTTACTATTTTTAATTCTAAACTAATATGTTTTTTTTTAAGTAACAATTTAGTTATTATATTTGAATATTTATATTATTTTATGTTTTAATATAATTAACTAATGAATTTTATTATAAGTAATTTAAATATTACTTAAAAAATTTAATACTTCGTAAATAATAAATGATAAGTACCCTTAGTGAGTACTTGCACCCTGTTGGTCAAGGGTGAGTTTTGAAAAAGTCCATTGGATATGGGTTGAGGGTAAGAATGGATAGAGAAAATATAAAGTGAGTTGGGTGATTGATGTAGTCTTTTTCGACTCAACTTGACCCAATGTCATCCCTAAATAGTAAATATGTGGGTGGATACATGAAACTTACATTGGATTTGTTCTTCTTGCAAGATGCAGCCCACCATTTGCTTCCTGACCCATCAATTACTCCCTTTCCTTGGAAAGAAACTCCAGTCAAATTTAGAAAAGCAAGCCAAATCCGGGGGTTATTTGGATCCCAATTTTTAGGCTCATCTGGTGCTATTATTGTCCCATCAATCTGTTTCCAACAATACCATCAACAATTTCATTCAACAATTTCATTAGTTGAGAATGGCATGTGCTCTATCTCAACTGAACGTCTAAGCTGATAGTTGAAGTGCACATTTATGCTTATATATATTATATGCTCAGTTGATTTGAAATAACTTCTAAAATGTAAGAACCTGGACTACTAAATTGCCAGCACAAGGGCCTCTAAATCTTGTTGCATTGACTAGGTAACGGCGACCTGCTGGAACCAAGAAGACTGATCTTCGCGTAGAGCAAGCCTGTTTCCACGCATCTTCGAAGGCCTGGTAGATTGTTGACACCAAAATTTTACACAACAAAAGATAGCTTAGCTTAGAATAGCTCAACATACAACATTTTTGACTATTTTTCTTTTCCCAAAAGGTTAATCCCCACCCCCAAAGGCCCCCGACACTCCAGTCTTACAGAGCATGTGGGTAGATGTAAATCACGGTAACTTAGTGATTCAGCGAATAGAATGAAATGTTTGTCCACTTTAGGTATAATCCTTACACTGCAGCTGTCGAGTTTCAGAAGTCAATTCTCCCTAATACTGCCTACTGAACAAGCGATGAACTAAGCCCTTTGCGGACATTTTTGACAAGTCTGAGTACTACTATTGACTGCTTTGCATTAACTAACTGATGAATTAATTGGCCAAGAAACTCTAAATGTTAAACAAACAACAAAGCAATCAATCTGCATTACAAACAAGAAGATACATTACCTTAGTATCATCTGAAACTCCATCACCAACTGCACCAAAGCTATCCACATTGACAAGAACCTTGTGTCCACGACCAGCCGTCCACGATGGGAGGTCGATCAGATCAAGTTCGTCGTCTCCCTCTTCCGGCTCCCATTCGTCGAGATCTCGAAGAAAATCAATCTTTTCAAATAAATACTTCTCTGCAGTTACCAGAGGAAAAACAAGAAAGAACATGATAAGTAGTATTTTGGCCATGATTTAATAGAGTCTTGCCTTTTTTTTCTGTGTGTTCTGTAGCTTATTAATTTGCATAAATCAAATGAAGGCATTGAGTGTTAATTTATATGCATGGATTAGTAGTGAAAATGGAGGATTTAGTGGGCTATATGGCTTGGCTTGAAAGTAGATTAAAGGTGGTATTGCAGTTTTCTCCATCACCATAGCTTCAAGTGTAAGAATATTTTATTTTGGAGATCTTTGCTTTACTCTTCACCCATGTTGAAATGGGAATTCTGTCAGAAATACAAAATTGGCAGGACAGATGAGAAAAGAAACACTAGAAGCAAGAAATATATATGAAGTGATTTATAATTCTGGTAAGACCAAATAAGGGTTTAATTATTATATTTTGGGAGTTAATTAGTACTCACCTAAAAACATGTAAAAGCATTCTTGGCCTTTAGCTTCTAAACTCTCTTCCAGCAGAGAGATTTTTGTGACTTTTCTGCATTATATTCACCATATATATGTGTGAATGATGAATACCATGAAGATTTCCTTCTTCCACCAAACATAATTGATTGCATCCCCTTATTTCATACATCGTTCTTGATTTTTCCCTCTCATATATATATGCATCAATTGCAGGAGCCAGGAGGGAAAGACATTGTTGGGTAGAGGCCGGTGGAGGTCAAGTTTAGCACCAGATTTCTAACAGATTGTTAGGTGGAGGATTAAAGGGTCAAGTTCAGCATCATGCCTCTCGAAAATGTGACGGTATAAGGAAATAAAGTTGTGTCATGACTACGAGCTAGCGTTCGATCCGTGTTGGGCGGAGGCCTAAAGGATCATGCCCAACATCCTGTGCTAGACAGTGCCTCTCGAAATGTAACAGTATAAGGAAATAAAGTTTTGCTTTCATTACTGCTATAACATTCATTCAAAAACCGATTCTAAGCAATTAATACTGGGGTTGAAGGGTCAAGTTCAACATCATGCCTCTCGAAAATGTGGCGGTATAAAGAAATAAAGTTGTGTCATGACTACGAGCTAGCGTTCGATCCATGTTGGGCGGAGGCCTAGAGGATCATGCCCAACATCCTGTGCTAGGCAGTGCCTCTCGAAATGTAGCGGTATAAGGGAATAAAGTTTTGCTTTACATTCATTCAAAAACCGATTCTAAGCAATTAATACTGCAGCTATTCAGTTCTATTTATTTGTTTTTGCGGTAATAAATTATTTCATCAAGATGGTTGAAATTAGATGCTCTACGTAAAATTAATAAAAGCATTGAGTCCCACCGAGATTTGAACTCGGGTTACTGGATTCAGAGTCCAATGTCCTAACCACTAGACCATGGGACCTCTCTGCATAGTTATTACGACGGAAACTCTTAGCTTAATTTTATCCAAATTGGAATAGATACCCTTTGCAATGTTATCTGGCAAGCCATTTGGATTTAATTGTTTTTTTTTTTATTTTAATTCAACAACTATTTGCAATCTTTTGTTCAAAGAATGGTAAATACTCACTCAGTCCAATTTTATGTCACTGGTTCAGTTAAAGAAGCTTGACTGAATGTTATTTTTAATCTAATTTTTTATAATATTAGGTTTAGTATTAATATACAAAATTTATATATTTAGAAACTACACTAAAAGTACTATTAACCACAAAAACTTAAATTTTAAAAAATAAAAAAAATTCTAAATAAAATAAACAAAGACAAAAGAGTTAGTTTAACCAATGGGTAGTGAGTATGACATATAAAATGGGATAGATGGAGTACTATTTATCTGTACCTTTTTGTTCTTTTGTTTATTATTTTTTTTGGTGGATTGACCTGTCAAAGACGGGAAATAAAGCTACCAAACTCTAATGCTGCTAGCACCGCAACTGCGTCCGCTGCAAGAAGAACTTCAATACTGGTGGGAGGCTAGTCCAAAACGACCGTGCCCCATTCCCCTAATTGCCTTATGTTCGCAAGATGATCTGACATTTGTTCCCTTCTCTAAGAATATGTTGAAGAGTCAAGTGCTCAAAACCCCCCAAAAGGAACCAACAATCCTTAACCATAGTAGAGGAACACCCATGATCTTCAAGGTCACCCTTCAAAAGGGAGACAACTGATTCCAAATCCAGTTCCAAAACCACTCTCCTAAAACCCTTAGCTTTATTAGCCCGCCGTAGACCCTCCCTTAGGCTCCACAGCTCTGAGACAAAGCTATTAGTAACATCAATTTTAGTAATGAACCCAAACAACCAATCCCCATAGTGGTCATGCGCCAAACCTCCTGCGCCCTGCACTTGCGAGGTCGGTACTTTTCTTAAAGGCACCATCGGTGTTGATTTTAATCCAACCATTACTCGAACGAGACCAAAAGACCCAATCCATCCTCCCCCTCGGCTCAGGTTTCTTACGATAACTAATGAGGAAAGATTCCTTAGCCGTTGACTCAGCCCTGCGAACTATATCATTCGGCGTGGGAGAAATACGATAAAAAATTCTCTTGTTGCGAGCTTTCCATATATCATTTGGTAACGTCAGAATTTTTTTTTTTTTTTTTTTTTTTTTTGTAAACACTAAACATTGTGTACTTTTTATATCCCTATGTTATTATAAAGAGAATGAAAGCATAATTTTTCATATTTTAAACCTAGCTAATAAGAGTCTGTTTAGTAGACAAAAATTAGAGCCATCAATTGTAGTAAAATACTAGTATTTTACCCGTGCGATGCACGGCAACAATTATGATATGATGAATTAAGGGAGAAATTTACAAAATGAAAAATCATTGTAGAATTGTATGAATGAAACTATGATGAAATATTATAATAACATTTTACAAATTTTAAAAAACTTCTTTGTATACAATGTTTGTTGTGGAATTACTTTGGGTGTTCGCCTTATCACAAATTAAAATCTTCAATCCATTTGGGTTGGTGACTCTTGAAGCAGCAACATATAATTGTCCATGACTAAATAATGGTCTTTTCAAAAAGTGGCCTAAGTGATTGACCTTTGACTCTTGTTAATCGTCATTGCATAAGAGGTAGACGATTAGATGGAATTGTCTTTTTTGAAATTTAAAAGGCAATCTCAAATTTGAAGGAGGTAATGATATTATTTGAATCAAGATTTTATGATATGCACTACTTCTAGATAATACATTTGCTTCTAAAACATGATTTTCAAATTTAGTAATAACCATCCTTGTCCCATTACACAAACTAACTGAGTGGTCAATATTTTCAAAGCATAACCGAAGTACCTACTTTCAGCCTGAGTTCATGATTAGGCACACCAGAACACTTGATCCCATTTAAAAATTCAGGCATGTGCACATAAGCTAATAGATCAACATTTGAATCTGATTTGCAAGCACTTTCAAACCTGAAATATGTATATATTTCCTTCATATGTGTTTAAAGAAGTCATATATTCATTGATAGAGTCAACCACATCAAGTGTTGGAGCCAATATTGCCCTCTTTCTCAAGTATGTTGGATCATAAAAAATATTGGAGTCTGATGGATATGTACTTTCCACAATAGTTGCAATGGGATGTCTAGAACATTTCAAAAAATTCTCTTCTGTATAGTAATGTTTTCATATCCAATTGTTTGCCCCTAAATTTCTCCATCTCATATGTTCGCAATCCATTATGAGAATTGCTTTAGCTTTTCATAATCACTATTTGAGGATGAGCTTTGAAGTCGCATATTTTTTGTCAGACGTAACACTTTACAGTATGACCACAAGTAAGATGCATTTATTGTTGCATTAACAATATCATGTCTACTTCCTTTTAGGATAACTGGTAAAATTTGTCGAAAGTCTCCGCCAAATACAATAGTTTTCCCTCCGAAAGACATCTCTAAACTTTTTGGATTGCAAAAACGCAATACAGCACGCATACTTCTATGTTTTACCGTATATAAGTTAGGCATACTTCTCTTAGGCATCTCTGCATAAGTTAGTTGCTTTGACTCAGGGTAGTTTTTGTTTGCCTCAAGCCAAGCCAGAAACATGCTATGTTTTACCGTATGTCGTTGTACAATGACATCGATTGGAGCATCCTCATCAAAATAAATACTTTGTTCATTTGACAGATGAAAATTCAAGCGCTCTACAGGAGGATATCTGTACTGTATTTCAAAATCTAATATCCTCCAAACATCTTTACATTGAAATAATATAGTAATATTTTTTTAGAATACTATAATATACTCATATAATAATTTGATTGTTGGAATTTTTTTTTAATATTATCATTAGAGGAATTTAATTACGTACATTAACATAATATAGTAATATTTTTTGGAATACTATAACATACATCATATAGTAATTTGATTGTTCGAATTTGTTTTTGAATATTATCATGAGAGAAATTTAATTATGTTAATTAACATAATATAGTAATATTTTTTAATATTATAATATACATCATATAGTAATTTGATTGTTAGAATTTTTTTTTAAATATTATCATGATAGGAATTTAATTGCGTACATTAACATTATATACTAATATTTTTTTGAATACTATAATATACATCATATAGTAATTTGATTGTTGGAATTTTTTTTTTTTTGAATATTATTATGAGAGGAATTTAATTACGTATAGTAACATAATATAGTAATTTTTTTTAATACTATAATATACATCATATAGTAATTTGATTGTTGGGATTTTTATTTTTTTTTGAATATTATCTTGAGAGGAATTTAATTACGTACATTAACATAATATAGTAATAATATTTTTTGAATACAATAATATACATCATATAATAATTTGATTGTTGGAATTCTACGTACATTAACATAATATAGTAATATTTTTTTTAATACTATAATATACATCATATAGTAATTTGATTGTTGGAATTTTTTTTGAATATTATCATGAGAGGAATTTAATTATGTATATTAACCTAATATAGTAATATTTTTTTAATACTATAATATACATCATATAGTAATTTGATTGTTGGAATTTTTATTTTTTTTTGAATATTATCATGATAGGAATTTAATTACGTACATTAACATTATATACTAATATTTTTTTTTGAATACTATAATATACATCATATAGTAATTTGATTGTTGGAATTTTTTTTTTAATATTGTTATGATAGGAATTTAATTACGTACATTAACATAATATAGTAATATTTTTTTTAATACTATAATATACATCATATAGTAATTTGATTGTTGGGATTTTTATTTTTTTTGAATATTATCATGAGAGGAATTTAATTACGTATATTAACATAATATAGTAATTTTTTTTTTGAATACAATAATATACATCATATAGTAATTTGATTGTTGGAATTTTACGTACATTAACATAATATAGTAATATTTTTTTTAATAGTAATTTGATTGTTGGAATTTTTTTTTTTGGAATATTATCATGAGAGAAATTTAATTATGTATGTTAACCTAATATAGTAATATTTTTTTAATACTACAATATACATCATATAGTAATTTGATTGTTGGAATTTTTAATTTTTTGAATATTATCAATGAGAGAAATTTAATTACGTACATTAACATAATATAGTAATAATTTTTTTAATACTATAATATACATCACATAGTAATTTGATTGTATGAATTTTTATTTTTTGAATATTATCATGAGAGGAATTTTATTACGTACATTAACATAATATGGTAATATTTTTTTTGAATACTATAATGTACATCATATAGTAATTTGATTGTTGGAATTTTACGTACATTAGCATAATATAGTAATATTTTTTAATACTATAATATACATCATATAGTAATTTGATTTTTGGAATTTTTTTAAAATATTATCATGAGAAGAATTTAATTACGTGCATTAACATAATATAGTAATATTTTTTTAATACTATAATATACATCATATAGTAATTTGATTGTGACATTTTTTTTGAATATTATCATGAGAGAATTTTTAATTACGTACATTAACATAATATAGTAATATTTTTTTTTGAATACTATAATATACATCATATAGTAATTTGATTGTGAAACTTTTTTTAAATATTATCATGAAAGAAATTTAATTACGTACATTAACATAATATAGTAATTTTTTTTGAATACTATAATATACATCATATAGTAATTTGATTGTTAATATATGTACATAAATAAGGAATCCATGCAGGAATGTAATTGAATAAAATATTTCATTAATTTCCGTGTATAATAAGGAATGTAATCATATTTTGAATATTTTTGTCAGTTTTAGCCATAAATAATGAATGATAAGGAATGCTAGAATTTCTGATAAGAAATTATGATATAATATTATGTTGACCAATTTCAAAATTTTTGGACTAAAATGAGCGGGAAAGCTATTCCTTCTGTTTTAATATATATATAGATGTGATTAATTTATGCTTATCGTTAACACTCTAATATATATATATATATATATATATATATATATATATATTTACATAATTACATACTAAAGACAAAAGCAAATTGCATACTAAATTGTAACATAAAGCACACACAGTTACCAAATAATTAGTTAATTTCAAATGAATCTAATGAATCCAAACATAAGCATTTTTCAAATGAATCCAATGAATCCAAACAGTTAGCATTCTGTTCATTAACAAATAACATAAAGCTATTAGCAAATAATTAGCAATTAGCATTAACACTAATGAATTAAAACTCATGCAATTAGCATTGTGTTCATGTAGTATCAAAGAGAAAAAATTTCAATACTCAGGCATCCAACATAATTAAGCCAAAACTTCAAACCAAATCATAAGCCATAACATCAAACAGATTTGAAGCTTGATTCAATCTTACAACCATTAAGAACTGAGTTAAATATAAAAAAATAAATAAATAAACTACCAACAACATTTTTGTGAATACCGTATTTTGCCATGCATTTGTTTCCAATTCTTCGCCTTGAATCCCCCATGGTGTGTTGCTTCAAGTTCTACGTTTGCTCAATTGTTCCCAATGCCAGCAATGGGTAACAAGGTTCAACAATTGCTGGCGTGCTCGTGCTTCTGGTAAGTTTGCCGTATCATTGCTTCCAGTGAGTTTGCTCTGTATTTGCTTCCGATGAGTTTGTTGTGCGTTTCTAGGGCTTAAGGAAGGGAGGGTGAATTGTATCGGGAGAGAAGATGGAGGGGGAGGGAGATGAGGGAATTGTATTCGCAGATGATTGAGGATATAGAGAGAGATTAGGAAAGATATTATTAATTGGTTTGATTAAAAAAAATAAAAGGCAAATGAAATTACCGTGTTAACCTTATTATTAACGGCTAATAAACAGAATTATTAACAGATGACTAAAGTGTGTAAAAACATTAAAGTCAAGGACTAAATAGAGTACAAAAAATCACTTAGGACTAAATTGAGTAAGACCACTATAGTCTATGACTATATTGGGTATTAACTCTAAAAAAATATGGAGAGATCCAACTGAGGTTGAAGCAAATAAGTCTACTATACTTGGTAGAAAAGAAGACGAAAAGAAATGCAACATATGTTGTTTATAAGGACACAACAAAAGAAAATATAGAACAATCTTACGGATATTTTACCTTTTGAAATATATGTGAAACGCAGCATCAAACAATGTTTTGCAACCTTGTTTAGTTGCAGTGTTTATTTTGTGCTCTGAATATATTTTAATTGTCAAAAGATATTATTGTACATTGTATAGTAAATAAAATTGAAATACAATTATATTAATAAGTCCTTCCATCCACAAGGGTAATTTATATCCTAAAATATGTACTTACAATAAATATTTATTCGTCAAAGCGAAGTACATTAATTAGATTGTGAAAACAAAAGTAGTCAAAGAGAATTACATTAATTAGATTGCGAAAACAAAAGTAGTCAAAGAGAATTACATTAATAAGATTGTGAAATAACAAAACTAAAAAAGAGTTAGGTCCCACCGAGATTTGAACTCGGGTTACTGGATTCAGAGTCCAATGTCCTAACCACTAGACCATGGGACCTTTGCGGTCACTGTGTTAACGTAGAATTTATTTCAACATTACAATTGATTATCCTTTTATATGGCAAACCATGTGGATTTGATTAATTAATTAATTAATTGATTATTATTATTATTTTTTTAACTCAAAAAGTATCAGCAATCTTTCAAATGTTGAAAGAATCTCAAATACTATTTATTTGTATTTTTTTCTTTTGCAAACATGCATTGTCTACTTTTTATTTTAACAACAAAAATAAATAAATAATAATAATAATAATAATAATAATAATAATAATAATAATAATTATTATTATTATTATTATTATTATTATTATTATTATTATATTTTGATAGTAAGTTAGAACTATAGGGATGTAGAAAAATAGTAGTAATGATAAATAATCGAATATTAGTGATTTTAAAAGTAAAAGAGAATTGCAAAGATAAAAATAGTCTTATATGTTAATGTTCATATAGTCTATAGACTATAGAGAGAGTGAAAGTATAATTTTTCATATTTTAAACCTAGCCAATAAGAGGGTGTTTGGTAGGCAAGAATGTTCAATTTTAAACCTAGCCAATAAGAGGGTGTTTGGAAAAATATCCTATGTTTGATGAAGTTTTGATTTGGGAAAATCCGAGTCAATTAGGAATCGGATTCCTTGAAATCAAGTGATTACTTTTAGTTCTAATTTTAATCAAAGCAATTAAAATCATGCCTATATTAGTGACGATCCGTTTTCAACCTCACACCCAATCATAATCTAAGTCGGCCATCAAGTTGTAACACCTAAAAGCAACCAAGAATATTAGTTATAATTAAATCCTATATAACTACACATTTATATCTCTAGTGCACGAATTAAACTCTCAATTTTGCTCCATCATTTAATTCATAATTTTGATAACTAAGTAGGCATCCATAGGACCATAGCTAATAGTATAAATAAAATGAGAATTCCAAGTGGTGGAGCATGATTCTTATACCTGAAAGTCCACTAGTACAGAATTGCACATCCAGTACATTTGTACAAGGGTATCCGCTACTGATAAGCCTCCGAGATACCCTTAAATCAAGCTCATATTAGGGTGTTTTGTCACGTCTATAGCATCCTTACATGATAAATTGTGCTCATAAATGCTTGAAATTCACTAACCAACACACGAAAGCTACTTTTAGCCTAAAGGAGGTGAAACAGGAGCCCCGGGAGCAAATAGGAGCAAAAGTTGAGCTTAAAGAGCGAACCAAGCAAGATCGGAGCTCCGGAGGACCCAACAGGATGGCCACACGCGTGTGAGCGTGCGTGGAAATAATCCAGTAGCCTCCCACGCACACTCACACGCGTGTGAGCATGCGTGGAGACTGCATTGCGCGAATTTTGATTAGGGTTGCTTTTTCGGAGACTATTTAAACCCCTTTGATAGATTTTCAGAGGAGTTTCTCAGAAAATTAGTTTTCTTTTCCTTAGTTTTTCCTTTGGAGAACTTTCTCCATTTTCTTAGTTTTTCATTTCTTAGTTTAGATAAATCTCCATTGTAGAAGACTACAAAGCTTGGATTGAAGGATTACTTCACTCTAGGTGATCTCTATTTCATTTATATTATATTTTGTTATCTTGTTCTTGGATTAAATTAGCTTTTGTTTTGAATTTCATATCATGAGTGGCTAGTTTAATCTAAGGATTTGGATTGTGTGATTGTATGATGCCAGTGTGATGATCTTATCTCTATTTTGGATCTAAATGCTTATATTGTTGGATTATCTATTCCTGTCTATTGATTGTTGTTTTGATGAGATCTTGTTTGGATTTGGCCAATCTAGATGAGAGATTGAGCTCTTGACTCTTCCATGTCTTTGATTAGAGTTAGGATTTGAAGCTTGACACAATCATAGTTCCTATGGACTTCTTAAGAATAGTAGGATAGTGTGTAGCTTAAGTGTTTGATAAAATTCCTCTTAGAGCTTTGGATGCTTGAAGGCACTCCTTAGTCAAAGAAGCCTTAGTACACAAAGGTGGAAAAGGACTAAGAGAACACACTCTTGAATAGCCAACATCCTAGCACTATCTATCCATTACCTTAGTCACACCAAGATGCAACATACATGAACACTATCAAATCCCTACCCCTTTTACTTATTTACAAACTCTTTTACTTTATTACTTTCTTGCACTCAAACCAAACCTTATGAACTCCTTTCACTCACGATCCACCATCCACCACACTCGAATCCCATGCATGACTCAATCAAGTAAACTCCCGAACCTTTGACATACCTCCACGTCCCTCCTTCGAGACCGACACTCGGGGAGTCACTGACTTTCCGTTTTAACATAAATATCTTTTGACACCTCAACCCTAAGCAAAAACTACCGTTGTCAGCTACACTTGTATAAGTGTAGCGGATGTGGTGTTGCGGAAAACTGGAAAAGCAAAAGTTTAATTTTTTGTGACTTTTGTCCCTGTGTCGTGGATTTTTTTTTAACAACTAAAGGGTATCCACGACACTTCTTTGGAAATAAGTGTCGCGAGTACCTTTTTAAAAAATATATATATACACACACACTGATATACACAACTAATTTTTAAAAAACAATCAACTCTACGTTGGCTCTCTATTCTATTGGCATCATCACCCACTTTCATAGCACAAATACATAATAACTAATATAGAAACACAATTTTCTATCTAATTTAAAATGAGGAAAGCCAACAGATATTATTCATAGATAATATGAGTTAATACAATGCTAGTATGCTACCCAAGTCCAAATATAGTGACAGAATGACAGTTAGAAATACAACTTCATATCTACATTAAAATGTTTTTCTAGACATGAGAATTGTAAGAGTATTAGCTAACCACCATCCCGAAATCACAAAATCACTTATTAGCAGTTGAGCTAAAATGAAATCCATCAGAATCTTCCTAATTACAAATTAATTAAAAAAAAAATAAAAAAGTAGACAACGAAAAGACAAAACCAAAAGGGCCAAAATTAAAAGTGATTCACAAATACAATACTTACAATACTTATCTTCATAACATAGATTTATGATACTTGTTGTTTTGTAGTGGTAGATGGAAAGAAAGGTGGGAATAAAGATTCTCGGGATGTAGATCTCACGAGGATGGACACTTAGAATTGAATGTTGTATTACCAAACAAAATCACACATTTGCACTAGAAAGTTAAAAGCAAAGTTCATTGTATTGAATGCAAGAAGTAAGGGAGACCAATGTAATTAAATGAGCAAGTAAATAAACGAAGTAAACAAAGAAAGGTGAAGTGGATTGGATTGACCTACCCCTGATCATGTGAAATGAATAAACCTTGGCAAGAAGTAAAGCTATGTGATGAATTGAAGTCTATGTGAGATGACTTTCAATGCCTTAGCCATTTTGGTCTTGAAGGCCTATCATAGGGCAATGTAGCACCCTAGTGTCAACATCCCCTATGAGACATTTCATCAAACATGTTGTCTACATCCATTCCGGACTTTGTCCTCTCGGATCTAGGGTGGGAATTGCA
>CP025651.1:14477395-14638102 GCA_003576665.1 Ipomoea trifida
GGGGGGGAGTTTACGATTAGGCCTCAATCTCTTGCAAGCATAACCCTACCTAAATCTATTGCATGTGGCGCACTTCACACACAAGAGTCAATATAATTTCCACCTGCATCAAGACATCAACGCATAGTTACAACTACCTTTTTCAACTCTTACAAACCACAAGGAAATAGGATCCAATTCACATGAAGATTCTAGCCAAGCATGTCTAGATTGAGTTGCAAACACAATTAAGCAAAGTAATGGAGATGTATGATGGAAATAAAGATGGAAACGTGTAGGAAATTACCAATCTTAATTGCAAATCACATACAATTCACAAGATAACTCCAATTGAGTAACAAGAGATCCAATTAATTGAATGAGAGTTGTCAATTCTACCTTAAACCTAGGAGATCTTTATCTCTCAAAAAGAGAGAGTTGAGAGCTTAGTCAAGATGAGAGAGAATATAAATCAAATATAATTGAATGAAAACTAGAACAAGAAAGTAGAATGCTACAAATGAATCCTGCCAACAACTATTTAAACTCTAGAATATGATGCATGTATGAGCCATTGTATGAGTGTAGACACGCTCGTATGCGCCCCCATTTAGCTTGGTTGTTACCACGATCATGATCTAGTCCGCAACATTTAGCTTCCTCTTGTACGAGCCAATGTACGAGTGTACAGACCCTTGTACGCCCTCTAGCTTTCCATACTTTTCCTCATTTGCCCTTTTCTTGCATTCAATTGCCTTTAAACCACTCAAATATCTCGCAAGTGTTCCAATGCTAGTCCTCAAATGCAACTTATATGAAAACCAAGCAATTAAGCACACAATTCAACCCAAAAGAACTCAAACAATGCACTAAAGACCACTTACCCATAGAATAAGGCATATTTGGCACTCATTAATTTTAAAGAATAAAAGAAACAAAAAAAAAAAAGGCAGTATCAATATTTCAAAACCCAGTATCGTGTCCATTGCCAACCAAAGCCACAACGTCGTACGCTAGATGCCACTCCACAACATCCCACGACGCTGTTTCTGTGCATAAAAAATAGAAGAGAAGCTAACGATCATCCCCCGAGTCCATCATGCGCTACTAACCGTCTTCTTCAAGGTAGTCGATCGGCGTTGCCTAGATAAAAAAAGATACCACCGACGACGTTGTTGGAGTCTAAAGCCGAATAAAGGAGAAGCAACACTGCCGGAGCCCAACCATCCTCTATTGTCTCTCTTCACCACAACACTAGATCTGAGCTATCTGTCAACGGATCTAAGCTTTCTATCACTGGATCTAAGCTCTCACTATATCTGGAGAAGGGTAGTCCCGAGACACAGAAACCCTTGTTTGATTTTTTACTTTAGGAGAAGAAATATATACATCAATATATACCCAAAGATTATACATTTCTAAAAGTATGTATTTCAAACCATAAACACTTGTCAAGGATAATAGATTTTGCGAATAGGCCCCTGGACATTTTGCGAAAATTCAATTATGCCCACGAACTTTTTTAAAGTGCAATTGAACACATGAACCCACGATTTTGAGTCGTCTGAGCCCATTACTCGGTTACCTCTTCGGTAAGAACTAGTAACTGCACACTTGGAGCGCCACTTAAGTTTTATTTTGTATATTTGGTTGCCACATAAGCCTAAATTTAAAAATTGAAAATAAAGAAAGTAAAAGACAATTTATAACTCAAATTCATCCCTAATTCTTAGTTTCTTTCCGTCCAGCACTCCAGCCCTAATCGACATCACCATCACCTTTTTTAGTGCATGTTTGCCTTCTTCTTCTTCGTCCAGCCCTAACTACACTGGTGTGCATTATGCTCTTCTTTTTTCTGTTTCGTCCAGCCCTAAGTACACTTGTTCGCATTCTGCTTGGTGTTTTTTGTTATTGCCACAACCACGATTCTTGTTGGAGATGGCATCATCATGTTGGAGTGGTTCACCATTTTTATCTCCCTCAAAGTCCAGACCAAATTTACAGTATGAACCATCATTGTATTACCGTTGTGGGTTGAAATCGCCATTATGTGTATCACAACTCACTAGAGAATGGACAACAAATTTTTGGGTGTCAAGGGTGAAAGGTAAATATATTGCAATTAAGGTTTGAAAAAATGATTGATTAGTGCCTGAGTTAATTAAACACTTATGGTTTGAAAATTTTTTTATTCAGTTTCCCCAACAGTTTTGTGCTTAACAAGTGATGAATTTTTTGTTTAATGTTGTGTTTGTTCAGGAAGGTTGGTGTGGGTTTTTTCTTTGAAAAATTTGTATATAGAAATAGGACGAGGTTGAATGTGATTCGAATAAGAATGTAGGAATAGAGTTGAAAAAGATGAAGTTAAAAATTATGGAGGAAATTCAACAATTGCGAAGTGATATTGAGAAGGGTTTTCAAGATGAAGTTGAAAGAAAATAAAAAAGACAGAGAAACATAATAATTGGTTTTATAATTGTTGTAGGAATAGCTATGTTTGTAAGTTTGCAAGAAAGGTCAAAACCATATGGTTCTATGATGACTTTGCTGTAGTTTAGTAAGATATTTATTTATGTTGCTAGTTATGCCATGAATTGGATCTTGAATGAAGTTTGTATTTTGCTAGTTAAACTTTGTCTTAATTTAAAGTTGTCATAATATTGGTAGTTAGGCTAAAATGTTACTGCAGTTTGCCACAAAAATGAAACTGTTTATATGTTTGTGACTTGCTGTGAGTACATGAATATCATTTGGGAAATAAAGTTTAGGAAATAATTTGCTAGGAAATATATATATATTATTTCCTAAACTTTATTTCCCATATGATATTCATGTACTCACAGCAAGTCACAAACATATAAACAGTTTCATTTTTGGGGAAAACTGCATTAATATATATATATATATATATATATATATATATATATATATATATATATGTATGTATGTATGTATGTATGTATGTATGTATGTATGTATGTATGTATGTATGTATGTATGTATGTATGTATGTCCTAGGGTTTTAAGCAGGGACGGAACCATAAATTATTTTCAGTGGGTGGGTGTGGGGGGGGGGGGGACATAAAAGATATAGTTCAAAAATGAAACACTTAAAATATAGTCATAAAATATTGTTGGATATAGGCAAAAAATACAACACATCAAAACCATAAAAATATTCATAATAATAAAATATAATTATAATTAATTTGATAAAATATTTCAAATAGAAAACACATTATAAATAACACAGCTGATTATTAATTTTTAATATAGTTATAAATATTATTGGATATATGCAAAAAAATAAAATACATCAAAACCTTATAAAAAATATCATAACAATATAATCAAACATAATTAATTTGATAAAATAATTCAAATAGAAAACACATTATAAATTACACATCTCATTATTATTTTTTAATATAGTCATAAATATTGTTAGATATAGGCGAAAAATAAAACACATCAAAACTTTATAAAAATATTCATAACAATATATGCAACATAATTAATTTGATAAAATAATTCAAATAGAAAACACATTATAATTATGCATCTTATTATTTATATTAGAAAATTATTATATAATATATTATATATATATATATATATATATATATATATATATATATATATATATATATATATATATAATTAAAAAAAAAAAAAAAGCTTCGAAGCATCGAGAAGAAAGGATAAAGTTATCTTATATGTTAAAAAGCTATGAAGAAGCAATTTAAAGGAATGAAAATAGCAAATGGGGATTTGAACCCTCTCCTTTTCTAAACAAAAACACACATTACCAACTTAGCATACTAAACAATTAGCTATTTTTATCTGTTTCCATATAGGTATATAAAAAACATCTACTATAGAGAAATATACATACATACATACATACATACATACATACATACATACATACATACATACATACATACATACATACATATATATATATATAATAATATATATATATATATATATATATATAGAATATTAATCAAATGTGGCCGTGCTCTTAGGTGTGGCCGTGCGGTCACACACCACTCAATGTTACGAAATACACCACTCATAATGTTAAGAAACACACCACCAATGAAAATATACAAAAACACCATAAAAACACCACCACCCAAAATAATGCACCATAACTCCCATGTCCCTAATGGTGCATTTGCTAATACTGTGTGGTGTATATTTGCATACCTAGTGGTGTGTTTTTGGGTGATGCGTCCCTAACGATGCATATTTGTGTGGTGCATTTTCTAACACTGAGTGGTGTATATCTGTATACATAGTGGTGAGGCCGCACTGTTCACACCTAAGAGCACGGCCACACTTGAACATGACCCTATATATATATATATATATATATATATATGTATATATATATACACACACACACATACAAGGGCTATATATGGGGAGGGGTGGGGTGAGTGGGGGCAGCTGCCCCCACTGCCCGCACTGTAGCTCCGTCTCGGATCATTATACCGTGGACCAGGGGCATTGTGCACCTCGTAAGGAGATGAGTTCTCTGTATTCTAGGCAATCATTCTGTGTATTATAGGTAATCATTCTGTGTATTATAGGCAACCGTTCTATGTATTCTAGATAATGATTATGTGTATTATACATAATGAATACCGTGGAGTCATTCGCGTCCGCGTCCACTAGCATCGAAACGACGTTGTTTCGAATGCACAAAAACATCACAACATGTGTTACTAACATGAATACACAGAATGTTTTCCAATAATACACAGAACGTTTGCCCAGAATACACAAAATATTGACACAAAATACACAGAACTCATCCTCCTAACATTCGAATACACAAACACATCACAACCTGTGTTAATAACATGAATACACAGAATATTGACACAAAATACACAGAACTCATCCTCATAAACATTCGAATGCACAAACACATAACAACATGTGTTACTAACATGAGTACATCGAACGATTGCCTAGAATACACAGAATGATTGCTTAGAATACATAGAACGATTACCTAGAATACACAGAACTCATTTTGGTACGGGGTGCACAATGCATTGTGCACCATGGTCCACGATATAAATTGCCCTCCGTCTCTGATTTTAGGGATAGGGCAAATTATACCGTGCACCACGGTGCACATAGCAATGTGCACCACGTATATAAACAACGTCGTTTTGAGCATTGTAAACTAATCGTCCGTTTTTTGGAAATCATGTTTTCCGTTTCGGGCGATCTCTGTATTTATGTTAATATTCTGTGTATTCCAGGCAATCACTCTATGTATTCTAGGCAACCGTTATGTGTATTCGAGGCAACCATTCTATGTATTCATATTAGTAACACATGTTGTGATGCGTTTGTGCATTCGAATGTTTAGGAGGATGAGTTCTGTGTATTTTGTGTCAATATTCTGTGTATTCATGTTATTAACATAGGTTGTGATATGTTTGTGCATTCGAATGTTAGGAGGATGAGTTCTGTGTATTTTGTGTTAATATTCTGTGTATTATGGGCAAACATTCTGTGTATTCTAGACAAACGTTCTGTGTATTCTAGATAATGATTATGCGTATTATAGATAATGAATTCACTGGAGTCATTCGCGTCCGCGTCCACTAACATATGTGTATTTTGTGTCAATATTCTGTGTATTTTGGGCAAACATTCTATGTATTCTAGGCAAACGTTCTGTGTATTCTAGATAATGATTATGTGTATTATAGATAATGAATTCCCTGTAGTCATTCATGTCCGCGTCCATTAACATCGAAACGACGTCGTTTACGTGCGTGGTGCACATTGCTATGTGCACCGTGGTGTAGGGTATAACGATGGTAGGGATAGTAGGGTTTGAAAAATTATTATAAGAATTGGGCTTGAAATTTATTTTATTATAAGACTAGGATTATAGTCTTTGGGCTAGAACTTATAAGGTCCAAAATATTATAATACAAAGATGTGTCTAGTTTGTACATTAATTCCAAGAATTTAAAATAACTATAGGCATTATAAAGTCATGGACTAAGTTTAAAAATAATTTGGAATTGGGATTTTGTGGAGAAAATAATTAATTTATTTAACCCTATTTAATTTATCTCAAAAATTTATATAATAAAAAAAATTAAATTTGAAAATAATTATACGAAGTAAAATTTTAATTAAATTTTTCGGAGTGTCAGGCTATGAATGGGAAGATATCAATGAATTAACAAGAAAATACATAGTGAACATCCCATAGAGAAAATGAACGAGGTAGAGCCTCCAAAGATGGACGAAGAGAGAGAAAAACAGGGCATTAGAGATAAGCACTAAGGTATGCTATGCACCACTAGTTAAACATACAAATGCACAATGCCACCTACTCTGTTGCACCACTTTTTTGTAGTGAGTGAATCCTTGTGCAGGATATAGCGCATCAAATTGTGCAATGCAAGCATATATCTAGCATAATGGATCTTAGAATCACTCTTTGTGTACCACACGATCACACTACTACCATGAAACATTTAAGAGAAATCCCATCTTGTAGTAGACACATGCATTATTACCAACTACTTAGCAACCACATTGGCACATTCCATATATAGGGCACTAAACAACTTCACCGTGTGGAAGTGGATATTGGACACCAAATCAGTTGATATATACACACCAACGTACTTTAGATCACACTCCACTGAATACTTTTTTATTCTACGACTAACCAAGGTTAAATCCCATGATAGGCATGAAGAAATATCACCTACAAAGAGAGATTTACTAGATGGGACGATTTTATGTCTTTGCAGAAGAACACTGAAGTGCGGGTGACAACCATTGATGCATAGTCTTGCATCTTTCAGTGCATCCTACAGAATGCTCACCCTTCCACTGACAGGTAATGATAAGCTCCAAAAAGCTTACCATTCACCTTGTATTATAGAAGTGAGTCAAGAACTTACGCTTCATATCATGTAAACTATCGATGCAACCAAACTCGAGGCCCGTATACCAATCAAAAGTATTGTTCTTCAAAAAGCAGACAAACTCTTTTACTAAAGGTCACCATAAGTCTTTGTGTCATTACAAGTTTCCACAAAGTGGGCAACATGCTGCCAAGGGTTACCCTTACCGTCAGATTGTTGGAATTTAGGAGGTTGATAACTGAAGGGCATCTTGAACTCTTCAATTCTTTGGGTGTAAAGCATGGCATAGATATATGAGAGATGACCTTCATCCAACTTTCCTTTGATAGCCCCCATGAGGTAGTCCTTCAACTGATCCACCAGTATCACGTTACAGGTGACTTATATGCTTTTCTTAGTTGTTGGTGGATGGAAAGTAGCTTCTTCCAATATCACTGCAAGCTTGACAACAGTTGGTGATTATGGAGTAACCTCTTCTTGACCCTCAGGCTTCTTTCCTGGAGCATGATTTCCTTTCCCCTCCATTATGCTCCTTACTCTAGCATCAAGGACATTAATCCATTTCTATTGATTTTGAAGGAGGAAGGTTATTCCTTCAAGAGTCTTAGCAATGCTAGCTAATTGTTCTTCCACAAATGTCATGGTCGTCGTCATGGAGGGCATGACAATCTAAACACACGTCTATTCAGGTGTAATCTTCCATAGAGGAGATAAAGGGGATGTGGAGTTTGAACTCCTGCTACCAATGTTCCCTTTCAAGGAAGTCATATTACTACTATTAAGTAGTAGCTCCCTTGGGAGAAGGTGAACATCTAGCATGAGTAGTTACCTTTGACATGGTAGTTAGCCCCTCAAGTCTTTGAACGATCTTTCGAACCATGAAATGGGGATTAGGCAGTTGCACCACAAGCTCTTTGCACGGCTCCTAGGTAGCAAGTTTTGCATTTTCTGAGTAGATCTAGTGGCAGGTGCAAACTTTGAGCTGGTAGCTTGGGCATAGATCATTTTGAACATGTGGTTGTTTGATGCCATTAGGGACAGAGGTACGTGGGTGGGTATGGGGCAACCCCCTCCCCCCCTTCCTCACCCGCCCCCTAAATCTGAAAAAAATAAATAAATATTTGTGTTATGTATTATATTAGGAATAAAAATTCTTTTCCTCCCCCGCACCCCACCCCACTCCACCTCAACCCAACCAATATATTTAAGTCCAAATTCACCAAATAAAAATAAATAAATCAATTAATTAATTAGTTAGTTATTATGTATTTTTATTATTTATTTACACTTTTAGGATGTACGGTTGCTAATTCAAAAGATTAGTTTTGAAATTAGAAAAACTAATGTTAATATTGGTTCTTTAATTTGTGATTTTAAGTTTCGTCATCATCCCTCAAATTTTGGAATATTAAGTTAATTAGTAAAATGAATATCAATTAATTATGTAAAAAAAAAATGTTATCAACAAAATACTTTGACAAATTTTATTTGTTAAAAGAGTGACAAACAAGATTATTATTGTATGTATTTTGTGTTGTATGGAAAATTATATAAAATATCGATTGACATGGATACCAATTGTTACATAAAGTACCATTACAAATTATTATTAATAATACATAGTATAGTTATGCATGGTATATATAATGATATCATGTATAATCAATAGTGATGGTGATTGGCATTGTAAAGTTTTGTTATAGTTTTGAACCCTCCCCCCCCCCCCCCCCCCCCCCCCCCTAACATGAATTTTCTAGCTCTATCCTTGGATGTCATTGAATACGCGAGTAATGGTAGCAGAAGAGGTAGATTGGTAGTATGTAGCGAAATGAGACTAGGCATGTTAAATTTGTAAATGTGAAAACTTGAATTGTATTCAAATTCAAAGTGTCAGAATAAAATGAAGTATTAAATAGGAAGGGATGCAATCTCTAGATATGAGAAGTCATTTGATTTTGAAGTATGTTGAACTATCCTAGTTCCTTTTTAAAGGGCCTCCATACTCAAGTAGCTTGTTCTTCAATGAAGAGCTTGAATGCAACTTAATTTTCAAGGGAGGGCTTCCAGGACGCATTCAAGATAATATCCTGACGGGATTTTAATAGAGTTTCAATATGCAAATTATGAGAGCTCCCTTCCCTCCAAAATGATGCCATTATTTATCATGGTGAAGAAAAGAAAAATCTAACAACCTTTATCTTTTTTGATAATCTTCAAATTAAATATAAACATTTGAATTAATTATGAAGAATGAACCGAGATACCATCATGTCCAGGTCCATAGTTCCAGCTCATCTTCAAATCATATCAAATATCCAAAATTCTCAGAATTATTTAATCAACATATTTTCTTAATGGGCCAATACCAAGTCAAACCCACCAATTAGCTAAGCAACCCAATTAATTCAAATGGTCTGGTCTAACTCAATTAAATATTTCATCATTTTGGGTCAAGCAACCCAATACCCAATTACTCTTAACTATGTAATTAGACCAATTAAATATTTATTGAGCCATTTAATTAACCAAATTAAATAAATCTTAGTCGAATTAACAAAATTAAAACAATCAATATGATAAGTAATTATCAACTCAGACCCAATAGCACACATACCGGGCTACGTAGACCTTCAATCATTATTGCATGGACCATAGTCCACACAGCTATGTGGACCAAAAATAAAAAGTACATTATTTTTGTACTGAAAGTACATTATTTTTGTACTGTAGGTACATTATTTTAGGGTACATTATTTTTGTACTGAAAGTACATTATTTGATATATACTATCAAATAATGTACCTATAGTACAAAAATAATGTACCTTCAGTACAAAAATAATGTACTTTTTATTTTTGATCCACACAGCTGTGTAGACCATGGTCCATGCAATAATTTGCCTCCTTTTAAAATTCCATGCTTACACTGATTCAATTGTTTACAATACTATTTTGCATCACTTGTGTAAGAGGGGTAATATAGCTTCTGAATCACTTTATATAAAAATATCCTAACTCCTTTCAAAAAAAAAAAAAAAAAAAAATCCTAACCGTTTCACGGTAGACACAATGCAGTAATACACCTGGTAATTAAACAGTCTCAACTTTTTTTTTTTTAATACTACTAACTCTATTACAATGCAGTATCTGTTCATAACTACTTTCGAAGGGGTTGATGCCACTGGACCAAAATGTCCTTGGCAACAGTCTCAACTTTAAGGGAGAAATTAAAAAAGTCCCAGATTATGCTGTCGAGTGGTAAAAGCTCCATTATTGAAGGTCCTCCAACCAACATTCTGTTCTGTTCAAGTGGGTTCTTCTAAAATCTAATAAAACATAAAGTAGATATGTGCTCTTTGATTTCAGCTTCACCATGGGCCACAAGGATGGCTTTTTAGAGGTACCCATCAGATGGTGATTTGATTTTGAAGGTGGCAATTCACTGCAGCTCAGGAATCAAAATATACGGTACAATGTTGGTATAGTAGTCTTAAAAATCAATATAATGTATATATTTGGTTAAAACTCATGGATTTCAGCGATGCGCTATGCTAACTTCTCAGTGAGTACCCATCCTGTGACGCCAATAATTCCCTCCCAGCACTTTCTATTATAACTTTTGATCACAAAGCCTAGCAGCCTACCTGCCGTAATGTTTGATCACAAAGCCCATCCGCATGCCTCTTATACCAATTGATGGATTTCAACGTTGCATTATACTTACTTCCAAGTGGGTCACTCATGCCCACCTGCCGCAACGTTTGATCACAAAGATCAGCCGCACGCCTCTTATACCAATTGATGGATCTCACCGCTACACTATGCTTATTTCCCAATGGGTCACTCATGCCCACCTATCGCAACGTTTGATCAAAAACCCAGTCGAACGCCGCCTCTTATACGAATTGATGGATCTCAACGCTACACTATGCGTATTTCCCAGTGGGTCACTCATGCCCACCTATCGCAACGTTGGATCAAAAACCCAGCCGCACGCCTCTTATATCAATTGATGGATCTCAACGCTACACTATGCTTATTTCCCAGTTGGTGGATCTCAACGCTGCACTATGCTTATTTTCTAGTGGACTACTCATCCTGTGACTGCAGTAAGTCAAACATGTTTAACCACAGAGTTTTTGGTTATCTAATTGTCATATCCTACTTAAAATCAATTGGTAATAAGTATGTAGACATTAACCATTTAACCACATCCCTCCATGGTAAGTCACAACATCATGTCTCGAATCAAGCAAGGACTAAACTCGGCCAAAACCCAACAAAAATCCTAGTTAAGTTGGTCAGACTATTGATTTGGTAACCACAAGATTCCAAGTCCGACTCCCATAGAATGACTCATTGGACATTCTAGGCTAGTGGTATGGGTTTCCCACGTCGAAGAAGAAGAAAGGGTGCCCAAGCGCTCCTCACAATTATTAGATATAAAAATGACGTGCCTAGCAATTTTATGGGTGACATGATCAGGTAACCATTTACAATTTTATGGGCGACATGATATGATTAGGTAACCAATTGCTTCCTCTATCCCATTTTGTCTGTCATGTTTACTATTCATTAATCAAATCAACTCTTTCTTCATTGCTTATTTTCTTTAGCAATTTTTTATTATTTTTAAATTGAAATTTTTTTTGTGTTTAATAGTACTTTAAATATAATTTCTAAATATATAAATTTTATATATACTAATACTTCTTTATTATCCTTAATAAGTATATCAAAAATTGAACTAATCGTCTCAGTCTGCAACGCACACGCCACCTTCTTAGCATCTAACTCCTTTGAGAAAAGATAGTTAACATCTTTATATTTTCAAAACGTTGAGCATACTCTTCAATAAAGACATGTCTATTTAAAGTTAAAAAATATGTTCATTCAAAAGTATAAATAGATGTAGTTGGAGACCATTTTTACAACTTCTTCAATTTACTGAAAAGCACACAGTCAGTACTCAAATGTGACTGTTACTCGAATGTGTATTTTGAGTGAAACTATTTTTACAACTTCTGATTAAGGAATATCTGAATTTTTTGTATTCCAAATAAATAAATCATTTGAAAAAGTGAGATCAAGCCTCACAATTATTCAAATTATCAGTATTTGTGAGTCATCTGCTTTTTTTGACATACAGTCCAAGAAAAATGACAATTGACAACTAATTTAAGTGGTATCTAATCACAAATTTTCCTTATTAAGTTGTGAGTTATATGCTATTATCAATCGTACCTAACATGTAGGGTACCCTTTGGGCTGTGGATGACTCAATAATAATATAATCATACAAAAATATATATGGGCTATGGAGTAATAGTTATTGTCCCAGTAGCTATATACTCCTAACTGGAACAGCCTGACAAGAGTATTAGTTGTACCAATAACTTCAGATTATTTTTTTCTTCTTAATAAAATCTTACTTTTCAAATAACAATCCTATTAAACTAAATTTGTAAAAAGTTTGTTATGTTTTCTTTCTAAAATTACATATGTATGTTCTTTTCATGTTATCTAAAATTTGCCACATATCATTGCGTGCGCTCTTTTTTATAACTTTATAACATTTTTTTTTTTAGTATGACTCTGTTTTGAACATGTGACATTTCATTTAAGATAGTCAGAATTATGCCACTCGACCACAACGTCTTTGACACTTTATAACATTTGTTTATTTAACTAAATTTGTGATATATAGATACTACATTGAAAAGACTTGAGTGTTTCAAAAAAAAAAATCTAAATTTGTGATATAGTTAGCCGGCATATTCAATAATAATAATAATAATAATAATAATAATAATAATAATAATAATAATAATATTAATAATAATAATAATTTAAAATGTTGTTGTTGAGAATTAAAGCTAGGTTAAACACTTAATTAATAATAAGTTAGAAATTACAATTCATCTATAACATTTGCTTATCATCATCATTATTATTTTACCAAATTAAACGTTAACTTAAAATGTATAAATAAACCTTTGCAAAACAAAAATTTTCAAACCCTTAGGTTCAGTTTGGAAACACAAAAGTTACTTCCTAAAATTTTATTCGAAGACATTTTTTAAATCTCTTTCTCATGCTTAATTCTCTCTCTCTATGATTTTTCTCTCTCCTTGATCTCTCTCTAAGTGGTGTCAATTCAAGTTGACAAGCTCGTCCACCCATCTACGTACTTGGTTATTATTATTTAAATTGGATTGAACTAACTCGTTTATTTAAAATATGGGTCAAACTGGTTAGTCTCGAGGAGGTAAAAGTCTATAAGGGGGGTTGAATAGACTTTTAAAATTTTAACTTAAAAACGATTTTTAAAACGGAGCTTATCACTAGCTCTAAGCTAGTGATAGGCCGCGGAAGTCTTTCGTAATTGTAGCGTAGTTTGGCATTTTAAAACAACTTAGATGCGTGTGTTTGTGTGTGTTCTGATTCGACCAGCAGATAATTAAAGTGTGTAAGTAAAGAGATCAAGAGAGAGATATTTTTATATAGTGGTTCAACAACAACCTACTTCAATCTTAACCTTAAACTCTAAGGACGCTTTAACTAGTATTGTTTCAAATACAAGTGAAACAGGTCACACTGTGTATCCACAAAGCACTGTTGATCTCCAATATAATAGTGTTCCTTCGACTTGGATGTCCATTCCGATCTTCAACACTTGATCTCAGATCAACTCCAAGGGTCAGCCACGAAGTTGCCTTGAGCATAAGATCTTCAACCACAAACCCAAGATGGTGTAATTTTGTATGTCTAAAAGATAAAGATGGACGATGAACAAATCTAAATGATTCACAATGAAGCTCAAAGTTGCTATTGAGGTTGATAGCTTCTTTTTCTTTCTCTTGAATATGCACATCAATTAGTTTTCTTGTATGCTAAAAAGTTGACAATACCATAAACTTTTTCAAAGCTTGGAACACTCTATTTATAGGAGAAGATGTGAGTGCAGACTTGTAATCTCCATGATTTTGAAAAATTCCATTGCCCTCAACACTACTACAAAAATGAACATAAAAGCATGTCTTTCCACTACACTTCTTAATAAAGTACAGTGTAGCGTAAAGTTGAAAAGAGGTTAGTGTAGACTAGATAGTATTTTTTAGCTTCCCTTAATCATTTTGAAAATAATGAGTTTATTACCAAAATGGTCCCTCGACTATTGCGAAATTACCAATTTGGTTCTCAACAATTTTTCTTGACCAATTAAGTCCCTCGACTTTGAAAATTTTAACCAATTTAGTCCTCCGTTTATTTTTCCGTTAATATCCGTTAAATCAGGACCAAATTGGTAATTTTGCTATAGTCAGGGGACCATTTAAGTAAAAAATTAAGGGATAAACTACAATAAAGCCATCGTACTATTTGGGAACAAGTAATTAGGTCATCCAACTCAAATAACCCCAAATAAGGCATTGAACTCAGGAAAATAAAGCAATTGAGCCACTGTAACCCAACCAAAAAAAAAAAAAAGCAATTAACCCATTTTTAAAATTTTCGATGACAAACTATAAAATTCTCCTGGGGAAGGCGACCTCGCCTTCTCGGCGACCACTGGAAATGATTGTCGGTGCCGAAATTTGTCACCGGAAATTTTTAAAATGGGTTAATTGCTCTTTTTTTTTCGGTTTTAGTCGCTCAATTGCTTTATTTTTTTGAGTTCAATGGTTTGTTTGGGGTTATTTGAATTGGATGGCCTAATTGCTTGTTTCCAAAAAGTAAGATGACTTATTTGTATTTTATCCCAAAATTTAATTACCAATTTGGTCCCTTGACTATAGCAAAATTACCAATTTGGTCCTGATTTAACGGATGTTTAACAGAAAAATAAACGGAGGACCAAAATAGTCGAGGGACCATTTTGGTAATAAACTCGAAAATAATTAACTATAAGATTGTTTTATTAGTAAAGGAGTATTTAAATGAATTCATAGAGAACAAAGTTATTCTCTGATGTTTTTGAATTAAAACCAGTTTTTTTCACTAATTTGATGTGTGATTTAGGTATGAAAACTGATGAATTTACATATTTACCATTTATTCCATCACCTATAGTTTTAACAGCATGATTTTAACAACTATTTGAGGTGAATAACTAAAATGACTACCAAACAAACAATTTAGGGACTAAATGAGGTCGCATGTATAATTAAGGGGGCCAAAATTGGCTATTATAATCTAATTTAGAGACAAAATGCTAATTCCCTCTTTCTTTTAACTTTCATCCAAAAAAAATGTTTTTTTTTTTAAACTTCCAGTCAAACACAAAAATGAAAATATTTTTTGAGAAATAATTATTGATTTTCTAAAAATTATTTTTAGAAAACATTTTGTGTTTTCAAGCAAACCTTTATTTTTTATTTTTTATTTTTCACTTTTGATTCTTATGTTTAAAATTAACAAAATTCGATATAAGTTTGTAAACTTGCCTTTTAATCCTAATCAAATACCAAATTTGGTACTTAGATGATTAAAAATGAAAAAAAAAAAAAAAGAAATTAAAAATCAGTATTAAATCTTATCAATTTTGAAGTAAAATAAAGAATTAATAAGAATGAAAAAGGAGGAAAAATGAATTAGAAGCAATCAAGAGAACCCATATTAGAAGCAATCAAGAGAAACCTTATAGTATGTGTGGTTAAAGAAATACATCGGAATGAGAACAATCCCTCCAGATAATAAAGTGTGGACAAACTTGATTCATTAATCTAGGATGATCAAATCTGAAAATTAATGAAAAAAAATAGTGAATTTTTGTAATTACGATTGTACATTTGAAAATGTTAGGTATTGCATTTTGGAAACGTTTTGACAATGCATTTTGCAAAACAATTTCCAAATGTACTGATACTTATTTATGAATACACTCTCAAATATTTTCAAATGCATAACCGTAATTATAGAAATTTCATCATGTTTTTCTCTTATTTTTCTTTATTTTTAACTATTAGATCTACTACCCTATATCGATGGCTATGATTTGTCCATACTTCTCATATATGTGTGCATTCAGGAAAGGTAATTTTTTCTTTTGAATGTGTATTGCATTTCTATATCTTAATCTAACCAAACATTAGAATACAATTTTTGAAATATGCTCTTTTTACAAACCAAGCAGTGGCATATTCTATCCCTTACCATTATTCCCTCAAAATTTATTATGTGAATCAAATCTACCGTGTATGTTTACATTATTATTATAATAGTTGTAGTATGTACTAGTAAAGAGAGAGTCAACTCCTACACACATATATGCAAACGCTTTCTCCATGTTACTAGCTAGTTTATAGTTTTCATTAGGGTGCGTCACAACTTTGGTCATTAATCGTGGGAAATGGACTCAATCACTCAATTATATGCCTTACCACACATTTGGTCATTGAATTATTAGTCTCAATGTGACAAAATCCATAACTCTCATGTGTTGTTTATGTAATATTGTAGTACTCTTCTCTACATATTAATGCTGCAAAATTGATTATATGAGAAAAAAGAATATTACAAATTTACAAAAAAAAAAAAAAAAAAAAAAAAAAAAAAAAAAAAAAAAAAAAAACTTACAAAATTAAGATTTTGTGAGAAATTAATAGTCAAAATTAATTGTTAATGACCTTGTAGTCTAGTAGCACCTGATTGCACCTCCATGTGGAAGGGGTGAGTTTGAACCTTAGTGGAGTTTACTTAATTAAATAACTTAGAATTATTAAATTTTTAATCACAATTTCAGGTAACACAAGAAACTTATCCTGAGTTACTAAATACCGTCTAATCCATCCGTAATCTATTCTATTAAGTTGTTGAAATTTGTGTTACAACTAAACTTACCGATTATTGAAGAAATTTTTGAAAAAAAAAATTAGAAAAAATATAGGTGCTTTTGTTCTTTTTTTATACACAATTTTTAAATTTTTTTTATATATAAAGTTACCTAAAAAAATTTATAGGGGTGAAAAAATAAAGAAAAAAAGAGAGAAAATAAGTAGAGTAGTTAATAGAATCACAAAGATGAGCTACGAATAAATTTTTTGAAAAATCAGAATCATCTAATGAAAATTTGAGACAATCTAAAACAATTTTAAATGGCCAAGACCATGTTAATGAGAGTATAGGCAATTTGAGTGATGATTATAATGTAGCAAATAATAGTTCTTTAAATGAACATGATAATTTACCAAATGAATGTAACGTTGAAAATGAGTGTCATGATTATTTTTGTATGAGTTTATTACCGAAATGGTCCCTCGACTATTGCGAAATTACCAATTTGGTCCTCAACAATTTTTCGTACCCAATTAAGTCCCTCGACTTTGAAAATTTTAACTAATTTGGTCCTCCATTTATTTTTCCGTTAAAATTAGGACCAAATTGGTAATTTTGCTATAGTCAAGGGACCAAATTGATAATTTTTTTATAGTCAAGGGACCAAATTGGTAGCTAATTTTTCATTGAAATAATCCCTTAACTATAGAAAAATTACCAATTTGGTCCCTTGACTATAGCAAAATTACCGATTTGGTCCCGATTTTAACAGCAAAATAAACAGAGGACCAAATTGGTTAAAATTTTCAAAGTCGAGGGACTTAATTGGGTACGAAAAATTATTGAAGACCAAATTGGTAATTTTGCAATAGTCGAGGGACTATTTCGGTAATAAACTCTTTTTGTATTTAAAAGATTGTTAAAAATTTTTAATCTTATTTCATGTTTTGTGATATTATCATTTTTAGTATTATTAAATTTAAATTTTAGTTTTTATATATACGGGTCATTATTTAAAAAAAAAAAAATTTGTCCCAGATCTATAAAATATTTGGACCGATCTGGACGGATGGCTTAGAAACACCTTAAGCTCCTCATGGTGCATGCACGAGAGTTTTGCCATGGCTTCTATTTTACTCCCGTAGAATGTCTTTCTTCTACCATTTCAAATTTGTTCAACTCATTTAGGACCGCATTTGATAGGAGTTATATAAGTGAGCATAAATATAATATAAACATAATTGTGCAGTCCAACTATCAGCTTAGGGTTTTAGTTGGATGGAGCACATGCTTTAATTTGGTATAAGAGCTATGCAATCGCGCCACCTGAAAAAAGACTATGGTCCACGTGTTGCAGTTGGATGGAGCACATGCTTGAATTATATACCGTGAAATATACCTATCATTTTTTCAGTAAGAAATTTCAATGTTCATTTATTCATTTTGTATTTCAATGCAGTAATTCACGTTGAACATTAGTTGAATAATTCCCAACAAACAGTTTCTTGAATATACACCGTAATAAGCACATTGCCTCGAATATAGTATCAAACAAGAAAAATACACTAAAGACACAGGAAATATACATAAAGCATATATACAAAACTTGGAGTCACAATCCAATATTTTTGCCATGTGGCTAAACAGTGTTCTGATCTCGTGTATGGTTAATAGTTTTGGTGGCTGCACAGAATTCGGATTCTCCAATTCCAATCCATCAGTAATGTCAAATTCTCAATCCTCAAATCCATCCTACCTTTATTCTTTCTTAAATGCTATTTTAGGGTGCATTTGGAAAGCAGGAAAATGACTTCTGGAAAGTGTTTTCTGAAAAATGAGTTATTTTCCAGAAAATGAGTTCATTTTCCGTGTTTGGATGTACTCCGAAAAACTGTTTTTGGGTGTTTGGTTCATTTTCCGGAAAATGAGTAGAAATATATAATTATATATTTTTATTATTTTATTTAAAATATAAAAATATATAAACTAATAATATTTATTTTAAATTAATTAATTAATTAAAAATATTTAAAAAAAAAAAAAAAAAAAAAAAAGGACGGCGGCTGCCCAGTTTCCAGCGGAAACCAGAGCAGTTTGCTTTGGTTTCCGGCGGAAACCAGTCCGCCGACTGAGGAGGGACGGAACGCCTTGTTCCCATTTCCGGAAAACGACTTCCGGACCTTTTGTCCGGAAGTTGTTTTCCGGAATTTTGCATTGATTTTCTGTGGTCAATGGAAAATGTTTTCCGTTGACCACGTTTTCCTGTTGTTGCCAAACACACTAAGCCCGGAAAATAATTTCCGAAAATCAGTTTTCGAACTTCCAAACACACCCTTAATTTCCATTTTAAATTCATCTATTAATTAAATTTGGACCTGATAATATTTATTTGATAAGGTAACACTTTTAATTCCCCAATTATATTATTCCCAAGTTAAGTCATCTCTCTTACTTTTTACAAATTTGATTCTATAATTGTTAAATAAACCATAAATTCAATCTCTCTCGTTCACAATCTACCACCCAAAAATCAACTGAGTTATCTATGCAGGCTATAGATTAAATCTCTCAACTAAGTGAGATGTTAAGTTTAGTTTGTAAATTAATAGTGGAGCTTGACATTTCAAAGGAACTGAATTTACAACTCGCTTAACAATTAAATGACTAAATTTATGAAAATTGAAATAGAGTGGGTAAATTAATAACTCGAGAATAATTGAAGGATGAAAAATATATTTTCTTTCATACATTAATTACTTATAAATTAACCTACCCCACCATTAGCTAAAAAACAAATTACTTAGCAAATAAATATTTTTTAAAAAACATCTCTAATCACAAGTAAATATTATAAAATAAATTCAAGAGGAAAATGTAGACATATGTACTAATCAAGAGAAACATACAAATAATAAAATAAAATAAACCACAATTATGTGTCATTCAAGATGATATATGAATACATTTTATACTTGATAAAATCATACTGTTTTTTTTTTAATACACTCAAAGTACACGTTACAACTTTATAAGTATACAACACTATTGCCTGTCATATACTTTGATAGCATATACGAAATAAAAATTAAAGGTGACAATTATTATATCTCTCTATCTAATCGGCTTAGCTAGAAGTCATTGTCTCAAACCTTCATTGTTAGCTTGCATTATTATCTGCAAAAAGTTTTGTATCTACAAAAATAAATTAAAGCATGCATACAACCAAACAATAACGTGGGCAACAAATCAACGCAACACCACAAAATCTTGGGGTCCATCCCCCAACTCAAAAACAAGCCCGTGAATGCATTGATTTTGCCTTACAATCTTACACAACAAACATATTATTGGATGTTTTGTCTTCTCCTTAAATAATCATTAATCTCTAACCACAGCTGGTTTAGCGTGATAAGTAGTTGTACACACTTAAACCCTAAGAGATGTCGAGAGTTCAAAATCATCTCTCGTATAAAAAAAACGAAAATACCCAGCAATTTACCCCTTCACGCACAATTTCCTCGACCAACTGACACCCATGCAGTCATCATTTAGGAAGCGTTAAATCCCAAAGGGTACCCAATGTCCCTCTGACCCACTTCACTTCTCTAGCAAGAACGTCTAACCAATTGTCTACCTAAATTAGGTATATGATTATAACATTGCTTGACACTTTAAGAGTGAAAATGATCTCACACTCGTTCTTCAACCTCCTACAATCCAAAGTTAAGGAAATTAAATTAAAGCTCCCCTTTTGGCATTATTATATACCAAATCATTGCACTTTTCTAATAGTACTAGACTACTTTTTAAATATAATATTGATAAGACTACGCACACCTACACCCTTTCAATTATAGTAAAAAAAATTTAAACAATCCACTTTGTTTACAAACATGAACACCCAATCACAAGATTGCCTTCATCACCATTTTTGTTGACCCCAGTTTCTTCACGATATTGTTAAAACGTTTGTTTTTTTACCAACATGGACGACTCTCTCATAAACCCTACAACCCCAACCACAACCAAGAATTGGGATTTTAAATGTGAAATGTCCACTTTGCCCTTGCTAAATCGAGCTCCTCACCGGCTATTAGACGGAATACGGTCGGAAGGGTTAAGTTGACGCATCACATTTTATTTCAGGGGTCAAATCGAATATTACGGGATTAAGGGACAACATTGACAGTTCGCGAATAATTGAGGGACTAAATAGGTGATTTACCCTTTATTTATATATATATATATATATATATATATATATATATATATATATATATATATATATATATATATATATATATATATATATATATATAAAATATGTGGTGGTTGCAAATTTTCACAAGAAAGAGTAGTGGCACAGATAAGGTAGAAACAAGAAGTCACATGCCCAACAATTAACGAATAACGACTTGTGCCACATTTATTAACTGCAGAAGAATGCGTGCGTTGGTGAGAAAAGGGTTTGGATTCTGGGGCCTATTGCCCACCCTTGGATCGATTTGCATCGTCATTTTTTTTTTTTTTTTTTTTACTTTTTCAGCACTAAATTCAAGGTTCTAGAATGAATAAATGATCCACGGACAACCACTAATTTTTATTTTTGAATTTTGATATATAATTTTATTTCGAACGTGACAAACTTTACATACAAACATGATGTTTTTATCGGTTTCCGTATTCTCACTATTTTTTATTTCGTACTCTCATCTTTCCGACTTTCCGTGACTCCTGCCCCTGTTTTGTGTCCCATTAACAGTATTTAATTTAATTAAGAGCGATGTTACGTACCCTTATTGTGCGGAGATCCGTACCAATAATTTGTGGCTAGGAAAATTATTAGGCGGAGATAGATGAGGAGTCAAGTAAACACCAGTACACCATCTAGGGTTCTGAGTCAAGTATGAGTACCGGGAACTGTATGTGCTATACAATTCTTGTCGTGTATCCCATCAATACATGTTTATATAGACACAGAGTCTGGTTGAATAACTACAAACCACTTAATAAGCCTAGTCTACTTGCACCAAGTGGAAGAATGTAAGATTTTCCCTAATAATATATATATTATATATTATATATATTATATATTAGGGCCTTAATTAGGTGGTGCAAGTTGACTAGGCTTATTAAATGGTTTGGTTGTACTAAATAACTAGTAGTAGTTATTCAACCAGACTCTGTGCCTATATAAACCTGTATTGATGGGATAAAAGACAAGAATTGTATAGCACATACAGTTTCCGAAACTCAAAGTTCAGTACTCTGACTCTTGAAAATATTGTGACAATATATAAGGAAGTAAAGTTGAATCTTCACTGTGAGCTGTACTTTTTAGTCGCGTTTGATCTAACTAGTGGTATCAGAATTAAGTCTGAGAGAATTATAAGGCAGAGGTGCTCTTTTTTTTTTCTTTTTTTTTTTTTTTAATTTAGAGAGATTATCACAAATAGACCTTTCAACTTTCATAAAATAAAAATATAATTAAATTATTGGTGTTTGAAAAGTTTCAAATTAACTATCAAACTAAAAAAAAAATTGTAATTAAACCTTTTTTACTTCCTATGGTAAAGCATTACAATATGAAGAGAGATTCCATTTTCAATTTTACTAAGAAAAATTTTATTGGGTAAATGTCAACCACGCATACAGTGCCAACAAAAATAAGCCCTATGTTCAAAATGGTGTTGGTATTTTTAGCAGGCATTACAAACAAACAACCAAACAAACAAAAAAAAGAAAACAAAATAAAAATCCAAATTGTATGGTATGGCATCATATACAGCCAAGATCGGATTTTGTGATTACTACGTAGGGAGTAGTGTATTATATTTACTTAAAATTAAAAGTAATAAATAGAAAAAAAAAAAAAAAAAAAAAAAAAAAAAAAAAAAGAGTGATTGCCGGAGATCCAAAAGAAAATCTACAGTCTGTACATGTGTTGGAGAGTTAAAATAAAATAATGCAAGTACTTGGTAGTACCTTTTAAGTGAAACAAACACACATGCATTACAGGATCTCTTTCAGACTATGTACATACACTAATTTTCACTTCATACCATAACTCTGATCTGTCCATTCACAATCACAAAGGGAAAATGCTAAATATTTTATTTGGTGTAACTTGTTATGATTATTTACTTTTACTCTTTCTTATTGATATATTTTGTTATTTAGATAAAAATAAGAGTTAATTCCATTTTTGGTCCTAGAAATCTAGGTGGCATTCCACTTTTAGTTCTTTTTTTTCAAAACATCCACTTTTGGTCCTAGTATTATTGTGGCATGACCATTTTTGGTCCTTCGTCAAGAAAATCATTGAAATGCCGTTAAATACAATGACATTTTGATCCTTTTTATACAAAGTAGGTTGACCCGCTATATTTTTTATGTTTATTTTTTGAAACAAAATCAAAATTGAAGACTGAAATGCTCTTGTTTTAGACGAAATTTAAATTGTTTTGTTGATGGAGGACCAAAAATGGTCATGCCACAATAATACTAGGACCAAAAGTGGATGTTTTGAAAAAAAAAGGACTAAAAGTGGAATGCCACCTATAAATCTAGGACCAAAAATGGAATTAACTCTAAAAATAAATTAAATACTAGTTTCAAAATTAATTACAACTTTAGTTTAGTAATGTTGGGCAGAGATCGGTGAAGGACTAAGTCCAATACCAAGTGACTATGGGGATTATTGGGCGGAGGTCTGAAAGGTCGAGTTTAGCACTCTGCATCTCGAAAATGTGGCGGTATAATGAAATAAAGTTGCATCTTTGCTATGAGCTATAACTTTTGATGTAGTAGTAAGCAGTTGATCCTAACAAGTGAATGTATAATTAAGGCTGGGCCTTTCAAAAAAAAAAAAGTTAAGGCCAAAAGATGCGGTAGGGAAAGAGGAAAATTGTTGGGCGGAGGCCGGTAAATGATCAAGTCTAGCACCTTGTGGCCAGGTGGCTATGAGATTGTTGGGCAGAGGCCTAAAGACCAAGTCCCACCCTAGCTCTCGAAAAAGTGGCGTTATAAGAAATTAAAGTCGCACCTTTAATTTGTTACGGGCTATAACCTTTAGCGTTCTGGTAAGTTCTTAATCTTAACACTCAAGATGCAAACACTCCGCTTTAGTCTAATTTTATTAGGTTGTAATTTTATGTAAGAAGTCACAATTTTAATTTTTATAACTTTTCAAACAAAACATCATATATTACTTGTAAAATTGTATATTATATTTTATCAAATATACATTGGAAGAGTATACACATAGTACACCTAATTGAATCATTGTAACCTACAATAGCTTTTTTTTTTTTCAATAAATAGTCAAAATGGGGGTGTGGCATTACCTACAATTATTGGGTAGGAATTATTAGCAACAAACATACATTAGATGCCAAACATTGATAAAGTATCATAGAAGCATATATTGTTATAAGTAACATTTTACAAATTGTGCTAATAAGTCAAATGAGTGATTTAAGCTAAGATACAGGCTGAGCAACTAATAACAATTTTTATATAAACAAAATAATTAATTAAGAATATTATGGAAAGTGTTTAACCTAACCAAGTGGTTTCATTATGCAATCATCGAAACATAAACAATAAAACAAACAAACTTTGTTATTATTCGTCCGCTTTTTCGTCCAGTCTTGTGTGATGTGATCTGTTTTTTTTTTTTTTTTTTTTTTTAATATGTATTTTCTTATTATTTTGTCACTTAATAATACAATACGAAATAAAATGCGACGATACGTAACAACAAAATCTTTCCTAAACAAACTAAAAATTCATACACACCCATACGTACACATCAAAAAGTAAAAGTTTATTCGCTTATAGATACTTCATATCTTCCAAATTAATTAAAGTAATACAATGATTCATCTAAGTTAATTAATTAATTAGCTT
The DNA here is from genome assembly GCA_003576665.1 of Ipomoea trifida. Taxonomy (NCBI): domain Eukaryota; kingdom Viridiplantae; phylum Streptophyta; class Magnoliopsida; order Solanales; family Convolvulaceae; genus Ipomoea; species Ipomoea trifida. The sequence goes on from CP025651.1 coordinate 14,501,982, forward strand.
GGTTATTCCTCCTCTTTTTTGTCCCGTCTCGATTGATGTGATAAAACAAAAACAATTGTTATACAATCACCATGGTCCATATAGTGTTGTATGGATCATGGTTATCAAATGAAACTATAGGACAATTAAAATGATGCTTTAATCAAAATGGGGAATAAATTTGGTGGGGGTCCTTCCTACGGGTTCTTGAAGCCGAAAGTACATCTTTGTGGCTGTTGACTACTTCACCAAGTGGGTGGAAGCTGAACCTCTTGCCAACATCACGGCAGCAAGGTGCAAAAATTTTGTGAAAAAAAGTATACTGTGCCGCTTTGGCATTCCCCTTCAAGTAATTCTAGACAATGGACGCCAATTTGAAGCAAGAGAGTTCTCAGAGTTCTTGTCAAAGTGGGGCATCAACCATAGTCACGTAGCGGTTTCATATCCTCAAGCCAATGGTCAAGTGGAGAATGTGAATAAAACCATCCTTGATGGTTTAAAAAGGAAGTTGGAGGTAGCTAGCGGAGAGTAGGTTGAAGAGCTTGACAATATCCTTTGGACTTACCGCACAACGCCAAGGAGGGTCACTAGGGAAACTCCATTCACCCTCACTTATGGATTCAAGGCTCGGGCTCCAATAGAAGTGGTGGTACCAAGCAGGATAGTAGAGGAGTATGAGCCAAGCCAAAATGAACTCCAGCAAGGGGTCGATCTCAACTTCATAGATGAAAAAAGGGAAGTTGCATTCTGTAGGATGGAGAACTACAACCGACAATTGAAATCTTATCACGACGCAAAGGCCCGACCCCGATACTTCCAAGTAGGGGACTACGTACTGTGAATGAGAGAAGCCAGTCAGCCCTTAGAAAGGGGCAAGATCGCGAAAAATGGGAAGGTCCTTACATCATAGAAGAGGTTATTCGCCCAGGAACTTATAAATGGATGACCGTATGAGGCAGATTGATCGATGGGATATAGAACTCAGAGCACTTAACAAAATACTATCAGTAAGATGGTTCAGTGTAACACTAATCATGGTCCGCCCAGATTATTTTCAATAAAGTTATAATTTTCCATGATGTGCTACAGATAGCCTGTAAAAAAAATGAAGCACCCTCCTCGGCCACATGCGCCGAGGCACCACCCACCTCAGAGTCGAGGCACGCCTATTCAGGTGAAAACAAGATCGAAAATATCACTAGGCGCCTGACTTGATTTTTTTTAAAATTTTCACTAAATTCTGTTCTGCTTCAGTTAGAGAGTCGTTGTTTGCATTTTTTGTTCACAATGTTTGAGAGTCGCCGCAGTCGCAATCCACTGCGACAACCTCTGCGATTGTCGATGATAACATATGACGGAGGGCGATAGGGCGTGGGCAACCGGTGAGCTTTGGTCCGCGGGCGTGGGTGACCGGCGAGACTACGACAGCCTCTGCGATTGCCTCTGGTCTGCGACTATGGTCCACAGTTGTAGCAGCCGTCGACAAGACTATAACAGATGACGAAGGCTAATCGGTGGAGGCGACTAGCGAACTCTGGTCTACGAGACTACGACGCCTCTAATCTACAATTTTGGTTTACAAACGGGATCTGGTCGGCGATTTCAACATTAAAAAAAACTACGGTTATGCGGCGGTCTAGTCGCCGCTTAGGCTGCCGACCGCGAAGGAGGCCAATTTCGGCCTTCCTCGACGTGACTAGGCGCCGATTGTGCAATTTTTGTAACACTAGGTGAGAATCACTGTTTGGGTGTGAATTTGTGAACTCATATGTACCGGTGTAGTAGTGTAATTATGTATGTTTACCAGGTCAAACTCATTATAAACCCAAAGATCGAGCAAGATTAACTATGCACAATGGTACACACACACACACACACACACACACACACACACACACACATATATAGAGGCTTGCATTGATATGAGAATCATGTAATAGGTGATCTAAGAACCTATGAACTATTGTATGATTGCACACAATTTACTCCCAAACATGGTTGAATGACGGTGGAGACCCTGGAGTAATTGCGTGTGCAATTACGTAGTAGATTGCATGTACTCATATAGTTTAATTTTCATATTATATATATATATATATATATATATATATATATATATATATATATATATATATATATATATATATATATATATATATATATATATATAGTAGAGTTCAGGTGCGGCCGCACTTCTTGTGCGGCTGGTGCGGTATACACCATTAGTGTTAACAAAATACACCTCTCAATGTTAGGTAATGCACAACACAAATATGCACCATTACGTACGCATCACCAAAAAACATACCACTAAGTATGCAAAATGTACACCACACAGTGTTCATAAATGCACAATTAGGGACAATGGAGTTATGAGAGTGTTTTTGTGCATTTTCATTGTTGTGCATTTTACTATCACTAGTGGTGTATTTTGTTAACACTAGTGGTGTAAACCGCACCGACCGCACAAAAAGACACGATTGCATTTGAGCAGTAATTTATATATATAAAAGAAGAAAAATTAAGAATCATCAAAAAAGTGATAAAAATTATGTAATATTTATAGGGTTGAAAGCATTTTCCAATACAATACGGACGAAATGTGAGGATGTGAAATGACAAAATCTTTCCTAAACAAACAAAGAATTCATACACGTACACACCCATATGTACACATCAACAAGTAAAAAATTACTAGAGGGTTACTTGTATCTTCCAAATTCATTAAAGTAAATATATAATGAAATGGAAGGCATAAAGGCACATATATTTGAGACAGACGCCACGAACGAAGACGGGTCGGGTCGGGTGCCGTCTTAATAATTATAATAAGTAGTGAGTGAGAGTATATGTGAGTTCACGAGAAGTGTCAAAGTTCACGAGCATTTATATATGCACTAAAAGACGGCTTGGCTCCTCTTCTCTCTTTTGTCTTCCAAATGTCTGCTTCATATTCATTATCATTATTATTATTTCATCTTTTTTGGATCATCGCTTATTATAAATTTTATAATTTATGATAATTATACCCAATTATAATATATATGCCATTCATGAAAAAAAAATTAAAAAAATTAAAAAAAAAAATCAACCCACCTCAACTTTATTGAGTTGGCTGTTAGTTGGCACACAAACCTGTTATGGGTCATCACACTTGTGTGAGTTCGTGAGACGGGTCGGGTCGGGCCGGGTCGAAGCATCATGCAAATGTCATACTGTGTAAATGTCATACTTATATGCTCAAATATAATACTAATCATGAATATAATTTTTGTTACTTATTTCCATAATAAGTAATGTTGACAAGTGTCCCTTACTTATATGGAAAAATATAATACTTTTGGACAAAACTGTAATACTTTTAAATCAAAATGTAAAAGTATTGTATTTTCCCTTAAAAGTATTACATTTATCCTTATAAGTAACACAAATTTTATTTTTGATTAGTGTTACATTTGAGCATATAAGTATGACATTTGTGTGTATAAGTATTACATTTTCATCTTGACCCGACCCGACCCGTTTCACGGTGAGACGGTCTCACACAAGTTTTTGCCACCTGTTATAAACATTGCACCTCAATGGTATATTCACCGTTCACGGCCAGAGAAAACTAAAATATATCCAGATTTGCTTTCAAAAAATATATCCAGATTTACCTACTGATCTGATTAAATACCTATGAGCTAAATTCGTTTACCTATGAATTTACTGATGTAAATTAAATATTAGGGGTTGAAAATTCGTGATTCGGTTCAGTTTCTTTTCAGTTTTTGTTTTTGTATTTCGGTATAAAAAATGATACCATTCGGTTTAACATTATAGTTCGGTTCAGTTTCGATTTTGTTTAAAAAAGTTCTGTTTCAGTTCGGTTTAAGAACTTCAATTTTTTATATTCCTAATTTTTCAAACACAATACCAAGCAATAATCCAGTCTAAACATTATATAACAAAATAGCAATCCAAAGTTCAAACACACTACTAAGTACTAATTACCAGACATCAATTGGTTTTTTTCTCAACCGACTCTTCATTTGGCTCACTTGGAATGTTTTGTTGACAAGATGAAGAATCATCCATCTGTATAGTTAATATTTGGAGAACAAGTATCAAATGTTGTATAATTAATTTTTGGACATAATCCGTCATTACTTGGTAAAATATATTTCCAGTGCACTGGAAATATATTCCAGTATGGAAAATAATATTCCAATGCAGTAGAAATAAAAATTAGAATGATGTTGAACTACATTAATTTCATAGAAACGTGAAACTAAGCAAAATAATGAATATTGTAAGAATAACTCAAGTTAGAGATAATTGTTGCGGCAAACAACAAAAGTGCAAAGTAGAGAACACGCCATAAAGAAATCAAATAAAAAATTTAAAAGACATACCAATAAGAATATGAGCTGAACGGTTGAGCATGCAGCTATCGTCGGATTTTAGGGCGTGCAAGATGGACAACAACACAGAGTCTCAATTTTTAGAGGGCCCAATCCGCAGAGATAACTTGAAGTAAAAATCATATATTTTATGATTTTAAAGATTGCGCTTATACTTTTGGTATGTAGGACCTCATCTATTTATAAGAACGGGGGCAACCAAAATCCAAAAATCGGCCCCGCATGCATCAAGGGACAAGGATTTACTTCTTTATTATTACTTTTTTTAAAATAATAAAAACCAAACAGTATCCAATTTGGTTCGGTTTTTTAACAAACCGTTGGGTATACAACAATCTATTACTGTTTAGTTGTTTGGTATATTACTGAACCAAATTGTCCACCACTATTAAATAACTATGACTTTTTTTGTTGGTAAGTTTAATGTTTCTAGTGTTTTAAAACATAATACATCGTATTCAAAAAAAAAAAAAAAAAAAACATAATACATCAAAATATCTGCTTCATGCAACTAAAATTTTCAAATTAAGCCTTCCAAAAAATATTTAACATATATAAATTGATATTTAAACATTATAACCACCAACTAATAATAGCTAATCATGAGGATTGAATTATTATTTATAAGGTTATTAGATCATGTAATTGGACATAATTTTCACATGATACAAACGTATTTTGTTAAATTAACAAATTTTAAAGATTTTTTCTCCAAAAAAAAAAAAACAAATTTTAATGATTTAAATATATAAAATTGTTACACTGTAAAAATGTTTGAGGTTTTCTTACAAACAAGTCAAAAAGAAAACTGTATATACATATACATTCTCACACACACGCGCGCGCGCGCACACACACACACACACACACACACACATATATATATATATATATATATATATATATATATATATATATATATATATATATATATATATATATATATTTATTTATTTATATATTATTGTATGCATAGTAAAGGAATTCTAAATATGTTTTGTGCTTCATAAAGTTGCAGAAATATTACAATACCTTTATGTAAAAAATTTGTACTTCAATGAAAAGTGATACATATTTAATTACTTAAATTAATTACATATGAAAATTTTAAAAATGCATTCATGTTACTTTTGTTTTAAGAATACAATATTTTGTATCTATGTCATTGTAGAACTTCCTTATAATTTTATATTCTAGTTTTTTTAAAAAAATATTATTAACAAAATATATAATATAATTTCACCCAACATGCCACATCATTACATAGAATTCAATTTTTTTTTAATTTAAATTCAAGCTTCAATTTCTCAGTTGTTATACAGTAGAGCATGATCATGGCTAATACTGCAGTTGTTTTGAATTGACACTGCAGTTGTGTTGAACTGATACTGCAGTTGTGTTGAAAGGGAATTGTAGTTACGCAGAACAGATGTCGTTTCATCCGTCTGTAACTGCAATTGTCTTGAACTGATACTGCAGTTGTGTTGAATTGATACTATAGTTGTGTTGAAAGGGAACTGCAGTTGCGCGGAACAGATACCGTGTCATCCGTCTGTTTTCATTAATCAAAACGACATCGTTTTGATGTCGCGGTTCACAATCCATTGTAGACCGCGGTCTACAGTATAATTTGCGTCAATTTCTTACTAGATTCTCTCTCAATTAGACAATGGAATCTTTGGAATGCCTTATTCTCACAAAGTGGAATGAGAAAGAATTATACTGCCATAATTAAATTATATCTTTTACTTTATTAATAAATAAAAACAATTAAAAAAACTTGGAAGAAAAAATTGTATTTAGGCATCAATGTATTACCATTCAAAAATAATTGTTCCACTGAATTCATAACACGATACGGTGGACCAACAATTTTTCTCTCTCTTTTACAAAGTACTTTTTAAAGTAGATAATTCTATCTTTTTTTCTTCTTCTTCTTTTTTATTTTTTTTAAAGCGACAATCCAAAACATTTTTTAAAATTTCTTTTTGGAGAGATAAAGACTTTGCTTAGCATTTGGTTCAAAGAATAAAAATAAAAGGAATAAAATAGAATGAAATAAGAAAAGTATATAATATATATGAATACTATTCTACTATTTGATTCACAGGGGGAATAAACATGAGATTATAGGAGGAATCATATTCTTGTGTTTAGTTGAACCAATGATAAAAAATGAATATCATTTAAATAACTAGCTAGCATACCTATATTCAAAATAAAACACACACAAATATATACATACTTACCCACCATAAAATAACAAAATACAAAACATAATAAACACATGCATATATACATGTACAAAATTTTGAGGAAAAAATAAACAAATAAATGCAGCCAAAGGCTTTGTGGTCAAGCGGCATGAAGTGATTCTCCCAAGTGGGAGGTCATGGGTTCGAGCCTCAGTGGGGTAATGTTGACTGAGTCGGGTTCGGGGTTAACCCAACAACAAAATGGTACATTGAGTTATTTTTGGGTTGGAATATTGTATTTCCGAACTCGAACCAAATTATGTATATATTAAGGCAAGTTCATGTGCAATTATTTGTTAGGGAATATAATGTGTACAACATTGATTTTTAAGATTAAAAGTCTTTTTTTTTTTTTTTTTTGAAAAATTCATAAAAAGTCTATTTAATCTGTTAAGGAAATTAATGTATAGTTTTTATATTGGCAATTTATTTGTTAATTTTAGGTAGTATTAATTGGTCTAATTAATTATACCTAAGGTGTAGTTTTTAATGGTGTTGTTTATTTGCATGGATGAGTGGTTTAAATTTATTTAAACAAAAATGTTTGAGATGAGAATTTCAAGGGGAGATGTAATTAAGTGAATATCCTTGAATTGAGGAGATCTCATACAGGAAAGGAGCTCAAGATTTCAAGTATAAATAAAGTTGAAGCTTCAAAGATTTATTTGCTGATTTCGTACAAAAGAACGCCAATATCAATGTTGTTTTAATATTAAGCACTGTTGTATTAGCCTTAGCCTACTATTTTAATATGTATAGTCTGTTACACTAATACAAACTCAAGATCATTGTAATGTGTCTACTTAGACTAGGAATGTGTTGTGGTCCTGTTTTCTACATCAAGTGAAAGTCTTGCTGATTGGCCAAGGAAAGCTGAAGAAGTGGATTCTCACATCACTACCAGATGATGATGATTAGTAGGTGTAAAGATTAGGCCATTGTTGGATGGAAATCTAGTGAACCTTGTATCATCTTTGATCATCTAGTGGGGTTGGGTTTCACCTTTGTGTGGCCCCACAGACGTAGGAAAAGTTCTTCGAACTACGTGAACACATTCTGGTTTCATTTATATTTCCTGCACTATTTTTATTATTTATTATGTTTTTAATAAAGTAATAAACACAAATGATTAATTTGTTTTAAAACAAAGTAGGAACCAGATAGGTTATCACCTGCATTCAAGATTCACAATCTTTCAATTGGTATCAAAGCTCGGGGACTTAATTTGTTAGTCCAACGATCTGGGTGCTTTGTGTTTCTTGAACTCATGTTTTCACATCTTCCTTGTGTTTTCTTTGCTTTTGCTTATCTGTTTTGAATGTTCTAACTGTTTGTTAAGTGTGACAGAATGGATAGGCACAAGCCACCGGAATTAACAGGGGATAATTACTCCTATTGGAAAGCCCATACAAAAATGCACCTTAATGCTAAAGGTGAAATGGTCTGGAGATATGTTCTGACTGGATGGATCATCAAACTAAGGCTGGTGAAACAGAAAATGATCCACCTATGACAAAGCCTGAAACTGACTAGACTATAGCAGAAATGACATTGGAAAATTATAATAACAAAGCTATGGATACTATTTGTTCTCTAATGCAAGAGGACTAGTTTTCTGTTATTGCAGGTTGTGACTCAGCCAAAGAAGCTTGGGAAATCTTAGAAACAACTTACGAAGGCACAAGTGATGTGAAACAGTCAAAGCTACCGCTGTTACATTCTGATTTTGAAAGTCTCAAAATGAAGGAAGAAGAATCCATAGTAGAGTTCCATGCAAGGATTTAGGAGCTTGCAAACCGTGGCGTGGTACTCGGTGAACCATTTTCTCAGTCAAAGCTGGTAACGAAGATACTCAGATCCCTACCTCAATGGTTTAGAATGAAGGTAACAGCCATCCAAGAAAATGCAGGTTGGGAACGTAAATCTGTAGCTCAATTAATGGGCAATTTATAAACCTATGAAATGGAGATGCTGTCAGACCACAAGAAACAGGACAAAAACGTTGCATTCACCGCTGAAGGAGATGGCCCTAAGTAAGACTCAGAAGAGACTAGCGATGATCCTGCAGTTTTTATAACAAAACAATTTTCTAAAATTTTGAAACAGGTAAAACAGAGAAACAGTTCACGTGGAGGAAAATCACAAAGCCAGAAAGAATAAAGTTCCAGTTCATTAAAAACCTCTGCTAGAAATGGTAACTCAAACTGCAGCCGTGGTTCATCCTAAAAAAGCTCACAGTCAAAAGACAAATCAAATGGCAAGGAAATCCATTGTTTTGAGTGCGAAGGTTTCGACATTGTCCAAGCAGAGTGTCCTACATATCTTAGGATGAAAAAATCCATGACTGCTTTAACATGGAGTGATTATGAACTTGAATCCGACGCCTCTGACGCAGAAGAAATCTCAGGAAATTTTGTCATTTTTACAGCTGTGTCTATTGCATGTCCTGAAACTGAAGAGGTTGTTGATTCATAATGTGGTGAATACACGTCAGCTGAAGACAAAGACCTACCAGCTCCCTCATTTGAGCAAGAATACAAAAAATTGTACTCTAAATGGGAAATTTTGTTAAAAGTTAACCGTACATTGTCTAGTCAGGTCAAAATGTTAAAAAATGCTCAAATTGTGTATACAAATCAAGTATCGGATAGAGACTGATGATAAAAGCAGGTCTAGATCGTGAAAATGAGCTGAAACAGGAGCTGGAAACGCTAAAAAGGCGGATACAGATGATGGATAACACTTCCACATTAGATCAAATTCTTGACTCGGGAAGGAAGTCTACCATAAAGTCTGGCTTGGGTTTCACAGGAAACAGCAATCATAACAACACCATTTTTGTCAAAGCTGCTTCTATAGCTACAGACACTCCAAAATCTAGCACGGCTCGACAAAACCACTTCAAAGTAAGACAAACTAAGCTTAATTAAAAAAATGACACACCTATTTGTCATTATTGCAAGTTACGAGGACATACAAGACCAGAATGTTTTTACTTTTACAAAGACCAAAGGCGTGAAAAGTATAACTTCAAACATATTGCTTCGTTTGTCAAACAAATATGGTTAGAAAATCAAACTTTGTATGTCATGTCTCGTTCCACTCCAAAAGTGCATCAAGGGAAGAAAAATGGTACTTTGACAGCGGCTGATTACGCCATATGACGGGAAATTCAAAATTCCTCAACAACATCAAAAATAGTGAAGGCGAAGTCACTTTCGGTGATGGTGTTAAAGGCAAACTATTGGGTGTTGGGACGCTGAATGTAGATGGTTTGCCTAGATTAAAGAAAGTTCTCCTTGTCAAGGGTTTACACGCAAATCTCATCAGCATCAGCCAGCTATGTGATCAAAATTGGGATGTATCCTTCACAAAAGCAAGTTGTTGTGTCATAGATGATCAAAAACAACTTGTCATGGAAGGTAAACGATCTACTGATAATTGTTATATACTAACAAATGATGTTACCTGTTGCAGGTCGACTTTGGATGAATTAGAATTTTGGCATTAAAAACTCGGTCATATTAATTATCAGGCTATGAAAAAGCTCGCTAAGATTGAAGGTGTTATAGGACTAGCAAAACTGAACACTGAAACAGTTGGAGTTTGTGGAGATTGTCAGTTCGGCAAACAAACGAGATCGTCACACAAAGCTCATGACAACATCAACACGAAACACTGCCTGGAGTTAATTCATATAGACTTGATTGGACCAACTCAAACAGAGAGTATTGGAGGTAAGCGATACATACTTGTGTGTGTCGATGATTACTCACGATTTTTTTGGGCTTCTTTTCTCAGGGAAAAATCTGAAGCAACTAGTGTCGTCAAAGCACTGTGTCGAAGATTAAAAACGAAGAAAAATGAACTGATTGTCAGAATACGAAGTGATCACAGACGAGAGTTAGAAAACACTGTCTTTGACTATTTTTGCAACAACCTAGGAATCACTCATGAATATTCTGCACCAAAGACTCCTCAACAGAACGGAGTTGTAGAAAGAAAGAATCGAAACATTCAAGAAATGGGCAGGGTTTTGTTGAATGTTAAACGCCTACCTCAAAAATTTTGGGCAGAAGCAGTTCACATGACCTGTCACATTATCAACATAGTGTACCTCCGGCCAGGAACAAATCAAACTCCATATGAAATATGGAAAGGTAAGAAGCCAAACTTAAAATATTTCCATATTTTTGGCTCACGGTGCTTAATCTTGAAGGATAGGCATCCCACAGCGAAATTTGAAACTAAGAGCGACGAAGGGATTTTTCTTGGTTACTCAGCTAACAGCCAGGCTTACAGAGTTTACAATAAAGTCACAAAAACTGTAATGGAGTCCACAAATGTTGTGGTAGATGATCAACCCTGTGCGATAGTAGATTACACACCCACTGAAACTTATTCAGGTGAACCCGAAGATAACACATAACAACCCGACACAAGCGCGAGGTCACCTGAAGCAATCACAAATCCACGACCTACCACTAAGGTGGAATCTAAATCTGATAATGATCAAGAACAAGTAGAGGCATCCACCCGAACTTAGAAGAATCATCCAATCGATAATATAATTGGAGATCCAAGCACAAGTGTAAGAACCAGAGGATGGTCAAGACCTGATTATCGTTAATTAGCTGGTTACTCATGCTGCACATCTGAACTCGAGCCGAAAACTGTTAAAGAAGCTCTAACTGATGAACATTGGATTAAAGCCATGCAAGAAGAGCTCGGTCAGTTCGAAAGAAACAAGGTATGGATTCTTGTACCCAAACCTGATGGTGTAAATGTTGTAGGTACAAAATGGATCTTTCGAAATAAAACCGATTCAACTGGTAGCATTGCTCGAAACAAAGCACGTCTCGTAGCCCAAGGTTACTCACAGATTGAAGATCCTTGAGTGAGTATCCTTGAATTAATGAGATCTCATACAAGAAAGGAGCTCAAGATTTCAAGTATAAATAGAGTTGAAGCTTCAGAGATTTATTTGCTGATTTCATACAAAAGAACGCCAATATCACTACTGTTTTAATATTAAGCACTGTTGTATTAGCCTTAGCCTACTATTTTAATATGTATAGTCTGTTACACTAATACAGACTCAAGATCATTGTAATGTGTCTACTTAGACTAGGATTGTGTTGTGGTCCTGTTTTCTACATCAAGTGAAAGTCTTGCTGATTGGCCCAGGAAAGCTGAAGAAGTGGATTCTCACATCACTACCAACTCAGAAGACGATGATGATTAGTAGGTGTAAAGATTAGGCCATTGTTTTTTTTTTTTTTTGGGTAAATGAAAAAATATATTCCAACTAAATAAATCAATATCATCATTCACTAGGGCATACCCTACGGAGGATACAAGCACAAAGCAGGACACTCATAATACAAACATACTGAATTCTTTAAATAGTTAGGAGACCTTAAGAAGAAGAAAAACCTCATTCTAACCATTAGCTCAAAGCATCATGAAGCCAAAGCCACTGTATCAGAAGTTATATCCCAAAAACAAGGCCACCACCTCATCATCCCATCTTAAGAACACCAGCCTGGGTCCCATCATTTCTGCAAGAAACTTGCTCGGCACTTTAGTAACCCAAAAGCATTCAGAACCACAAAACAGATTCAGGAAACAGAGGCCCTCAAACCTCCTTGAGCAATTTTGTAGAGAATTCTAAGCACTTGATAAATAATTATGGTTCTTGTTTTAGATGCCACAGCCTGAGTTCCTTCAAAAATCAACGCATTTCTGGTACGCCAGATGTGATAAACTGAACACAGGATCGCTAAGGCCCCAATCTTAGAATAGAGTCGTGATCCCCGTGCGTCTCTATACGCCCATTTAATAGCACCTTTAATTGATCCCGTCTTTCTAGAGATACCAAGGCCATTTCTTACTTCCTCCCACACTTGTCTAGAAAAATCACAAGTGAAAAACAAGTAGTTAATATTTTCTGTTTCCTTCCCACATAATGAGCATTTTTCGTCAACCGCCAAGAATCTCGGTCTATCCTTCGTGGGTAATCTACCCTTCAAACAGAGCCAGGTGGTAAAAGCATATTTGGGTGGAACAAAACCCCTCCAAATAAACTTAAAAGCAAAGCTTTTCTGAGCTCTAGGTCTGATGATCTCATACACTTTTGACGTGGAGAACCCACTCGGCCCTTTGCACTTTGATAAGGTCTGGATGCAATTCATAAGGCCACCACATTTGTCAATCAACAATTCTTTAATCCTCGCAAGATTCCTCATTAGAATCGAATCATTTCTACTTGGTTTCCAACTCCAACAATCTTTATTTTGCAAGTAGAAATTATGGATCCATTTAATCCAAAGAGAATTTTTATCTTCATGGATATTCCAAATCACTTTTGACAGAAAAGCTTCATTCCAGATTTTAATATTTCGCAGCCCAAGACCTCCCTCCTCTTTTGGCATGCATATGTCATCCCAAGCAGCTAAAGCTTTTTTTCCATAGGAAGTTCCTGCATAAGGAGTTAATATGGTCCACTACTATAGAAGGAACTTGAAACTCCTGGATCCAGAAGGCAACGACACCTTGGATCACTGAGTTGATCAATTCCAATCTACCCGCATAAGAAAGAGAGCAACCTTTCCAAGCAGATAGGAAATTAGTAATGGAATCAATCAAGGGAGAGAAGTTCACCACTTTGAGTTTCTGGGCAGCAAGAGGAACCCCTAAATATCTCACCGGAAGTGGTTCTATCGGAATACCTGAAAAGCTTAGATCATCCATCACACCTGCACAGAACATTTTTTATTTATTCGGACTTATTGCCAGTCCAGAAGTTTTTTCCATTTCATTCAATACCCGCATGAGAATATCCACCGACTTTTCATCCCCTCTACAGAACATCATGAGATCATCAGCGAATGCAAGGTGGGTTATTTTCAATCCCTTGCATCGCGGATGGAAAGTAAAATTTTTGTCCTCTGTTTTAACCAAAATCATACGGGCAAAATATTCCATGCAAATAGAGAATAACATTGGGGACATCGGATCTCCTTGTCGCAATCCCCTCTTGCCTTTAAAATAACCATGCAATGCACCGTTGATGGACACCGAAAAGGAGGTCGTTTGTACACATTCCATTATCCACTTGACAAAAATATTCGGGAATCCCAATCCAATCATAACTTCCTGTAAGAACTCCCAGTTTATAGTGTCATAAGCCTTGCGGATATCTACCATGATAGTACACCTAGGGGAGATTCTTTTTCTTGAATATCCACGAATGATTTCTTGTGCATCATGATGTTGTCTGAAATGATCCTGCCTGCCACAAAGACCCCTTGCGCCGGGTTAATGATCTCCGGAAGGATACCTGTCATTCTTGCTGCAATAATTTTAGTGATGGTCTTATAGAAAACCGAACAACAAGCTATTGGACGAAAGTCCTCAACTTTAAGATCATGAGTCTTCTTAGGTATAAGTGCCAGGCAAGTGTGATTCCATTCTTTGAGCAATTGACCTGATCTGAAGAATTCCTTTACTGCATTAGATACTGTTGGACCAATAGTCTCCCAACTAGTTTTATAAAAAGCTGTTGTGAAACCATCCGGGTCGGGAGCCTTTTCATCACCAATCAAGAATAGAGCTTCTTTGATCTCTTCACTAGTAACCGGCTTAATAAGATCAGCGGCCTGGATAGAAGATAACCTTGGTTCTTGTCTCAAGTAAGTTTCTTTGATGTTTTCTCTATGTTGTGATTTACCAAGTAAGTCAGAGTAGTATTCTACCACCAATTTCCCTACTTGATCCAGAGAAGTAGTAGGATTCCCATTAGAGTCAAAAATAGAAGAAATCACTCTAGATGCATTTCTCTTGTTAATCAGACCATGAAAATAGCTTGAACCTCTGTCTGATTCCAGCAGATGTTAATCCGAACTACGTGAACACATTCTGGTTTCATTTATATTTCCTGCACTATTTTTATTATTTATTATGTTTTTAATACAGTAATAAACACAGATGATTAATTTGTTTTAAAACAAAGTAGGAACTAGATAGGATATCACATGCGTTCAAGATTCACAATTTTTCATAATCTTACTAAAGTTCTAAATCAAATTGATAAAAAGAAAAGTTATACAATAATACTTAAGAACTACAATTAATATTACAGCTTACAAAATATTAAAATTTACATTAATTTGCTTAAACAAAATACTAACATCTGGATAAATTACAATGTACATTTTACAGCTATTCTGCAATGGCACAAAATCCTCAAATGCACAATCTATTGAATGCACATCAAAGAAGATATAATTGACTAGTTACTTCATTTAAGACAAAATAAAAATAGAATAAACATAATCAATAGAGTATAATTAATTAGAATTATACAAATTTACCTTTGTGTCTTTGAAAATAAGTATGAATTATATAGACTACTAAAACACATAGGATCTTCAAACTGCAAACAGTGCAAAATACCAAAGTATAGTTCAATAAAATTTAATTATCAAGTTTTCTATAAATAAATAGAAGTTTACATTTTCAAACGGTCAGTACTCAAGCAAGTCTAATTCAATTGAATTATAGCTTCTATTAGTTAATTTTAAAAATTGTATATTCACAATATGTGTAACTCTAATATATAATATGTATAACTCTAATTCAACAATATAACTATAACTGAACAATATTATATTCGCAGTTCACTAATAACTAATTCATTATTCAAACAAAAAATTCATTATTCATAAACTTCAAGAATATTCAAGAATATGACATTATATTCATCAATATCACAAATTCAATAAATTCAAGATTTAAGACTTTTAAAAGCTTATTCATAAAAGTTATAAATTCAAGAACTAAGACTTTAGCAGCACAATTAACATCATATTCAAACATTTATAAAATTTTAAGACTTTTTTTTTCTTTTTTCTTTTTTCTTTTTTTTTTTTTTTGCAAAATTTAAGACTTTAATAGTATATTCATATGTAATCACATTTTCACATTTCACACATGCACGCGCACACAAATATAAGAAATAAATCAAATGAGAATTGAACTGGCGCACAAGAGAGAACTATGAACTAATCACAATCGTCCATCTAGAAAAATTAACAGACCAGAAGCAATTAAAAATGTTATATTTTTGTAAATAACTCAAAGTTTGAAGTTCAAGTAAAATGTGTTGAAATTGCAAGTAACAACTTCATAGAGTGCAACAATAGTACACGTGAAATTTATTAAAAGTTCAAGTAACAACTTCATTGAGTGCAACAATATAAAGTACACCCGAGCAACAATATTAAATGCACCTAATATTATCATTAGTTACACCAATGTGAAAGGTAATAACTTGCACTCTATAGTGTAATAAATGGTTTCACTTTTAAGTGATTTTACTTGTACTTTTAATGCATGTTACTTGCATTTCAAAGTTCGAGTTATTTACAAAATAAAAAAGTGTCATCACGTTTTATTAAATTGCATTAGATCTGTTGATCTTTTCAGATGGACGTTTCGAATTAGTTCCTAGTTCTCTCCTGTGCATCAATTCTCAAATTAGTGTGCATATGCATATATATATATATATATATATATATATATATATATATATATATATAATAAAAAAATGCCATCACGTTTTATTAAATTGCATTAGATTTGTTGATCTTTTCAGATGGACGGTTCGAATTAGTTCCTAGTTCTCTCCTGGGCAGCAGTTCTCAAATTAGTGCGCATATATATAGCACAATTCAGTAATGGTATAATGGAGCATGGATAGAGGATATTTACCTTGTAGCTTATTTGGAACTACTAGAAGTTTGTAACTCTAGAAGTCTAGACTATGGAACTCTCAATAGTGCCAAGTAGAGTTTCAACTTGTTGACTGGAACTCTAGAAGTGAAACATAGTGTTAAAATTAGAACTTTTTTAAGAATAAGAGTGAATTCCATTTTTTGTCCTATTGTTATAGGGGTGTGTCCAATTTTAGTCCACCTTATTAATTTTTGCCACATTGCAACCACTATTATTTAAATTGTTCCACTTTTAGTCCACCATTAGCATTTTCGTCAGTTGGCCATGTAATCCAAGGGAATTTTCATCTTTCTATGTTTGACCAGGTGTCCACCACTTGCAATGCTACACAAATCACACTATTACTTCTTCTTCTTTTGGGCTTAGCTTCAAACTGGAATCCAAATCCAAATCTCCAGAGACACAGATCATAATTTACATAAAACTTAGGCTTAACACAAAATTAGGGTCTAAGAAAAAAGGTTTCTTTGCTGCCAACGACGAGAGAGACACGGAAATTAGAGGATGAAGCGTTGTCGGTGTCACCTCGTCTTCCTTGCTACCGACAATGAGAGACGAAAACCAGAGGATGAAGCATCGCCGGTGTCACCTCATTTTCATAGCCGAAAGAAATTGCAGATGTCGAGGAGGAAGAGATGTCGTGGCTGAGGCAACAGTGGTCGCTAACTTGGTAGGGCAGTGGAGAAAGGAGGTGACAAAGCTGTTGTGGTACCAATTTAGCCGCCGAGCAAGAGAGAGGAGTGAAGATGGTGTCGGTCAACCGTCGCTGTGTCTCCAACCGAGATGTAGTTGCAATGGTTGCTAACTCCATTGGGCAGTGTAGAAGGGAGGTGTTGGTGTTTCAACATGAGACATCCTTTGACCTGCAGATGAATGACACTTTCCCTTTTAGACATCGTCGTTCTTCGCAATCTTCTCAGATCTCAACGCCACCTCAACGACGCGTTCGCCCTATGCACCTACCTTGAATCCTTCTACACTCTCCTATCCCTATTTTGGTTTCATGTTTCAGTGACGGCTTGATTTCAAGTTCTTCCACTGCTGTTAGAAAAAGGGTAAATGTGGAGAACAAAAAAAAAAAAAAAAAAAACCATGTTTTGGATGGCCACTTGACGAAAAATCTGAAGGTGGATTAAAAGTGGCAAGGGCTAAATAATAGTGGTTGCAATGTGGAAAAAATTAAAAATGTGGACTAAAATTGGACACACCCCTATAACAGTAAGACCAAAAAAGGAATCTACTCTAAAAAAAGCACCTTAAGTTTTCAAGTGTAGAACTGATGACGCACCTTAAGTACTGAAATGGTGCACCTTAAGTACAGAAATGACGCAACTTAAGCATTGAAAATATGCACCTTAAACTTTCAACAGAAATGCAAAATGACCAAAATGTCACCGCATTTGTTTAAAACATATTTCAATCTGGACAGTTGATTTTAACAAATCTTTGGCTATCATCCACCCTCACGTTTCACCTGGACACCCTATCCACATTTGATATCTATTCTATATGAATGCGCATACGCATGTACTTCAATTCGTACTTGGCTCCGAATTTGTGTGCTATAAATTGGAAAGTTGAAGGATAGTTAGAGAGACTTTTATCATTTTTTACAATTTATAACTCTGTACTTAGAAATGTAGATAGAGAATCCCTCTAGAATACCTAGGACTAAAATTGACAACTTGACTCAAGGATATTAGCGGGAAATTTAATCTCAATTGTTGAAGGACTACTTGGATTCCATTGAAGATTGCACTCAAGCTAAGTTTGTTAATTTCAATTGCAATTTACTTTGCTTTGGTTGCTTCCATAATGTGATTTAATGCTAGCTATGCATATGTGACAATGTGTGGCTAGATCCTTAGGGAATTGGATTAGGTTTACTTGTGAGGATGCATGAATGATATGAATTGCAATTAGGAAGTAATGTGAATATGTGATGCATTGATTAATAGAAATCCTTGTTGGAAGTGGAATTTGTATAGACTCTTATATGATCACAGTCGCACTGTACAATAGGTCTAGGATGTATGTAGTTGACAAGATATTGGGACTACACTATAGCCTACTCCACTTGCAATTCTCACCTTACGTTGAGAGGTAGAACCTGGAAAAAAATGTGGGCACAAGGTGTTTGATAAAATGACTCAAGTAGTTAGGGTTGCTACAATGGTAGGGTTATACAGTTATACTACTTGATAGGCCAAGGAGACTATGTGTTATGGCATTGGCAATGGGATAACCTCTTCCAAGGATTATGATATCAATGCATTGCGCTAGTCCTTACCTAGGACTCTTCATTGCATCCAAACAAGGAAAGCTTAATCCAAGCTCCTCATTCATTCTCTTGTTTACCATTTGTTTTTGCTTACTTGTTTACTTTTGAATTACCCTTTTGCATTGCTTTGATACTTCACTCATGTTTCTTGTCAAGCTTGGAGACTTAGCTTCCTAGCGCTTCTATGCTCTTGTGTTGAATTGCTCGTTGTTCAATTCCCATAGTCATCATTAGAGAACAACATCTCGAGGAACATGCCACCTTACTCAACCTACTTTCCATCCACCATTTACTACAATTATCAAAACCCGAACCGAGTTAATGGGCTTACCAGCTAGAAATTGTTAATACCAAGGAGAGCATTGAGAATGGTTATTCCCATTACAAAATGAATAGTTGCATCTCCACCCCCAAATAAGTAGTAAAATATATGCATAATTTGGGTAATGGATGCAGGAATAGGAGAAATTTTTTATACCCTTACAAATATGAGGGCAAGTGAGGGAGCAGGTATCTCTGTGCTCGTACTTGCGCGCACGCGCGCACACACACACATGTCAATGACCTTGTGGTCTAGTGGCACGAAGTGGCTCTTCCATATGGGAGATTATCAGTTTGAGTTTCAGTTTAGTGTTATGTTGTACTTTGGGCAATTGTTTGCAGTTATTCACAACACCACCACCCTCCATTGGATTGTGTGCACACGTTACACATCATAAATCCATGTTGATTTACATACCTGACTAGTGCACAAACACATCAGTAGATGCAAACCATACAATAAACAAATGCACACGAATGTGTTCAATACTGCACACACGCTAGATGCCACACTTATACATTGTACTATGTACACTCTAATATTGCATTGTGTGCACGTTACATTGAGATGCACATACACATCATGCACCACCACTACCACAAAAATGCCACACTTATACAATGTGCTATGTACGCTCTAATATTGCATATTGCGCACGTTACATTGAGATGCACACATATACATCATGCACCACCACTACCACCAATGAAAATAAGGATTGAAACTCCATTTGACACATTCCTCTCACCCTGCACCCACTCAACAATAAGTTTATAAAAATTAACGTAATAATAAAATATAAAAAAATTATCTAATAAAAATAATAATATATCAATATAGTAAATAATTGATTTAATTTCATTTTTTATCCTAGATTTATATGTGAGTCCACTTTTAGTCTTTTTTATCAAAACATTCACTTTTGGTCATAGTATTATTGTGACATAATCATTTTTGCTCCTCTATCAACAAAACAGTTTAAATATCGTTAAATACAAAAGCATTTCAGTCTTCAATTATGAATTTTTCAAAAAATAAATATAAAAAATATAATGGATCAACCTACTTTGTATAAAAAAAGATCTAAATGTTTTTGTGTTTAACGACATTTCAACGATTTTGTTAACGGATGACCAAAAATATTCATGTCACAATAATATTATGACCAAATAAAGATATTTTAAGAAATAAAAAAATTAAAACTGAACTAATTAGAACAAAATGGAATTAACTCGAAGTAATTTTTAAAAGAGAATGTAACCTCACTCATTGCTATTTTTATTAAGAAAAAAGGATACTTTAATGCGTGAATAGCATGTAATGATGATACATTCAAATATTCAATGCACATTAAATGGTGCATTAAATGCATCACTAGATATTTTTAGTGTGTATAAATAACCTTTTTCAGCCAAGGGCCTTGTAGTCCAGTGACATCAACCCTTCCCTGTATATGGGAGGTGGTGGGTTCGAGCCTCAGTAGAGGCGTTGCTGTCTCTTTGTTCTTCAGTAGGTTGCGTAGTTTATAACAGATACTACATGTAATAGAGTCAGTAGCATTCAAAAAAAAAATAACCTTTTTCATTATTAAATACTACGTATAAAATATGTATTTTAATTTTATAGTTTCATATAAATAACTATTTTCACATTAAAAAAATTTGAATATAAACACAATTTTTAAAGATTAAATCATAATACTTTGAGGAAGAAATGAAACTTTCATACGTGGTATACATTTAGCCCCTAACATGACATTTGCAGTGGTTTGTGAAATTCATTTTGAATGAAATATCATTTTATGAAATAGATTTATTACGTTGTTTGTTTTAATTTTTAAAGCACGATATTAGGAATAGCAATTGTTCAAATCCGGATTCCAATATCGGTGATTAATCTTCTATTATTATTTAGAACAGGACAAAATACTTAATTATATTTTTGTATTATTGGAAATGATTTAAGTCATTATTGTATTAATATTTTTTGTCTGTAATTTTATAATAGTACAAGTGTACATAAGTACATTGTTAAAGTTCCATACATATTGGCTGCATCATTATAATGATTTTGACTTAGTAAATATACATCACTGCACCACTGCACCCTGCACAATTGCACCGGATGCACCACTTAACCACTCTTCCGATCTTGACCGTCTAATCTCATATCTCAACACTACGTGGGGCTTCACAGGTTCACATGATATATATATATATATATATATATATATATATATATATATATATATATATATATATATATATATATATATATATATATATATATATATTAGTTAGCCTCATGAACTAATCTTGTCCAGTATTAAGATGTTTGAATTTAACTAATAAAGTTGTTACTAAAACTATTCAAGGTCGAGTTTAGCTCGACAATAATTAAATCGAATTTGAACATTTTAATGTTGATTCCAAGTAGCTTGACTCGCTTACACCCTTACCGCTGGTCAATTCACAAGCAATTAATGAAAATAAAGAATATGTTAATCAATAGCACACCATATATTGAATATTATGTAGTAATTTTAGTTTTAAAAAGATACTAGTATCTTTCAATAGACGATACCATATACATACATACATATATACATATATACATACACACACATTAATATATATATATATATATATATATATATATATATATATATATATAGTAGTTTAATAGAACTATTATGTCTAGGATACAATGTTGAGCCTCATACAATAAACCCAAATTAAAAATAAGAAATGAGATTAAAACAAATTCATTAATCCTATAGATATATTATATGAATATCTTTAGCTCTCTTCCAAATGCATTTGTTCCGATATTGGTGAGAGATTTTGAGTAGTCACCCATATATTTGTTTTCTAAATGAGATTGTTGAGCATAACACACACACATATTTATTTATTTATTTATTGAGAGTATATTGACGCCACTAAGGCTTGAATCCACCCCTCTCATATAAGAATGCAATCGGGTTTTACTAGACCACAAAGTCTTGGCGAGCATAACATATATAATTAAGTAATAAATATACAATTTAATTTTTAGTTTAAATAAAATATAATTTATTTAAAAATTTGTGACAAACTCATACATGAAAGACTATGTTCGTGTGTTATATAAGTAGAACATAAATAAATAATTAAATAACCTTATTAACAAGTGCAAACAAGTCATCAAGAACATAAGTAAATTGATCAAAGGTAGGTTCAAACTTGACTCATTTATCAAAATTCTTTTTATGATTTTGTTTAAACTCTTTTGCTTAAGACAGAAATTAACATAAAAGAATTTTGACTTGAATCGACCAACAAGTACAACGATTCATTTATACATTTAAAAGCGTAAATTTATATGACTACACAAATTAAATATTACACTCAAAATCTACACAAATTAAATATTACACTCAAAACTATATGATATTGTTATTTGAGTACCATTTTTGTTAAAATTTCCAAAGACAATTCATATGATGAAAACCAAATGCCCAATTTTTGTTTGTTTTTTGTCAGGGGTAGATCTGATGTCCAAACCAATTAAAACTCATGACTCCATAAATTGCGATATGATGATTGACTAAAGGGAAATTTTAATGGAAAATCACGTGCATCTAAAAGCTAACCTATCTTGGTTGTAAAAGTAAGAATATTGTTGGCATACATTATTCTTTACTTGGACTTTTGGAGAACAAGAATCCCATTTTAATTGTAACTTTTCTTTAAAAAAATCTTAGATTTTATTTTTTTAAAATAGAAATGACAAGTATTAGTCATCTCCATTTATATAATTTATAATTACAATTTTATAATAGCAAAAACTTGTGTAACACTTTTTTTTTCCTAAATCAAAGCATCAACTAGCATTAACTAATATAAGAATAGGAAAAAAAATGAGAGAATACAATTAGGAGGAATGTGCTCCCAAGAATCATACTGAGAACCTGCTATCCTAGCTAACATATTGGGCAATCAGGTTCACTGATCACTTAATATGACGACAAGAAAAGAAATCAAAAGCAAGCCATAATAGTGTAACAATTATCAATGATAGCGCCAGTGTAGGAATGATCCTTGAGCTTGAGAGACAAAGCTGCGATAGCATTAGCAAGGCCAGATTCCAAAGAAATAGTTGTGAGGCGACGATTCTTGATCCAAGAAAGGCCTTCCCAGTAGGTCATTACTTCGGCCATATACGGATCAACAGCTCCTTGCAATTTACCATTAATGGCACGGACAAAATCTCCATCATTTGAGAGCAAGACCGCACCAAAGGAACCGATAGACTAAATACTTATAGATTTTAATAATTTAATTATGAAAATTTGTTATTAGTAAATTAAATGCATATGAATTTCATTGATTTACCTATAAAAATTTTCATATGTAAATTTAGTTTTCTTTGCAGTGTTAGTAATCAATAACTTCATTTGTTTATGCAATTTAAAATTAATAATTTCCACTTAAAATTAGTAAGATTACAATGCACTTTGAGATTAAAAAAATAAAATCTTACATATACCAAAGAAGAAAAAAAATCAAATAAAAATTAGTATGGTGTGGTGCAAATGTTTCAAATTAAATCCCAAATTATTTCCATTTAACTGATAATCCACTGTAAAATTGTAAAACAATGAATTAAAATAAAATAAAATAAGATCGGAAATCACCTGAATCTTAGTTCCATAAATTACCCAATATATATATATACACACAATTTGGGCATCAAGTTCCAGCGCTGCGAGGGACAAATAGGTGATAAGGAAAATGATGGTTGGATAAGTATAATGTGGTCAAAGTCCAAAAGACAAATATTGTTGGGTGGTGAAAATGAAGCAAGTGTGGCTCCAAATACTCCCCTTTCCTTTAGGCTATGCTACTATAGATAACGATTCCCACGTTATACTATACCTTTTACTCATATTTACCCCTTAATTAATAATTACTCACGCCAAAGACCTTGTGGTCTAGTGGCACCCGGTGTCTCGGTTAACACTCTCATACCTTCAGTAGGTTGAGAAAGTAGTTATGAACAGATACTACATTGTAATTCAGTAGTACTCAAAAAAAAAATTACTCACTAATATATATATATATATATATATATATATATGTGTGTGTGTGTGTGTGTGTGTGTGTGTGTGTGTGTGTGTGTAATTATGCCATTATTGATAATATTCGAACTCATGACCTCCAATTTGGAAAAGTCACTTTGAGTCACTAGACAACAAGGTTATTGACATCTTGCTTATATTTGCACTTTTACTTAATTTTCGCCGGAGAATGTGACCGGTGGCTGTTCGCTGGTCGCCAAACTCTCACCTGAGATGATGCCGGAATGAGAATGACCTGTAATAGCAAGTCAATTACCGGCTATTGGATTTCATTGCCCCAATATAACATGTTAAAGCTAAGAGTGTAATTGTACTTTTTAAAAGTTTAGGTACCTAATTAACTTTTTAGGTAATGTTTAGGGGCTTATTTGACAATTTTTCCCTATAAAAAATGAATAACTTTAGGATACTAAAAAGTAATTCAAGAGTACATGTTGCATGTGAGCTAATTTATAATAATTAGAAAAGTAGAGTTAAATTAGGGAAAAGGTTAAAGAAAGAATTTCATGGAATAATTGAATTTACAAAAAATGTCCAACATAACGAATATGGCTTCTAAATACTACAAGTTGTCATATTCAAGACAGCTCTCTACAGTCCCACCCCCCCACCCCTCCAAAAAAAAAAATGGAAATTAAAGAAAGGAGTGAGGAATGCCTAAATGGCTAAGTTTCATATACCTTAGAAAAGAATATTATATTTTTAATTTTTTTAAGTAATATATAAATTTAGTCTCTGCTTTTCATATTTTATAAATTTAGCATTTTAGTGATTGAAAGCGATGTAAATTCAATTTCTTGATTAAGGGATACATCAAATTTAATTTGTATTTAGGTTTTTATAATAATAATAATATTATTATTATTATTATTATTATTATTATTTTGAGAACTTTATTTATTTTTATTATTATTATAAAAGAATATATTAGAAGTTACAAACATACACTCATAAAACCCTAGATACAAACAGAAATATAATCGATGCCTCTATTAATTAAATTACATTTACAATTCATGTAACAATTAAAAGACCACATTTGTAAATTAAGGTTGAAAGCGAAGTCTTAGATTTATAACTAAAAAATAATTAAAATACCAAAATTGTGATTGTTCCCATTGTAAAATTGCAAAATTCAAACAAGTAATATTGTGGTACTATATTATTTATATATGATACATATAGTCTAATAAATATAAAGATATACAATAATTTCTATATGTACTATTTTCTTTTTCTATGTGTGAAATAATTTTTTTATGGAAAAATTGTAATTTATGTCCCTCCATAATATGTTAATTATCAATGTCACTCTTGAATTATTAGTGGTGTAAATGTTGCACTTCAATTTTTAAAACGGTACATATATTGCCCTTCCCGTACCGTACGGAAGGAAAATTGAGGAGCAACATTTACACTACGGGAGGAGCAATATATGTATCGTTTTAAAAATTGAGGGGCAACATTTACACCACTAATAATTCAGGAGTAACATTGATAATTGGCATATTATGGATGGACATAAATTACAATTTTTCCTTTTTATTTTTTATTAAAAAAAAAAAAGAACATAAGGGTATACAGTTCTAAATATGATAGGGTGTCAACATTATATAATTAACAACTCTAAAAATTATTTTGTTACAATGTGTTGAATGAGATAGTTAAAGCTTAGCTTTTATAAGAATGTCTGCAATAATCTAACAATCATTTTGAATATAATGTATCAATTGTGAGAGCGACCAATTGTCACACTTCATAATCATAAGCAAAATAAAAAATCAACTTCAATGTGCTTTAATTTTTTTCATCCATGACAAATGATAATTTGCAACAAATATATAGATTGCATCTATATTACCACATCAGGTAGTTATATTGAACAAAAAGTGATTTGTCGTGGATCTACAATCTACAATCTTGATAAGAGCCAATAAAGTTAGGGTTCTAACGCGGTGAAAAAAATGTATGTGGTAATTATTTACTTAAACGAATGGTTCATATTATTTAGATTTTAGTAACTTTTTATGATTTTTTTTTTGTTTTCCCTCTATTATATTATTTTCTTCTCTTAAATAACATCACATTCCGTTAATATAAACTTTAGTAACAGAATATTTCGTTAACTTTTAACTTACCCATTAATTTCTATAAAATATGTCTTAGGTTCGAACATCATCCCAATCATAGTTGGCATAATTGTTAAACATATACTACGAATATGTTAGAGTATATTATTAAAAAGTAAGTACCCTACTCTTTTACTCTTATTAAATTAAATAAATTAACAACTACAACAAAAAATAATAATAATAAATACATATGCATTTCTTTAATTTAGAATTCGATGTTCACAATGCTTTTATTCAAAAAAAAAAAACAATTATTCATTATCAAAAAATTTTAAAAAAAAAGATAATTTTATTAGTTATATTGTCTTTATTTTCTACAATAAAATTTATTCATTATCACAAAATTTAAAAAGAGATGTAATTTCATTAGTTATATGCCTTTATTTTCTACTATAAAAATTATTCGTTATCAAAAAATTAAAAAGAGATATAATTTTATTAGTTACATTGTCTTTATTTTCTACAATGTAAAGATTTCTTACCTTCAAATTCATTAATTAATTATATTTATTACATTATTCATTGTCTTTTTTACATTATCTTGTAATTAAATACTCTGTATCAAAGTTATAATACAAAATAATGTTATATATTTATTTACCAAGTATTCTATTAATAACATAAAAAACAATTTTTAAAAAAAATAATTTGAAGCAAATCATATTATTAACTACATGAGGAGGATTTGTTGACAAAGAAGACATTCAAATAACCCAATAAATTGAAGCGGGAAATTAAACTACCTCGGAATATTTTTTGGACTACTTCACAGTTGTTCACTTTAAATGTAAATCGTATTTCTTTATTAATATGATTTAAAATGTATAAATTTTTATTACCAAAAGTAGTATTTATTTATACTGTCATTTTTATACTAAGTATTTAGACTATCGTTTTTACAAAATTACAAACATTTATTTTAGTTACAATTATATTCAACCTCTCATATATTGTCTTGCATTCATATACTTTGAATTACCAATTTAAATAAACAAATTCAGCATTCAATTATCTATGCATGAACATCTCATATATAATCTTGTATTGATATAATTTGAAGTTCTTATTTAAAAATAAACATTGGGCATTATCCTATTCGCGCAATGCGCGTGAAAAAACTAGTAAGACTATAAAAGTAAATTAACAAAATGTTGAACTAGATAAAAGTAAATTAATGAAATAATTTTACCTATTTTGATTCATGACTTCTAATTTCTTCCAATAATGTCAATAATTATCAATTTTATTTTTAATTTAGACATCCAGAAAATTAAAATATATAGAAATTTGAATGAAATAATATGCTAAAGGACTAAAATATATGGTGCGAAGCTAGAAATATTATTTAGTGGAGGTGAAAAACTAAAGTACTTTAAAACACGATTAAAAAATATTCATTAAAAAAATATAGAACATCATTAATTGGATAACAGTTCAAATAGAAAATATATTATAAATAAATATAATTAAATCACACATCTCTATCTTTGATATGATATTTATAAATATTTTTTATTTTAATTGGATCAATTTCAACTTCTTTTAGATTAAATGATGTATCAAAAGTAAGTTTTCTTTTAAAATATTCTCCCATAACAGAAGAAAAAAAAAATATGTATCAATTAATCAATTTAAATACTTATTAACACACATGACATATTACAAATTAAATTTTACAAATTCAAATACATTAAAAATATAAATATTAAATTACTCAACTATAAATATATTATATTTAATCATCCCCGCATATCATTTCTCAACTAGATGGATCATATCATTTCTCACTTTTTGTGTGGAAGCATGTTCTCACTTAAACACTTTCATACACACATGGGTATCACGACTGGGTATGAATATTTCGCTATTACTCAAACTTATGATGTATGGGTATTTTTTTCTCTACTCAAATCTGATTAAGGGTGTGTTTGGTTGACAGGTTTATGTATCAGGAATGGCTATGTGTATCAAAGTCATTGTTATTATTTGGTTGACAGGTTTTTAGAACAATGAGTTTTTTTTTTTTGTTTTTTTTTTAGAATTAGAACAATGGGTTTTGATTACCCTTTAATTGCAAAACTCATTCCCAAATAAAATAAGGGTTTCGTTCCTTCATCCTCAGCCGCTTCCACAACTATTAATAATCATTCGCATCCCATCCTACTACCAAACATGCAAAATACTTTCACTAAAAATTCATTATTGTTACTAAGTATTTGATACTCATTCCGATTTCAATCTCCATGTGCGAACCAAAAACACCCTAAACTTTATCCAAACCCATCCAATTGTCCTATTAGAGTTCATGATAGACAAGTATTCGAAAATACCCAACCCATTATAATCCTTAAATTAATTAATGAACTAATTATTTTCTCCATCCTAACTTGAATTTAAAAAAAGAAGTCTTTATTTTACAGCCACCATGCTATATAGGGCTAAAGCATGTGATGATTTTCCCCAAGTACTGGTGTTTTTGTGATCTAAATTATTGTCAGTTGGAGGCCTTGGCCAGTTGTACTCTCTCTGTTGCAATACAACAATGACAAAACCTCCTCCATTAATAAACCACATATGCATATATATTATATATATTTATAATTTTATATAGGAAAGCAAAACCATGGGCGTTTTAGGTTTCTCCAATTTCATGGTTTTTTCCCCAATCCCATTGATGTTGTGTGACCTCCTTCATCAGCTTCATTCCTATTTTCATTTCTGTTTAATCTCTTCTCTTTTAATCATATTTGTACGTACTTCACTAAAGTAAGGATTGATGGCTCACGTAAGCCCAGGATGGGACCTCCCCAAATTCGATACCATCCATACACAGGACTTTCTCATCCCACTCAACATTTGCTTACAATATAATGGGACTTTTATTTTGCAAAATCATTTTTTTACTGCTCCCGCCTAGACACTGATTAATCGACACCGGCCAGCTGCCTAGCGCATTACTATAATTGGTGATTTAGGTGGCTGGCCGGCTAGACAGCCGACAGCCGGCTAGGCCACTTAAGTGCCGCATAGGAATCTTAGGTGCCAACTAAGCCTCCTAGCTAGGCACGGACTAAGCCGCATAATAGGCCGATTAGCTATTATTCTTCATTTTTAAACAGGTTATTTCACTCAAAAACGACATCGTTTTGAGCGAAATAATTCAAAATTGTTCAAACTCTAGATATTTTAGGTTAATATTTAATATTTTAATATTAATTATTAAAATATTAAATAGTTTATAAATATTAGTCTTAAAAAATTAAAAAATTTTAAACAAATATTTAAAAAAAAAAAAAAATACACAGGCGCCTAAGCGCTAATTAATCGCCGCCTAAGTTCTAGGCGCCCCAAACGTCCAAGGAGCACCTAGTGATTTTTTCAATTATGCTCTTCACATTAAAAATATCATGTTTAGATTCACAAATGTATATATGTACTCTTCTGCGAGGTGAAACGAGTTAGACTATTTTGCAATCAATTCTTCGTTAGATTTTATTGGTGAAATGCATGTTGAATTAGATCAGACCAACGGACACTTACTCATTAATGTGGTTGTGATACCAAATAATATGAACACAGACCCTAATTGCACCGCAAAAGTTATTTGTTGACCCAAATCTCATACATTAGCTTATATTCTCTTAACCAATAAAATTTGCATTGATTGATTAAATTCAGAGTTGTTTTACTAACTAGTCACTCACAATATTTCAAAGAAAATGTGCAGTATTATTTAATGTTCTCTTTCACTATATATTTTCCTTGAAATCTCATACGACGATCTTGTTTTTGTTTTTTTTATTTGTGGGATTCTAATTCTATTATATGTTAATCTTGTGACACGTGAGACTTAAGGTCGTGCCGAAACGTACATTTCTATATTAATTATATGAAATTTCTGGATAAAGATGGAGAACGGAAGGTTGGGAGAAAATCAAAAAAAAAAAAAAAAGCTAGAAATTATATATAGAGAGAGAGAGAGGTTCAGGTTTCCGAGCGTCTGTGTGGTCACTCACCATTAAGTACACATAAATGCACAACAAAGTGTTCAGAAATGCACTATTAATTGTGTGGTGCATTTTTTTTTTGTGTAATGCATTTTGTGGTGCACTGGTGTATTTCTGAACACTGTGGGAAGCACCATCCACATTTGAACCAGTGTGTGTGTGTATATATATATATATATATATATATATATATATATATATATATGAGAAAGAGAGAGAAGGGGAGGATGGAAGAAGAAGCATAGGGCATGAGGCGACTGCTGATAGTTAAGAAGACAATATACAAAACCATAGCCCGTGAACGTTGCATGTGATCATAAAGAGCTGTTATAATCAGTGCCCTTGACCACTTATAGACCCACTCACGTGTGACTTTTTCCTTTTCTTTTTCCTTTTTTTCCCCCTTTTAACCAATAAATAAATAAATAATACAATGTGGAAATGATATAGGTAAGTATGATAAGTCTCATATGAGAGTGTCTCATAAGTCTCAATCCCTAAGACGGATCACGTTATGAGATTTGAATGATATAAATTTAGTAATATTATTTTTTACAAACGGTCTATTACAATTTCTCTATAAAATAAATGCATTTATGCTGTAAAGAAGTCTTATGTATAAGGCTTAAAGTATTGATTATATATGTAATTCTGGTATGTAATGACATTTTTATTTCAAAAAAAAAATTGTTTATTATAGTTTTGCCATAAAATACTAGATTTGTGCTATAAAATATTTTATACAAGGTTTAAAGTATTGATTATATTTACAATTCTACTATGTTATTACTTAAATTCCTATAAATTGTCTATTAAAGTTATTTTATAAAGTACTACATTTATGTTATAAAGTATTATATATAATAACGCTTAAAGTATTGATAATGTTTGAAATACTATTATGTTATTATTTTATTTCCTGCAAATTGTTTATTATAGTTTTATTATATAAGGAAGTATTGACTGAGTTATAACCTATTTTTATTAAATCCAACCTGTCTCGAAGATTGAGACTCGTGAAAGAGTCCTACACGAGACCAACCCTAGCGTAATTTTAAAGAACAATTAAAAGAGATGGCATGACACACAAATAATTGCACCCCTATGTTTAGGGTAATGTTAATTGTGTACAATATTTTGTTATGGTTTGATTTGATTTAAAGTATTTGATGAGTCATCCAATTAATATGATTGGTGATTGAATAGTACGGAGTATAAAATTGATATGGTAAAAAACATTTAGTACAAAAAGTATCTTTTTTTGGCAGTAAAAATGACAGGAACTAAAATGTATTCACCTAATCTAATGGTGTATGTAATTAATTAATTAATTTATACTCACACATTTGTGTATGCCATACATACGACTTATTGCAGGTCACATGAGACAACATATTTGCATATGCCAATTCAAAAATGGGGCCTTTTAGTGAACGTAATAAATATTAACCATAAAATCACACAAAGAAACAAAAAATAATTAATAATATTAGGGAAAAGAAAAACAAAAACAAAAAAGAAAAAAGAAAGTAATTAAGAATAAAACATAAATCCGAAGAATTATTTTTGTTTTATGGCTACACTATTCAGCATTCTTCCCTATATAAACTACCAGCATCTTCTATGTTGTCCATCTTAAGGAAGAGACATACACACACACAAACACATACACATATCTGATATCCCACCACCCCCCCCACCCTACCCCTCCCACCCCCCTACCACATTCTCATTGTACATGGCAAAAATGAGAGGTTTTAGTTTCAGAAGCCTTACATTCATGGTGATGGTTGCATTTCTGGTTTGGTCATGGAATGTTGAAACTTGTGATGGGAGAAGAGGGAGGCATTGGAGGCCAAGCAGAGGTGATGCATCTTTGTACAAGAAGAAAGGGAAGTATCATCACGGTGGCAATCGACACCACCGCAGCAGCAATGCCGGGAAGACGAAGCAGAAACACCCGTCTCCGGTGGTGGCGGTGCCGCCTCCGCCGCCGCCACTGCCGCCGTCAGCTCCGGCGGCTCCCCGGCCTAGCATCCCTGTAAATCCACCAAGCAAAGGTTACGAGGACGACACCGGGTCGGTTTTCAGTGTCATGGATTTTGGAGCAAAGGGTGATGGGAAGAGTGATGACACTAAGGTAAACTCAAAATTTTCATATGTTTTTTTGAAAAAAAAAAAAAAAAAAAAAAAAAAAAAAAGCTGCCAAGTTTAAACCAAGTGGTCCAACTTCTCATATTGTTCCCTTTGCTGATTTCGGTTTAGTGAAGTCAACAAACAAACACCAACATTGCCACCTTACCTTAATTCATTCTTAATCTTGAAAAACTTGGGGGTTGCTACACATAAACAGAGCCAACCAGTATATTACCTCAACACTAAGAAGCATTAATCCGATTGAGTTATGTTAGGGTCATCGAAATACGTTCCATCTCGACCAGTACGACTGTACAACAACTAAAAACCTTATAGGCTCTGTTTGGCATGTCTAGCTGAAAGCTGAAAAGCTAGTAGCTAATACACTAACTTGTTGAAATTAAAGTGTTTAGTAAAATTAATTGTTGAATTAACTGATAAATGTAAACAGACAAGAAAAAAAGGATAATTAAAGATATTAGAATTTTGATTAATAAAGAGTAGATGGTGTAATTTTTGTAAATTAATACAGATAAAAAGAAGTTAAAAAGCCAGTAGCTTATTTTAAAAACTCTCTATGTTTTACCAAACAGAGATTATAACATAGTTGTAGTTTTAAATAAAGCTCTACTAAACAACAGAGTCATAGTTTAGTAGTATACATGTTTGACTATAGACAAAAATTCACAAATTGTTGTTTAACACGTACAAGTCGTCAAACCCCCGGGAAAATTGCACTAATTTAGTGTCCTATAGCAAATAGAAAATGAAGATTCTGCTATGATGGGATGAAAGAATATCTCACGGGTCAGAAAATACAACACCTAGGTATCAAATTAAAGAGGCTAAAGAGATGCCTACAAATTTGTCATTAAAAAATTTCCAATGTTTTGAGGACAAAAGAGGGTAGGTTTAGACAATAAAATAAAAAGTGAAGTGAATACAATAATATACAGCAGCCAACAGAGTATTGGACAAGGAGAGATCAGGTGGGGCCCACACAAAATTATTCTCGTTGTGGCAGTTTCCAACAATTAACTACATACAGTTTCTGCACAAACCTAACACCATATGTATATTATGTAAAGACTAAAGTTATGGTTTTGACACAAGGCATAGAGAGAGAGAGAGAGAGAGAGAGGGGTAAAAAAGCAATAAATATGTTACTGACCAAGAACTTGTATTTCCCGTGATGAAAAATGTAGGCATTCCAAGCTACCTGGGCTGCAGCTTGTAAGGTGGAGGCGTCAACGATGGTGGTCCCGTCAGAATACGTATTCCTTGTGGGGCCCATTTCTTTCTCTGGACCTTACTGCGAAAAAAATATAGTTTTTCAGGTAAACCACATGACACAGATCCTCATATCATACCCACACAAATGTAAAAGTTGCAGTTACTAAAACTGCAGAGATCTGCCCTCCATTGCTTTCAAAACACAACACATAACATAAGCACGGTTTACGATGCCTTTCACAAGGTCAAAACTCAAAACAGCCATTCACATCAATATATATATATAATGAGTACAACAAACAGCATGAAAATTTGAAGTGTATGATTAAAACTTAAAAGTTGTGTTTCTTGTGTGCAGCTTGATGGCAAAATCATAGCTCCAACAGACTCGAAAGCTTGGGGTTCAGGCCTTTTCCAATGGCTTGAATTTACAAAGCTGGTAGGAACTACAATTAAGGGAAGTGGCACGGTTGATGGAAGTGGTTCAGTCTGGTGGCAGAATTCCCCATTAGATGACCCAATAGATGACGAATTAAAATTAATCATTCCACTAAACACTACAAAGCCGGTCTATCCTCCAATCTCGGTAATTTACTCCTCCACACCTCTAGTCTTTTGTCCATATCCATCTATCTCTGCCTTCCCTTACCATTTATTTCTTGAAATTGTATGGCAGATAAATAGTTCACTTAGTGGAAAAATGCCAAGCACAAAGCCAACGGTAAGGACCACTTTCCCAGAACAACGAAGCAGCTGCATTTCTAGATAATGCAATATATTTGTGGACATAACAACGTACTTTTGTGGCGCAGGCACTTCGGTTCTATGGGAGTTTTAATGTGACTGTCACTGGAATCACTATTCAGAATAGTCCACAGTGCCACCTCAAGTTTGACAACTGCGTAGGGGTATATGTATACAATTTCACTGCCTCGTCACCTGGAGATAGCCCCAACACAGATGGAATCCATTTACAAAACTCAAAAGATGTTGTTATCCGTGGGAGCACCCTTGGTTGTGGTAATTTATGTTTTAAACACTTATTCTCATTAACCAGGTCAAACTAATAGTAACCAATCAACAAATCTCTCATTACACAAAGGGTTGGGTTATTACTAGCAAGAAATGTCTAGGGAAAAAAAAAAAAAGTATCCATCACATCTCACATTACATAGTCTGGTTTATCATCCTTCAATCTTATCCAACTTAGAAAGTCACAAGAAGCAAATCCTCAAAATCCAGCCACCAACATTTTGACACCTGGCTACCGTTCACAGTTATATAGTTTTTTTTTAACCACAAATCTCCACCAACCAACAGACACATGGCCTGACCATATAGGAAAAAAGGCAATCCCATTTAGGATGATTCTTTAAACCCCACATGAAAAGCTCTATCCTTTCTTCATAACCATCATGAGATCCCAAAAATCTTCTACCCTGGTGCTTTTTAGAGTTTTTCTTGCCTATCATACTAAGGTAGCTCTTTCTTTAAACAAATGAAAGCAAGAATAATGTGAATTCAGCACCTACAGACAAAATGCTCGTACTAAAAAATGACCATGCATAAGTTCATCCTAGACAAGCACAAATTTTTAGGCATCTAGAAGAAACAACACTCCCTAAAAGATTTGTTTGTTGCAGGAGATGACTGTGTTTCAATTCAAACTGGATGCACAAATGTATATATACACAATGTGAATTGTGGACCAGGGCATGGAATCAGCATTGGAGGACTAGGAAAAGACAACACAAAAGCTTGTGTCTCAAATATCACTGTGCGAGACATAATTATGCAAAACACAATGAATGGTGTAAGGATAAAAACATGGCAGGTACGGAAACAATTTTACAAGCCAATTTAATTGGAAATCCACTTAATTAACTTACTCTTTATCTCAATTCAAAAGTGTGTTACTTCAAGGAGTATTGCAATTTTTTTTTTTTTTCGAAAATCTCATTAGGGTGCAGTTTCCCATAATGGGATATAAGATATATTCTGAAGGCTCTATTTTAACACCATTTAAGTTTCACTTGAAAATGCATATGTTCTAATACACAAGTTTCTGAAATTCCTTCCTAACTTATCTACTACATAAAGCAATCTCCTCTAATTATTAAATTTCACTTCTGCAGGGTGGATTAGGGTCTGTGCAAGGAGTTCTGTTCTCAAACATCCAAGTTTCTGAAGTTCAACTGCCAATTGTAATTGACCAGTTCTATTGTGACAAAAGAACATGCAAGAACCAGACAGCTGCTGTGGCTCTATCAGGCATCCACTATGAAAACATAAGAGGAACATATACAGTAAAACCAGTGCATTTTGCATGTAGTGACAACATGCCATGTACGGATGTGACCCTAGACAGGGTAAAACTAGAGCCGCTACAAGAGCGTTACCACCTGTATGATCCATACTGTTGGCAGACATTTGGAGAATTGCACTCTCCTGCTGTCCCTCCAGTTCAATGTTTACAAGTTGGCAAGCCATCAAGCAACAGGATTCAGGTAGATCATGATCAGTGTTAGGTAAATGATGCATATTATGGTGTATTTATTTGTGAGGTCGGCGTGGTTTTTGCCAACCCCTTCACACCATTAGTTAGTAATATAAGGCATTTAGTAATATGATATTATAGAAAATTTTCTTTACTAGGATTTCTTGAGAATCCATTGTGTGATAATATATATATTTTTATATAGATATTTGATTTGATAAAGTGAAGTGTTCAACAGTATGGTGCAAGATGTCACTGGTCTATCCACTCAAAACTCAGTTTATCACTTGTTAGCTCAAAAAACACCTAGAAAGAGATGTGCAATAAATATATAACCTTTGAAATATAGGTAAGAAAAGTGCTTTGCAGGCCATTCAACTGGCAATCTGTAATCAAACAAGGCCCTTATAAAGAAATTAATATATATATATATATATATATATATATATATATATATATATATCGATTATATTGCACAGAGCAGACTGTTTAGAGCAGTAAACCTGGAAAAGAAAAATATCATATTTCAACACTGAATATTGAAAGAGAAGCAAAAGCAAGATCAGTCAAAACAAGGAAATGCAAAGGCCAGAAATATGAAGTCAAATGGAGCGTTGTGATTGATTTTTCAATTTGAATAGTTTGTGGGCACTGGGAAGAAAAGTTATTTGACAAGTCAATATATATCAAGCATGGACAATTAATCATCAGGAAAAGAAAATTTTAATAATTTAGAAACTGTAAAATTCCATTTTTATTCTCTCGGATTCTTTGGAAGAGAAAAGTTCATAGGAAACCTAAAATTACCTTATATTGTTCCTCAAATTCTTCAGAAAAAAATGGTTAGAAGTAACTATCTTTTTATTTCAGATCTCACTTGGCTCCTTTACATCAATCAGATCATCAGTTGCTTTCATGTCATTTGTTCTGCACTTAAAGACATAATTTTTTTTCCTGTAAACAAGAAAAAGAAAATATAAAGAAGCATATAAGAGGTGTTGGGGAATATGATGGCTAATGTGAAGTGTTAGGGACTTAGGGGTATACAACTATACAAGGGTTAGGCTTGTATATATAAATGTCCATGCAATTCCTCTTGTTCAATCTATTTTCTTCCGATTACTATAATAATGCATGGTATCCAAGCACAACAAGTGCTTATACAAACCAAGAGAGAAACCCATCATGAACAATGTCAACACTATGACTATGCACTGGTGATGTTAGCATGTATGTAAGCTGTTTTTCTCATTTAAACTAAGAAAGAGGACTCCTTGATGCAAAATCTAAAACCAAGGATGAGGTCAGATGATACACCCTTGATTGCATATTAATCATAGGAATAAATTGTGTATATTAATTAGTGGGAGTTAATTGTGTTCCTAAAATTAGGATGGTACAACGTAATTAGTGGGAGAGTTAATATTATTCCTAAATTAGCATTAGAAATATAGTACATTTATTAGGCTCTTGTATTGTAAGTGGAATAAGAGTATAATGGAATTATTCTATCCATCAATGTTCTGTCTCTTTAATCTGTCTATTCTGTCTCCCTAGTCTCTCTCCATATCTCCTTCATCTTTCTTCTTCCTCTCTTCTTTCTTGAATCTCCCCTCCCGTTCTTATTCCTGGAGTTTGCACTCACTTGAAGTAGTGCTATCTTGATACGAGATCGTATCGCCATAGCATTAAGGCAAGCCTGGGAGTCTAAGTCGTGCTACCATTGGTGGTCATGCTCTGGTCTTTTCCAGCTCTAATGCCACCTGCTGGTGATGACTTTTCTGTATAGAACTATAGATGTCAAAAATGCATTTCCTCACAGGGATTTGCAGGAAGAAGTATACATGGAGCAACACTTGTGCTTTGTTACTCAAAGGGAGTATGGGAAAGCATGCAAAATTGAAGAAATCATTGAAGCGGCTAACACAGTCTACTTGGGTATGGTTTGGGAGGTTTAGCAATGTAGTGTTAGAATTTTCTTTAAAATGGAGTGTTCATATGGTGTTTTTGGGAATATTTATAATGATCAGATCTTATTGATATTGATAATATATGCTAATGATACTGTGATTACGTGTAATGATCAAGGGGGATTGATGCTCTCAAATCCTTTCTTCAGGCAAAACAAAATGTTACCTAGTTTAAGATTCTAAGATATGATGTGGTAAACAAAACCCTTATTATGCAGTGCTAAATATGATATCCAGAAAATTAATCCGGAGACCCAAGGAATTTTAGGTTATCCCATTTCAGGCATGCAAGAGCATGATTAACTAACCTGAGGTCCTGAGGATACTTCAGCAGAGATTAAGAATTTTCAGTGTAACTTACATTGTATTCTGCTATTGTTGATTTTTTTATTAGCTTTTTTGATTCAGTGAATTAGCCTAGGAAAAGGCAAATTAGATTTCCAAGTCCCCTAAGGCACAATCCTGCATACATAGTCCAGTCTAGCATAAGGGCCAAACAGTTTAGCAATCTCGATAAGCCTTCCCATCCTTCACAGTTCACATTGACCTCACCCAGAACTGTTTTCAATCCTATCCATAATTCTAATATCAATTTCAAACCAAATATGGGAATTTTAGTCCACTCTCAGTCTTTATTCCAATCCTAATTCCCCAACTCGAATCAGACTTCCAGCCTTGCACATTCCCCCAATCCAAAGTTTTGAACCTAACAACCCTAAAGGTAATGACATGACTGAAGTTTGAGTAATAGCAGTAGTAAAAAGCTAGACACGCATTCCCCCTAGTTAGAAATGGTGTGATGCAGTACTAAAGAAATTCCTATCTACTTTAAACATGCTTAAGGATGAAAGCCGTATGCAGGATAGATATCCTGCTTGGGATCAAAAAAGCCTAGGACAAGACAGGAGGAATAACTGGTAACCCAAAGTGGATAGCTCTAATATTAGCAGAGAGCTCTAACTCCTCATTAACCTTCCCTGCAGGCACAGGAATGAGAAATACCCCTTTCCTTGATGGAATCAATCATCCTTGTTCAATTAAATCTCCTTTAAGATAGATCATGGTTCTGCATATGTTCTTTTTTATGACAACTTTTAAAGTGTAAAGTAACTCCTAAGCTTCAAGAATAAGCTGAATTTGAAGTTTTTCCTTCAAAAAATTCTATGATTCTGTATATATTTCATGGAATTACCAGGAAACAATAAATCACATCTACCAGTCATAAAAAAAGGTTCCTACTGTCCAGCCGGACCACTCTTCCTGATTCAATATCATATGGCCACCTTAAATGGCAGTCAAAAAGTTTAAAGGAAAAAGAGGGATCCTGTCAAACTGTAATTTGATTTTATTTAAAAAAAAAAAAAAAAAAAAAAAAAAAAAAAAAAAAAATCAAAATCCACGGTGCATCCATGGTTCTATACTTCTATACACCTAATTGAGCAATTTTACATTAAGAGAGGCACATAGAACCATCCTTCACCCCAGTTAGTTCATCTCAGAATCCCAATAATTTTTAACTAAGTTATGCTTACCTTGATGTGGCAAACGATCTGAAAATGGACTCTACCACAAGGATTTATACAGTTGCACTAGAATGATGGAGTAAAGCCTCTTTCTGATTACAATTTGCTCATCACCATCTCCTTAACCCCCAAGACACTTACGCAGAGCAATTTGTTAGTATCAAGCGCTTACCACTTACTCCAAAAGATATAGCTAATAGCGAAGGTGCAACTTTATTTCCTTATACCGCCACACATTTTCGAGACGTTAGGTGCTGGACTTGGCTATTTACCGACCTCCGGCCAACAATCCCCGAGTCACTGGGTGCTAGACTTGGCCTTTACTAGCCTCCGCCCAACACTAACCAGTCTTAAATGTTATTGCTACCAACCAATCTTAAATGTTATTGCTGTGCCTCGAACCCGTGACCTGACTATGATACCACTTCTACCAGCCTCCAGCCAACACAATTGCAATTGCAATTGCATTTTCTGTGATCCCAGCCACCAGGTGCTAGACTGGGCCTTTACCGGCCTCCTCCCAACACAATTGTAATTGCAATTGCATTTTCTGTGATTCATGGCAGTTTTTTTAACAGTTTGTTCAATTGAGCACTGAAGTAAGGAACAAGAAAGGCGATAACAGGTACAAGGTCAAGGTCTTCGTTTTCATCATTTGCATAAAAGTTAACATACCGAGATAAGCTTGATGCTCAAGAACATGTAAAAATTGCATTCTAATATTGCATATTACCAGATTTCATGATGCAATTGAAAAATTGGCATTACTACTCTGTATGGGAGAAAATATTAAAGAACAATTACGAGTTTCAGATATCAAAACTGGAAGAGAAAGAAAAAGATAATACCGAAAATATGAAGAATGCGATACGTTTCCTTCGGAAGCTCTGTCGGTTAATTCCTTTCATTTGTTCTTTCAATCCCAACTACATGACTGTAGAGAGTACAGAGTATGATGAAATCTTTGAACAGGCCGGTCCAAGTAAATTTTTTTCAATTTTTTAATTCAAAATTAGTATATTTATTAATTTATATTTTTTATTATAATAAGTCTGAAGTTAAAATTTATCCTTTTTTATTATAATTATACTATTATTATTATAGTTAATACCACAAATGGTCCTCTGACTTTCATTTTTTACTACAAATAGTCCTTTTTTTAAAATTTCTGTTAAATAAGTGTTAAATCTATGCGTATTATCATCAAATTGATATATATATATATATATATATATATATAATGGTTATAAAATAAAAATGTTTATAATTTTTTACCAACAAGCATAATTGAAACAATTAACGAATATAAATACTCTTATTCTCGTAATTATGCGTACAAAATGAAGATTTAACAATAGAGCTATCTGTTTTAAATTTAACCAACAGATTAAAATAAGAAAAAAAAAATCAAAAACCTTCTTGCTTCTATCATTTTTATGGTTGTTCATACATGGCCGATTAAGAGTTTTCACTCTTCATTAATCGATCAAATATTTCGTTTGGGACATAACTGAAGGCCGCCACCGTTGAATTAATATAATTAATCAAGTACTAATCATGAACATTAATAATGGATTTTTATTTAATATGTTCATTTATATGATTTGTCACGTCCATTTTGTTTTTATATTTATTAATGTTTAAAATCAATTATGTTGTCATATAATTCTCTAAAAAGATGTAATCATAATCATATTAATCAATTTGACGATAATACCCCTAAATTTAACATCTATTTAACACAAATTTTAACAAATGATTATTTGTGATAAAAATGAAAGTCAAAGGACCATTTGTGGTCGAATTGTAAATTGAGGACTAAAAGAAGTACCAATCCAATCAATAGTCAGAGGACCATTTGTGGTATTAACTCTTATTATTATTATCTGATAGTATTATAAATTTTAACTTTAATATAAATAATAAGTGTTGTAAACATTAAAATAATTAATATTTTATTTAAAAAATAATATTATATAATATTTTGTTCGAGTTTTATTCTGATCTTCAATCAAACACTAAAAAATAAAAATATTTTCAAAAATAATCATTTGTTAGAAATCATTTTCTAAAAATATTTTCATATTTTAATTACATGAGATTTGTACTTACAAGGCTAGTATATGTGTGCGTGGCGCATGTGCTCTGGTTCGACGTTGTGTTCAGATGTATTAGAGTCGTAAGATGAGCTGAGATTAAATGGATAGAAATCAAAAAAAAAAAAAAATAAATATGTGATGACAATTTTGTAATTTCTTGCATCATGTATATTTCGATGCTGCATTATGTGTTAATGTATGGTGTACTTATAAGTGCTTTGTGGTGCACTTAATATTGCACCACTCAACGAGAGGGTCAAACCCGTCAACAAGTTCAATAGACCTGGTGGCCTAACGGTACTACTCAACAGATCTATTAAACTTACATCGTTTTTCCCTTTTTGGTGGTATACCATAGAGCACTCATAAATACACCACACACTAACACTTAGTGGTGCATCATAAATCACTCATAAGTACACCAACACTTTATGCACCACCAAAACATACATGGTCAACAAAATTACAAAATCACCTCACTTGCTGTGTTCATTATTTTCCAACCGTTTAATCTAAATTCATCCCCCACCTTCACCCTAAGTATTACTGATGAAAGTCCAATCCATGGTGATGAAAGTATTACTGAATGCTTGTAAGAAAATAGATGCTAAGGAATAATGTACACACTATCAATGATAACTGATAACTGATAAGCAGGCCCTTAGGGGCCGTTTGGTTCACGGAATGTCAGATTACCTTAGGGAATGTTAGATTGCTGGGAATGTTAAATTGCTGGGAATGTTAGATTGCTGTGTTTGGTTAAGTATGAGATATGTAATATAAAACTGTTTGGTTGAAGATTTTTTTTTTATGTTATTATGGTTATTTTACTTTATTACCCCTAACATTTTTTTCATGCATTTCAATAAATGAAGTAAATATTATTTTATTTTTTCATGCATTTCAATATGTATTATTCTCAACCTCTACCAAGACATCAGTTCTTTTATTTTTGTAAATAATGATCTCCAAATAAGGTACAATACAGAGATGATAAAAACTCAACAATAACATGTAAATGATATTAATGATAGCAATATGTTTCTCTAGATTGCAATTGTCATTCACTACAATCATACTCTATTCCTTGTAAGTTAAATTATTTAGAATTGTTGTGTTATTTGGACTAAGGTTTCTTGCATATAATATAATGGGGGATGGTATGAAGGACAAAATTTGTAAAATGCCATGGGAATCTTACATTACCTAAGGAAATGGATGGCATCACATTCCCTCCAAATTTAAGAAAATGCTTATGTGGAGGTTAAATAATATTCCATGGGAAAGTTATATAACATCAACCAAACATAGGAATCTTCTATAACTAGCCAAATATAACCTTTGTTATCCTAGATAACCCGAACCAAACGCCCCCTTAAAGGATACATATATAAATTTTAACACTATTTATAGGTGTACATGTATCAAATTTCTTAAGTCAATGGCGGCAAAATGGGGCAATTTCAATTCTTGCCGACATATTACAGCTCAGAATGTTTCCACTGATGGATTAACTTAATCTTCACTTTCGTTATCTCCAGCCTCACCTTCATCATCACTCATATTGTTCATTGCATCTGTAACTACAGCCTTCACCTCTGCTTTTTTGTGCATTAAATCTACTCCAAAATGGGATCCTGTAGGAGGATATAAGCTTTCAGAAATTAGTCACTTTGCAAAAAAAAATTCAAGTAATAATAATTGTTGGAACTTGGAACTTGGAAGGAGGCCAGTTAAATGGCAAAATTCAAGTGGCTACAGGAATTGTTGAGTAGAAGTCGATTAATGGTCAAGTCCAGCACCAAGTAGCTAGGAAAATTGTTGGGCAGATGCTAGTTAATAACCAAACCCAACACAAGATGGTTAGGGGTTTGTTAGGCAAAAAACTTAAAAGGTCAAGTCCAAATCCCTGCCTCTCGAAAATATGACAGTATAAGAAAATAAAATTACGTCTTCACTACGAACCATAGCTTTTGGCATAGTAATAAGTGTTCAATTCTAACAAGTATTATAAGAACCATACCTAGCTGCTGGATGATATCTGATAGAGTTGCCTGCATTTTCCAAGTGCAATGATCTGTATTAGAAATTGATACATTTTGCATTTGACTAGAAAAAATACAGAAAAAAGTACCAACTTACAGTATCAAAATCTACATTCTTCAGAATGTTTACAGCAGCAGTGTATATCTCTTCTTTGCTTGGCTCTAAGTCAGCCTTAACATTTCTTGGTTTCCCTATCCAAGGTAAGCCAGTGAATGATATGCTTATTCTAGATTAATTTGAAATACAAACAGTTATAAAACTCTCCAGTTCATGAATATTGAGGTAGCCAGAGCTAGAGAATTAAGATGGCTAAAATACTCTTAAGGCATATAAATGGAGAAAAGGGATACAGCCAAGGAGTT
Organism: Ipomoea trifida; assembly: GCA_003576665.1. Classification (NCBI taxonomy): domain Eukaryota; kingdom Viridiplantae; phylum Streptophyta; class Magnoliopsida; order Solanales; family Convolvulaceae; genus Ipomoea; species Ipomoea trifida. The sequence continues at coordinate 14,546,150 of CP025651.1, forward strand.
CCATACCATCCTTTTTTGACAACTTCCTGCTAGAAGCCTTCTCCTTTACAGATATACTTTTGTCCTTTCCAACTTTTTGCCTCTTAGCACTCACTACCTTGGAGCTTTTGGAAGATTTTACAGGGGTATCCTTCCCAGCAACCTTATCCCCAATTTTAGTTCCAGAATCTTTCTTTGAAGAGATTTTTTCATTTTGTTCTTCCTCGGATTTCTCTGCCTCCTCTTGCTCCCTGTCCTCGGAATCAGTCCCCTCCGGAACACTTTCTTCCTCTGCATCTTCATCATTTTGATCATCCTCCTGAGATTCATCCCTGCTATTATCAGCTTCTTCATTCCATTCTGATGACACCTTGCGCTTCTAAGTTTTAAGGCATTGAAGTTGGGAAAAAAGATCCTTTAGTGTCAATTTTTGGCACTATAAATTGCGGGCAATGTAAAGTGAAAACTAACCATAATCAGAACAAAGAGCAGTCTCATTACTGTAATGATATTTCCAAATCATGCAAATAATTTAGCACAGTTCAAGGTTGCAAGCTTTAAACTCACACAGCTCATCTATTTCCAATCCCCTATAAAATGATAGGTGTTAAGAGTTCTACAATAAGAAAGAACATATGGGTTTATAAAGCCATGGATTAAACATTTAAACTAGTTGATTCATTGGATTCAGTTTTTTAGTGTGGTTTGGCTCATGTGCATTATAGCTCAATCGAGTGAACTTGACCCAATCTTAGATTATAATAACATAGTATCAAAGCCTGCCGGTGCACTTTGCCCATAATAGCCCAGCCCAATCTTAAATTATAAAAATTGGCATAGACCAACCTTAGATGGTGCAGTTCTATCTACTGAGCTTTTGAGTTTTGTTGCCTTGCTCTTCTGCTTTTTGCTTTTCTGGAGTCACAAAAATATGAACATATTACATGATCTTACAAATTAAATTTGAAAAAAACAAAGTAGACACAAGTGATCTCAAATGAGGATTAAATAAGCCACCTTTTTCTTATCAGCAAGCAACAGATCTGTGGTAGCATGGGGAGATTCCAAAAACTCTAGCAACCTCAAACAAAGCTCTTCCTGCAAGTTAAACATGGAAAGAAAATCATGGATTGTATTGAGTAGCATGATTGATAAAAATATATCATAATACATGCCTTCTTTGTAACTGATTTGACTGGAAGATTGAGGACATCACAAAAATCCAGCAACTTTTCTTTCACACACTTGTCAAACTTATCTTGGATCCTTCCTCTCTGCTTTTCATGCTGAATAAAAAAATGATTTCGTATATCAGATGGTTTTAGGTTGTTCAGATGTCATCGCAGAAAGCCATGATCAAGTGTTCATATATTATGGATGTAAAATTCATGTGAGAATAAGAAACTAGGTCAAGTAAATCAAGATTCAAGAATAAGAATTAGATAGCAATCATGTCAATAAAATAGTACAAGAAGCAACAAGTTTCAGAATGAAAATCATTTACCTCATTTTCATCCCACAAATATCCAGAAAATTGACCTATATTTTTCTTCAAATTATAAGCCTGCAAAAGAAAGAGGAAAGATTGGGATGTAAGGGAAATTAGTTCCACAAAGTCTTAGAGCTAGAACTAAGTGCACCAGAACGAGGATAACCTTTGTTTTCTTTCCATAAAGAATGCTATGGAGTATCCGTAGGTTCTCATCGGGTTTCCTCTTGGATAACTTATAAGCCACTGAGATCATAACCAAATGTTATCAAAATGGTTGAAAGTGGACAATTTTATATAGTTATAAGCTTTTTAAATTACAGCAAAATAAGATCATAGGATAAACTTCAAAAAATTTTGGGAACCAAGTCATTAAAGATTCATTCTGCAGGCTTATCATGAGATTTTCATTACTCAATGATCCAGTTCAGGAAATGCCATAACATGGTTAATAAGCAATATCTCCTTGCAGCTGATTTACTAACACTGCACTAGCAATAAGATATTTAATGGAATTCATTCAAAGTAATTCAGCAGCCATTCTTTAGTTGGACCCCAGTGTATTAAACCAAGCACCAAGTTCAACACAAGCAATCTTGTGAAGACTAATATGAAAGTTTTAGCATGTGAAGCCTGAGATTAGGTCCTTCACTTCTCATGAGAAGTGGATTGGATGATTCCCACAAAACGATCAAACACAAATCCATTAAAATTTGATACTACATGCAACCATTAGTTTTAGTATATAGTGTGACAGCATGTGAAAGCGGCTAGTACAAGACACACTCTCTCTATCCCATATTTCTTGGGGATATTTCCTTTAAGGAATGTAGCATAACAGAATGGCCACCATTAAATTTCAGAAGGCATTTAATGCCAATTTGCTAGGATGCCCTTCAACATTAAAAGACACATGTGTGCCTTTTAAAACCATGTATTTGGCCAAAGGGGCCAGTTGAAATGGAATGGAATGGGGCAATGAACACTTGAACAGAAATACTCCGTATATCTTTGATATGTTTCACACTGTAGAGAAGAAACTACCACTACAACAATTTCCCACCATTGCAACCCAAATGTCATAAATCAAAATTAAGCAAACAGTGGGGTAACCCCAGCCAAGATGGCTAAAGATACAAACTTTAACCACAAGCACGAGTTTGAATCTCAATCCTCTTGGTTTGAGCCGATCAACTATGTGCAACCTAGACTACTTTACCTCCTTGCTGTCCTTTAATTTACCGGCTAGGGCCACAAGACAAGATTTACCCACTACAAATCCTTGAATAGTAGATGTGGTTTCCCTCACCACCCCAATAAAATTATGCAAACACTAACTTTGATTCCAAGCCCATAGTTCCAGATGCAGAGTAAAGAACTCATCATTAGGATGTTATTTTCTAGCTTTAAAGAAGGATGTAAACTCTAAGTTATTATGTACTTGAATTTAACTTTTTTTTAAATCATACCTAATAAGAAACAAAAGATAAAGTGAATAGCAATACTACTAAGGCAAAGAAAAGAAAGAAAACATACCATTTGGGATGTCCCTAAGCTGCACTCCTCGGCCCTACATTCATTAAAAGATAAAAGGAAATGACAAGTTAAAGTAATATTCATGGCAATGGGACTGTAACACGATGCTAGGAAGCAAGTAAAAATAGGGTGTAAACTGAAAAACAAGTAGGCTTGGATTCGAATAGGGACTTCACCGAAGCAGAAAACAAGGATCTTTACTCATTTAGGATTCAATTAGGTAAAATCGTCAAAATTCAAAATTTAATTAATTAAGCACAAAAACATTTAGTCGACGATAAAATTGGGTATTAACTCATATAAATTAGTACCCAGTGTCAGGAACAGAATAATGAATCATATATATTTTGCCCTAGACTGAAATACAAAAGCAGGAAGGCAAAGATTAAGAACAATACCTTCTGAATGGAAAGCGATTTGGTGGCAGAAGGTCTTGATGTAGGAGTTGCATAGAAACGATCGACTGTCTTCCTCTCCCTAGTAGGCCTCAAACTCGCACCTGGGGATGATTGGATTTTGTCGGCACCATCAGATTCTTCTTCTAGATTCTCCTCCTTTTCCTTTTCCTTTTCCCCATCTTCTTCGTCTTCTTCTTCAGATTTCGCCTCTTCTGGCTTCTCCTTCTCCTCCTGCCGCTGATTTGCTTCTTCAGCCAGGAGCTTCACTCTTAGGGTTCCTTCCACTGACGCCATTGAAATCTGAACAAGTAGAGATTTTGGTAATATAATTTTATCTGATCTGAAGCAATTGGAAAGGGGATGATCATTTAAATGCTAGTTGGAGGGAAAATATGAATGAAGTTAGAAAAGGCGGGAGAACTTTTTTTTTTTTTTTTTTTGTTTTTCTCCTCTACAAAATAATTAAGCGGTAAATTTACTGACCTCTTTTTTTTGCAATTCCTGAATTTTTTTATTTTTTTTTTGAAAGCACAATTCCTGAATTCTTTGTTTCTCCTTTTTGCTCATTCAATTGGGAGAATATCTTTATTATATGGGACACCGGATGCCACTTGACCAGAAGGTCTTTGGCTAAAAATATCTAATTTAGTCATCAACTATAGTGATTTAGGATTAAATCAAGAAAAAATTATTATAATTAATGACTAATTTGGATAAAAATTACTAGTCTAAAACTAAATTGGATATTAATATGAAAAATTATCAGTCTACAATTACATATGCCTCAATTAGATAAATTCATCGGCAGAGAACTCAATTAAACACACACACACACAAAAAGACGTTTTAGAGTAAATTTTAAAAACTCACTATTATTGTATTTAAAAAAAAAAAAAAAAAAAAGTCTATTGTTATACCATGAGCCAGAATTCATAGGGCATTGTAAACCTTAATTCAAAAATTATATGTCTGCAAGTTATTACATTTTGTATTTTAGTTAACAATTGATTTTTGTACATGTAAATAAATTGAAGAAAATTGAAAACACATAATATATAACAGTAGACACATAAGATGTTGATTAACATATTATGTACTTGTAACTAACAATTTGTATTTATAATTATCTGTTATGTGCCTATAATTATAACGTGATGTGCCTTCAATTTTTTTACAAGTACAGAAACATAGTTATCAATTTATCATGTTATATATATATGTAATTACTGTGTGATATGCTTTTAATTTATTTGCAAATACATAAACATTTAATGCAAGTTCAAAATCTGAAAGTTATTTTAAAATCAGAATCCACAATGCAAGTCTTTAAAATCAGAATCCACAATGCAAGTAGACCTGGTATAATACTATAATTTGCAACTGAACTCAAGAAATCAAGAATTACTCTCGCCATCTAATTGTGTCTAATAAAGCTTAATTGAAATTATTTAACATTCACCATTTTGTAATGTTTAATTTAATGTTAGTGTAATAGTGTGTATAATTTTTATATTCAAATAACTACATCAAGAGACCAAATTTAAAAATTATCCATATAAAAAATGTTAAAGAAAAAAAAACCAAACAAATAAAAGTGTAATTGACTAATAGTCCGTATATAGTATTACAGATAAATAGGGAAGGAAGCATAACGATGATAATTTTAGGTTGGGTTGTCAAATAAAATTAGCAAATGACAAAAATAATGGCCAGTAGCAGCAAGCACTACAATGGCTGGCATGGCAGTAGAGTAGCCTAGGACTTATTCTCAGGAAGCTTTTGGCTAGTCTCACCCAGCAACTCACTCTCACTGTACAGATCTGTCTGAACAGGAACATCTTTTAGCTGCTGTGATGATATTACATCTGCAATGGCTCTTCTAGCTGCGGCGGCATCCTCTTCCTCTCCGCCAAGCGCATTGCCCTCCTCTTTTGCATCGTCATCTATCTTCGGGGGTGGCACGAAGAACGGTATCCGGCCTCTCTGCCAGTCATGGAGAACCATCTTTGCAGCAGTCATAGTATCGGGTTCCCCTCCCTGTGCACACATCAATGGCAAACAGTATCCGTTAGTCATAAATCAACAAAGAACACACAAAAATATGTCCTGGTAATGCAGGGTGTAGACTGATCTATCACCGACACCCAAATTAGCTGAAATATAAGTAGCGAAAATGTTTCCGTGTTCATTCTTCTAGAATAGTTACCGCCATCCACTAATACATGAAATGTATACTAGTACATGATCCAGATCATCCTTTCAGTCCTTGCATCTCAAAGTCTCAAACACAAAGCATTCAACATCTCGGATCGTTATTCTATGGACCACAAAATTAGTACATTATTTGTGTACATAAAGTACATTATTTTGTATACTATCAAGCCATATACATTCAGTACACAAATAAGTATATTAAAAATGAAGCTTTGTATTCATGAATCATGCTCCACACAGCTGTGTGGACCATGGTCCACAGGATAATTTCCCCAACATCACACACATAAAGTTCACTTCCACCCTCAAAGCCCATGACATTAAAATCTCCATCCCCTCAAGGTTAGTTATCAGATTCAACATCATATTGAAATCAGTCAAGATTTTACAACATGCAACATATATACTAGTCAATGGTCCAGATGATCCTTTCAATCCTCATTTTCTTCAAACCCACAAGATTTGACATTGTTACACATCCCTGACACTCACCTCCACCCCACAGTGAAAATTTTATCAAGCATTTCTTTGCTTCGTTTTTTTTTTTTTTTTGGTTAAGTCAAGTGCATCAAGCATAGATTTTTTGTGAATTTACCTTCAACAGTTTGCCTGTTCCCTGGCATAGCTGAAGAAGAAAGTCATTTTCATCCACCCTGCAAACATTATTGAGATATTCAAATTCAGAAACAAGCACATGTAAGAATGCAAATGCACATTAATAAGTTCAGCATGGAAATTTTACTCAGGACCACCAGAATAGCGCCTATATAAATACGATAACATTACATTGGAAAAACAGAGGGCAGAATGAGGCACATTATACAAGTTAAATACACAAAGCAGTCTTTAGAAAAGATATTGAGTTCAAATCAGTTAAGGAAAATTCTCAAGGGCTTCTCCCAAATCCCACATCCCAAAACAAAGCTCTTACCATTCCTTTATCTTATATGCTCTTTCAATATGCTCCTTTTTCACACGGGTTAGCACTTCACCTATGTGCTCAGCAGCATCTCGCAAGTTTGTCACACGTACCTGCAGATAGAAACCATAAAACCAAGTGAACAGTTAGTTCACCACAAAAAAATAACAACGATATCTGAAAACCTAGCAGGGAAGATTTTTATAGATAGTTCTCTTTGGCTGGTCCATAGACCATCCTTCCCTGTAAATATTTCTAACTGTATCAACAACAGTTTCTGTTATTAAATAAATTAAATATATAATAATGAAAATGAGATAACACATACCACACCCTTCAAGACAATATCTGTTTCAGAATCATTACTTTGGTAAACAACACCAGGGCAGTCAATCAAGAAAATCCGCTTGGTAAGTGTTATGTATTGCCATACTTTAGTCTCTCCTGGAATAGGAGCCACCTTGCAGACCTAATTTTTTAAGAACAGTTGAAAAAGAAGAATAAGCTAAGTTGAACCATGTAGCAAGCATGTAATAGCCAAAACACTTCACACTACTCAACACCAAATTACAAGTTAGAGGAAACATACATTCTTTGTCCGCAATGTGTTGATAACAGATGATTTACCAACATTAGGATACCCAACAAAGCCCACGGATATTGCCTGTTTGTCACTCTTCAACCGAGAGAACTGCCTCAATACTGACAGAAGAGAGCCCTAAAGCAAAGCTTGAAACTAAATGAATTAGATGATGATGATGATGATGATAATAATAATAATAATAATAATAATAATAGTAATAATAATAATAATAATAAGGGAAAATTGTAATTTAGCCCCTCACAAATATGCCAATTATCAATGTCACCCCTAAATTATTAGTGGTGTAAATGTTGCCCCTCCCCTAATAGGAAGAAGGAGAAACATTGTTGTCGGTGGAAGGAGAACAAACGAAGAAAGATAATGGAGGAAAAAAAAGAAGCATGGTCTTCAAACATGGAAAACAAAGATAACCACATTTACACCACTAATAATTCAGGGGAGCGGCAATATATGTCACGTTTTGAAAATTAAGGGGCAACATTTAAACCACTAGTAATTCAGGGGTGACATTGATAATTAGCATATTTGTGAGGGGCATAAATTATAATTTTCCATAATTATAATTATAAGAATAATAATAATAATAATACAACAAACCTACTCTAAAGGTGTCTCTGTCTAGTCAAATTATCTATTCTTCAGCATAGTCCATATTCAAGGACACCTTGAAGCTGTTTTGTATTGGGGAGAAAGAAAACAGGGAATGAAAAATATGTGAAAGCTGGTTGCATACCTTGCCAAAAAGACTTGGTGACACTTGCATGAAACGCTAATGTGGGATATTCTTTGGAAAGAACTCTAAGCCACCCTTTAGTTACCCAAGCAGGAACTAAATCACACTGTATAAGAGTTACCAATTCAAGCGTGTGAGTACATAAACAACTGCTGTAGAAAAATGCATAAACCTTTTATAACCAATCAGCAAGCAGCTAACCTTGTTCAGTAGAAGAATCATGTGCTTATGTTTGCAATTTTCTTTCAAATGTTTCTCCAGATGGAAACATCGTGTACCTTGTGGGTCTCTAGCATCTAATACCTGCAACACGAGTTTGGTAAGTACCACTTGTTCCTTCAAATATTTGAATTTATCCACTTGTGAGCAATGAGATGAAGATTAACTTATAAGAACAAATCTTTGGCACAAAAAAAAAAAAGTCAGGGTGAGAATATTGGGAAAGCCCAACACTTAAGCATGCTAGACTCTTCTTCTGATCAAAAGGTGATTTAAAATATAATTACAAACCTGAACAACGACGTCTGATGAGTCTATGACTTTATAGAGCTCACCCCATATGCGTTTACTTTGACCCTTCTCAAACATAGTGTGCCGCACTAGGTCTCTAAAAGAATCTTCATTTCCTTCCCCCGGGTTGCTTGCACCAAACTTCTCCTCGAAGGCATCTGTTGAATTGAGAACCAAGTCATCCAACAAAGAAATCTTCCAGTGTTAAGAACTAAGGGTCCTAAACACAATTAGAAAATCATTTTTAACACCTTGAGAAACATCAGCCTTCTTTACAAGCGACTCATAATCAGATGCCATAAGCTTTGGGCGTTTCCTCCTCCTTTTAGGACCAAAGGCATCAGCAAAAGGCTCGGTGTCAAGCAGGTGTGCTCTTGCTTGCTTTACCAAGATATAAAACAGGAGAAATCAGATAAATTAACAAACACTATGCATGATAAGGTATGAGTTTGGCAAGCAACCTAACAAAAATAATTAACAGGAGGCTTATTGGCATAGTCCTAATTTTGTTTCTTTTCCAACTGGGTAAGATCTCACTACTTTAAATTAAATGACTTGCCAAAATATAAAAGGTACCCAGTTCAAATAAAGCAAAAGCTTGCCAAATTAGTATAGATGGGTGATGAAGGCTCATCTAGCTCAATACTTGCACCATTAAGTCCACTAAGTGCACCCCCACCACGTCTCGAAGGACATTAACAAAATAAAAACTAAAAAAAAAAGAAGAGTAAATTAACATCTCAAAAGAAAGCACCATAATACCTTTTGATGATCATTTAAAAGAGACAATGGCAATTTTCTGTCCTTCAAAATTACATTGTAGCTACTGGACATCCGATTTTGTAGCTCTTCACGGAAGAATTCTAGCTCTTTCTGATTAACTACTCGTGTATTGCCTACAAATTTGATTATAATGTCAGTGCAGAGTGCTGCAATAACTTCCATAGAGCAAAATAAGCAAATTTCAGAAATTAATGAGCTTTTTACATAAATTTTTATTAATTGCACCAACAAAATTCCACCAAGCTAGCATGGCAAGCAGTATAGGTACAGATAAAAGCTGGAAATTCAACTGAAATGAAAGAACACACCGAACCATCGGCGATCAGGTTGAATCCGAGTGGAGGGTAGCTCCTTGGATTGCAAGTCGTGTTTTACGACTTTTCCCTTAGTATCACGCTTAGGTCTCGTATTGTACATCTTAAGCCGCCGCACAGTGGCGGCGCTACGGCCGCCTTTACTTCCGCTGCTATCTCTATTGCCATCAAGGGAATGCTTAGGCTTTCCGGATACGTTCACCGATTTCTCCTTCCTCTTCGCCATGTTTGTATTAGTCTAAGATTATTGGACAGAATCAGTGGCGGATCAAGAAGAAGCAAAAGGTAAAATGAAGTCCAGAAAATAAAGAGGATTTCAATGTTTCAACTCATTCCCAACTCATTCCTTATCCCCTTCTTAATTGTTTCAAAACAGTATAATAGCTTTCAAACACAGCTTACACAAGAGCTTGACTAATCAGCAACTCAACATAAACTTAATCAAGTAAATCAACAAATAACACTAATTACTAATCCACATTAACAGATTAAGTAATTAGTAATTAACTAATAACTAATTAGCAGATCAATTCATATCAGACAGAATGCATTGGGCAATGAATCATATCAGCAAATCAATGAATCAATTAACTAATAACTAATTGACCAACGACATCAACTACGGCATCAAAAACTACGACAAAAACTAATAACTAATTGACCTACAGGCTACGGGCTACGGCAGCAACTACGGCACTAACACAGCAAGTCAGCAACTAGTAATAAAAAAACACAAAATTAGGACAATTAGAGCAAAAACCACGGCAGCAACTAGTATTAGCAAGTTCAAAATTATGTAAATTAAGGCAAAAACAAAATTAGAAAATCAGGAAAATTAGGCGAATAAATTATTGAAATTAACATTTGGGTGAGATTGTGAGAAGTTGATGTTAATTAGTAAGGAAGAGTCGAAGAAGAGTAGAAGACCAAACCTGGTGGGCGGTGGCTGGTGTCGAGGGCTCGAGGCGACTGTCGAGGGCCGAGGCAGGGGCGGACAGGCGGTGGCGATGCAGTGGGAGGCGGTGGACCGTTGGGGTGTGTTTGGCAGTTCGGAGGCTGAAGAGGAAACCCTACGGATGTGAGAGAGAGGGTGTGTTTGGCTGTTGGGTTCACCGCCCAAAAAGACCTATTGAAATGTCTAATAATCGTTAATATACTCGTTAATATATGTCTTCAAAAAAAAAAAATCGCTAATATACTCTTTCAAAAAAAACATTAATCGTTAATATACTGTTCTTAAGTGGTTCATAAATGGATGATTATAATCGACGATTTTGGTTCATGGACCTTTTTTTTTTTTTTTTTTTTTTTGCATTTTAAGTTTTAATAACATTTAGTTTTTTTAAATATAATAAAATTTTCTAGTTTATACAATTTTAAAGAGAAATTGAAATATTAATTAAACAAACATGTTAAATTGTGTGGCTAAAATTTTAGATTTTTATACATTAACGTAACCGCCTGTTTGGTTCGCTGAAAAATATTTGAAAGGTAATGAAATTTAAATTTCATGAAAAATAAATTACTAAGAATGTAAATTTCATTGTTTAGTTTGTGGAAAAGAAATTACTAGGAATATGAATTACATTGTTTTGTTGGGTTTGAAATGGTAAGGAATTATATTAATATAAAAATCAATATGCCGTTAACAATAATAGTGATAATAAGAGTAAATACGATTTTAGTCCCACGAGTATGAACAAAATGACAATTTTAGTCCACATGTTTAATTCCTACCAAAACTCATTCCACAACTATTATTTTACTACCAAAATTCATCACTCCGATCACCAGAGAGGCTAAGACAACCCGGATTCTTAAAATAATAAGGCTATTTTTTCTCCTTTCTCTTCCTTATCCTTTTAAAAAAAATACAATAAGAACCCTAAGATTGGAGCTCACCGTGACCTCATCCTTCTTCTCTTTATTTTTCTCCTTGTTCACCGATTACTTCATTCTCCTTGTCGTTGCTCTTATATCTGGGGTTTCTTGCTGGGTACACAAGATTGTCTTGGGGAGGCAAGTATTTTATTGATAAAATTTGGTGGATATGTACAAGGATGATGAGGTGGCTAGGGATGTTCTTTTTTATGATGAGGTTATGCTCTTTATATTTATGAGAAACATAAAATATATTGATTGTCTATATATGTTTTCAATGGATTGATGGTATACAAAGTGCTAATATATATCGAGCCGGGTCATCATGGAGTAGGTTTTGTGCTGCATTGCAAAGAAAGAACCAAGAACCATGCATTTTGTCTGGAATTTGCTTCAGGCTATTAAGAAAGGGTCGCAATGTTTGTTGGTTGATAAGGGAGGGAAGAAGGATTAAGGATTAGGGTACAAAAATGCATTGGCAGATTAGGCTATTAAGTTTAATGGCAATTTAGTAAATATATACTTTGATCATAATAATAAAAGGACAAAAATAACCTTATTTCTTAAAGAATCCAGCGAGTCATAACACCTCCGGTGACCGGAGTGATTAACTTTGATAGTAAAACAATAGTTGTGGGATGAGTTTTGGTAGGAATTAAACAAGTGGATCAAAATTGTCATTTTGCTAATACTTGTGGGACTAAAATTGGTATTTGCTCGTGATAATCTATTATACTAATTGTCATAAACCTTGAACTACCATTGATTGTGTAATCTAAATCAAATTTTAATTTTACAGTTGCTCCTGGATTGCTTTTCCTCAACTCTTCACAATAATCCCAAAGCATTTCAAATTGTTTGTGATCATCCACATATATTTCCTTATGTTTCAATCTCTTAGCCCTTCATGATTGATGTTTACTTATGACACAATTAAATTGCTTATTTACTTTTTGTTAAAATTGAATTCTATTGAACGAATCATCAACGATTTTGAACTCATCTTGATAGTACTTAGCAAGAAAATCAGCATTCACATTCTTAATGTCATTTTTAAACACGTGTATGGTTTGGATTATAACTTTTAATACTCAGTAAGCTCTTAGAATTACTCTTTAAAGCATACATCTTCCATTTACAGTTGTTATCCTTACATACAATAGTAATTCTAGCAGGTTGAACCGTAGTAAATTTGATGTCTCTTTTCCTAAGGGCTTGGTGACATTTTACAGCCCATTTGAACTCATCATTACTATTAAATATCATGCAAATAACAAACTTGAATCCTTCTTTTTCAAGATCTTTTTCATGAAAAACATTTGATGGTTTAGATAGCTCAAAATATGAGTCAGATGAACACAAACTCCGCAACTCTTTTTCAGAATGAATAAAAAAAAATTTCTTTCCCATTATCTAAAACTTTTTGTTTTTTTTTTCCTGATTTTAGACACCCTAAATTCAATAGCATTAACATTACCATCCACAAAAGCATTCTCAGAGGCTTTCATAGACGGATTCACATTCATAGAGGCAATCACAACAGGATTCTCAAAGGCATTCACAATAGCATTCTCAGAGGCATTCACATTCATAGAGGCATTCACAATAGTATTCACATTCACATTGTTTTCTAAAGTCCCACCATTATCATAACCTTCACCAACTTCAAATTCCCAATCTTGTAAAGAAACATTACTTTCATATTGCACCCATACCTCATTTGAAATGTACCCCTCTGCCTCTACCTCATAGTTCCACTCGTCATCTATTACATGCTCTACATACATTTCAACCTCTTTATTTTTTCGAATTTCATACATGATACTCAATAGTTCAGCATTTATTTTAATGTGTCTCACTTTTGGATAACTCTTATAACCATATTTAAACCAAAGCTTAACCTTTTTATCACTAAACTTTAAAATTTTCACCATTTTTCTTAATTCTAAAATGCTACCTCCTTTAGAATAGAGTTGTCAAAATAGTAAATTCTACCATTCTTATATTGAACTCTAGGTTTTAGCACTAGATTTCCACCATAATACAGTTTGAGAGTGTACATATCTAGCTCATCATCTAGCAGTAAAGAAATCAACACATAAGTACATTAATTTCAAGTCAAACTACTGGAGGCCACAATAACAAAGCTCAATTTCAATAAACTGACATTTTTTTTGGCAACACAAAGTATTGGGGACCACATGTAGCTTTAATCTATGTGAACAAGAAAAAAATAACAATTACACTAATATGGGCATAATAAAAAAAATATAATTCACACAATGTTGGGACCTACACACATGGGAAGAATTCAGACAACCAACACACATGTTCAATAAATTATCATACAAACCAGACAACAACAAATTATTAAGAGGGTCCCAATTATTACAGTACGACAAGTCAGACGACAAGTTCCGCAAATTTTACATCTAGGAACATGAGAAGAAGATGTTGACACCATTTTTGTTTTTATGTCTTCTTGTTACCTAGAATTTTCGCATGTGCAAGATGCAGAGACATTTTTTTTTTAAAAAAAGAGAGTCATAAAAGGTAGGTAAGTCATAATGCAGATCAAAGACAACAGAACTATAAAGTAAGATTATTTTATGATATAATATAATATTTAATCAACAAATATAGCAAAAAAAACATCTTAAAAAAATCATTTGTATGTGTGTATTTGTAAGTAGTTCCTGCTTGATTTTCACCACATAAACAACTAAGCCTAAGTGTGTTTTTTTTTTTTTTTTCTATTCAAAGCTCATTAACAAATGTGAGATTTATTTGATTAGGTATATATTACTTTCATATAATGGAGTATATTTGTAATGTTTTCCATTTTGTTGCTTTAATTTTCTTATGAATTAATGTCCTTTAGATGCAAAATCTCTCATATCTCCATGTTTAACACTTTAAGACATTTGATTCATAAAGTTTTCAATTCATATCTACTAAAAAAACACGCATTTTTATTGAATTGACTGAAAATGAATTTTACTTCAAGTAAAATTCTTATAGATAACAACAATAGCGATGGATGAAATTAAAGATGAAAACGAATTGCAGTTGTTTTGACTTGATTCTTGATGATGTATACTACCATTAGTTGTCATCAACGACATCCTGACTAAGAATTAGTAGACGTTATTCTCGTGATTTTTATGGCAAACAAGATTATGTGAGACGAATTGTATGGCAATGATGAGGCATGCATTTCATTACTTAGGATGAATAGATAAGCCTTTTTCAAACTATGTGGAATGCTAGAGAGTATAGGACTATAGGAGGACTTAAATCATAAAAAAAACATGTTTGTTGACGAACAAGTAGCAATATTCTTGCATATTCTTTCTCACCATGTTAAAAATCGAATTATTTGACAAAATTTTAAAAGATCAAGTGAGAGCATTAGTCGAACTTTTCATAAAGTTTTAAATGCACTTATTCATTTACAATGTCACTTGTTTGCAAAACTCGAGTCTATCCCAAGTAACTCATGGATAATCAGTGGAAGTAGTTTAAGGTATTTTAACCATTTTACAAATTTTTTTGAAGAAAGACAAATTCATTATCATTAGATTAATAAGAGTCTGCATCAAAAGCAAGAGAAATAAAAGAAAAAGGGACCACAATACAGTCCTCACAGTTAGACTTGAGGAAAGTTTCCCTAGAAAGCAAATGAGAAACTTTGTTCGTAGACCGCTTAGCAAAAGAATAGCTAATTTTATAGAAACATTTAGCTATATCCCTAACATCGTTGAGAATGAGTTCAAAATAAGATAAGCAAGCACAATTATTAATGTTGTTGACAGTTTTGATGCAATCTGTCTCAATTTGAACTCCATCAACGTTGAGATCCTTGAGCCACTTGAGAGCTTCCTTCATACCCATGTCTTTGGCTTCGTCCACCCTTATCAGACCAGTTATGGAAACCACCTTTGCAGCCATGAAATTGCCCAGATCATCCCTCAGCACAAATCCGAAGCAAACTTTCTTGTTGGATGTATCAAATGCAACATCAATATTCATCTTTTCCACCCAGTTTGTGGTTTAGTCCATTTATCTAGGGCTATCAAATGGGTTGTGGCCCGCAGGCCGGCCCCACACCCACCCCGCAGTAGGGCGGGTTAGGGTTATAAAATCTATGGCCCGCGGCCTGCGCGGGTTGTGGACCAACTCGCGGGCCAGGCAATATTTTAAAAAAATTATGTATAATATATATATAAATAATATTTAAGCTCAAGGAGTCAAGTCAATCAACTAGTCAAGGCCTAAAGCCCTAAATCCCTAATTGAACCAAAACGCTTCAGCCGTTCGCAACTTCTTGGCTTCTTGCTAGTCTGCATTCCGCAAGTCCGAAGTCTGCAGTTCTGCACGTCCGCGTTCGCAGCTTCTCTCCTCAAAGCTGCAACTGCTGCTGCCTACCGTCACTCCGCCAGCCACTTGTCACCTGCTGCTACTCCGCATCTCCGCATACACTTTGCGGTCTTTGCCTTGTCGTCACTCGCCACTCCAGCCACTGCTGCCACCTATAGTCTCCTCCTTATCGGCCTCTGCAGTCCGCAGGTAAGCCGTAAGCCATGGCCATTCATTAATTTCTATTTTTTTTCACATTAAGCCGCTATTGTTTTACGGAGTACATTGCTAATTTACTTATTTGTTATTTATTGTATTAGTGTATTTACTATATTAGATTGTATTGATTGTTAATTTCTAGGCTTATGGATATTAGTGTATTTACTAACTACTGTATTAGATTGCTATTAGCAATTAGGTAATTAGCATGTTATATTGTTATTTGTTAATATATGTATTAATAGATTATATATGTATCATATATTTGAATATTTGATATGTCATATTGTCAATTGTCATATTAATTTTAGGTTGGTTACGTTGGTAGATAATGAATCCTTCTGAAGGACAAACTTCCCCCGTTGATATAACAAATGACACGGAAATAATACGACCTTCACAAGGACAATTTAAAAGAAGACGCCTCACTTCAGATGTTTGGAATCATTTTATAAAAATTGAAAGAACTGCAATTAGTGATAAAGAATTTGCTAGATGCAAGTATTGTAATAAAGAATACACTATTGGGTCACACAGGTATGGACCATCAACATTAAGCCGTCATATGAACAGTTGTAAGCAAAAGCCTAAATATGAAGATGTAGGTAATATGCTTATTGACCATGAAAGGAAGTTGCATGCCAAAAAGATTGATCACGATAGGGTTCGTGAGATTACTAGTATGGCCATAATTTATCATGATCTTCCATATTCTTGAGTGGAGTATACTTTGGTTAGAGAGTTGCATAAGTATTTGAATGGTGATTACAAGTTCATAAGTATAAATACATCTGCAATAGATATTTTCATGTTTTATGAGAGGGAAAAAAAATAAATTAAAAAATGTGTTGTCACAAGTTCCTAGTAGAATTTGTTTGACTTCAGATCTTTGGACAGAATGCATAGTTGAGGGATATATTTGTTTGACTGCGCATTATATTGATAAAGATTGGAAGTTAAACAGTGAGATATTAGCATTTTGTGGTATGCCTCCACCGCATACTGGCCGTGAGTTATCTAAGACGCTTTTAGGTTGTTTGAAAGATTGGGGAATTGAGAAAAAAATATTTTCTATTACTTTGGATAATGCATCAGCTAATGATAGTATGCAAAACATCTTGAAGGAACAACTTTGCTTACAAAATGATTTGTTATATGTAATGGTGAATTTTTTTTCATGTTAGATGTTCTGCACATATCTTGAATCTTATTGTACAAGATGGGTTGAAAGTAATTGGTGATTCTTTTTACAAAGTTCGAGAGAGTGTGAGGTATGTTAAAGCGTCGGAGGGAAGAATGAAAGCCTTGAAGAATGTGTTCAAAAAGTAGGTATTCAACTTAAACTTGGTTTATCTATTGATGTGCCTACTAGATGAAACTCTGCTTATAAAATGCTTGATACTGCTATCAAGTATAGGAGTGATTTTAGTAGTCTGCAATTACTTGATACAAACTATAAGCATTGTCCTTCACATTAAGAGTGGGTTAGAGTTGAAAAGATTTGTGATTTCTTAATGCCTTTTAATGAAATTACCAAATTGTTTTCTGGTTCAACTTATCTCACATCCAACTTATATTTTCGACAAGTTTGGAAAATTGAGTATTTGTTGACAATGAATATAAAGAATGGAGATTCAGTGATTAAAGAGATGACTTGTAGAATGAAAATCAAGTTTGATAAATATTGGGAGCAATATAGTGTTATTCTAGCAATGGGAGCTGTACTGGATCCAAGAACAGGGGCGGAGGTACGTTATGAATGCAGGGGGCCTTGCCCCCCCCCCCCCCTAGCCCAATTTTTTTCATCTAGTATTATAGTATACAGAGTATATATTTTTTGGCCCCCCTCCAACATTTGCCCTTCCCAATGCCTTGAGCCTCCCAACTGCCAACAAATACTTTTTTTAAACCCCATACAAAATAAGTTTCCATTCTTCCTAAAACAAATTTTCACTCCCAAGTTGTTTTCGGCAAAAAAAGGGAGACAAGGAAACTAATTTTTATGGCTTTTTATTCTTCTTTTCTCTTTGTTTAGCCTCATTTTGGCAGAATAAACTCAATAAAACAACCAAAGAAACCCATTTCATAGCCTTGATTTTTCCTTCATTTTTGCTACAGTGTGAGAGTCAAAGAGAAAACAAGGAATCCCATTTTGCTTTCCTTCATTTTAGTTCGGCAAGAAAGAAAGAGGAAGATCATTTCCTTTGGTTTTTCATCCCACTCTTCGTCAAACAGTTGAAGCATCATAAAACAGGCTTGCCTTTTTTTTTTTTTTTTAATAAAAAATTCATTATCATAAATATTCTTTAGTTGATTAATTTTATTTACATACGAATACATATGAGCTTGTTCACGATCTCTTAGCAAACGAGCTTACCACTGTTCAGACTCTATTCATTTATTACCCGATCTCTAAAGTTTGTTTGTTAATGTTCGTTTACCTTAATAAACGAACATAAACAAACGCTTACCGAACACGAACACGAGTAGTTTGTCGAAAGCTTTGTTTGCTAACACCCCTAGTTGTGTTTGAATTGGCCCTTCGCAACAACAAATCCTAGCTCCGCCCCTGTCCAAGAATGAAATTTATTAAGCTTTTGGACTTTTGCTACAAAAAGTTGGATGAAAGCACTTACAAAGAAAAGTTAGATGTTGTGAAGAACAAGTTGTATATGCTCTTTGAAGAATATAAAGCCACATCTTTGACCACAACGACTAAGTCATCTGCAAGTACTAGTTGATGTCAAAATGTTGTAGAAGTGGAAGCAAGTGATGACTTCGATGTAAGTATTTTATCTTAGTGTGATTTTTTGAGTTATTTTCTTAATTCTTATTATAATATTTGTGAATTTCTTATTGATGTATTGTACATGATGAATTCCTTGAATATTGTGTTCAAGATAATGTGCAAAATGGTAAATATTCTTTGGATGTGTATTTGGATGAGCCACAGATGGATATGAAGTCATATACTAGTTTGGATATCCTGAACTTTTGGAAAGATAATAAACATCGCTTTGGTGAGTTATCTTTAATGGCATGTGATGTGTTAAGTATTCCTATTACTACCGTGACATCGGAATCAGCTTTTAGTATAGAAGGTCATGTGTTGAACAAG
Source organism: Ipomoea trifida (assembly GCA_003576665.1). Classification (NCBI taxonomy): domain Eukaryota; kingdom Viridiplantae; phylum Streptophyta; class Magnoliopsida; order Solanales; family Convolvulaceae; genus Ipomoea; species Ipomoea trifida. The sequence goes on from CP025651.1 coordinate 14,565,206, forward strand.
TATAGGAATTGTTTGCTTCCTTCAAATGTTCAAGCATTGATTTGTACTCGCAATTAGTTAAGTGGTTTTGAGTTAGATGATAAAGGTAATTCACTAATTTCTTTATTCAATATTTTCATGATTTGATTATCATAAATAATAATATGTTTTCAATTTTCTTAATTAATTTTTGCATAGATGATGATGGGGATCTTGAAGATGTTCCTGTTCGTGTTCCAACTGAATTTTCTGAAGCGTAGTGTGTTTTGTAATTTGATATGTGATTATATTTATGAGCTTTGAATATTAATTCTGAAGTTTAGTGTGTTTTGGATTCATGTGTGTAATGATTAATGAATTGATATGGGATTATGGAGTGTTTTGGATTCATGTGTGTAATGATTAATGAATTGATATGGGATTATGGACTTTGATTATTAATTTCGAAATGTAGTGTGTTTTAATCTATGCACTTTTAGAATTGTTTACTTCATTTGTAAAAATAAAAAAAAATTTTAAAAAAGCCTGCGAGGCCCGCGAACCCGCGTGGGGCGGGTTGGGCTGAGTGAATTATGGACCGCGGGTTTGGCCCGCTTAGCCCGCTAAAAATTTGGCCCGCAGCGGGATGGGTCAACCCGTTTTGACATCCTACATTTATCCTCAAGAGTGTTTCTACCACTATGGTGTGGAGATCCTGAGTTAACAATTTGCCATTCAAGGTGAAATGTGATGGCTCCACTAACGACTTCATGAGGGATGATAAACTAATTCCAAATCTTGTTGTTCCTTGCTTCCCATATTTTCTAACCGATGGAGCTGAGTTTGCACAGATTTGAATCCTCAAGGGTGTTAAAATTGATTTTCAGCCATTTCAAGAAGGTTCCAGCTGATTGGTGAGTTGTGTTGCCAATGAGATCCCAACATGCTCTAGCAAGGTCACATGAGATGAATACATGATAGGTTGTTTCCCCTTCCCTACCACAGATCTAACACTCTGGGGAGACCTATACTTGTTTAATTTTGAGGGCAGCTTGAGTTGGAAGTAAACCAGAACAGACATGCCATAAAAATGCTTTGATTTTTGGTGGAATATGCAGCTTACACACTCTGAACCAAAATAGTTGGGGATGATTTTGCAGGCTACCCACCAACTTTTTGTAGCAGCTCTTCATAGTTTACTCCCTTTTATCCTCCATCGACCATATGATGATGTCCACAACAGGAATACTACATATCTGATCAATATCATGTTGAGTAAATAACATTTCCAGTCGAGACAGATCCCAGTCAGTCTTGGCTGGGTTAAAGAGCTCGTGCACCTTTGTAATATTCTTATTATCTCTCTCCCTCCAAACACTAGTGTCATCTTTGAGTCCAGCAGTTGTGTTGTTTTGTTTGTGTCATCTCACTGAGTTATGAAAATAGGAAGTGTTACTGTCTACCTCTTTCAGCTAAAATTGTTTTGCTCTCTATCTTTAGTAATCATTTTGGTGATGAAGAACACGGAGGTATTGGTGTTGCGCTTCCAATATTGGATTATCTTCCCCCAATTCCAAATAGCCTTACCATAGCTTCCTACTATGCCAAACAAAGGCATCCCTTGAGTCTTTCCCCAGCTCTCGACCATAATATCTCGGCAGATTGATTCGCGGGGCCATAGATTCTCGAATTTGGATCTAGAATTTGGTTTGGGGAAGATATCGAGTAGAATCTGCATATGGATTGGGAGGTGGCCACTAGTCAGTACCGTAAATGAACTAGCTTTTGCTTGATTGAATAACTTTCCCCAAGTATATGAAATTAGCACCCTATCTTAACTTCGACCTATCCCAAAGTCCCATTTGATCTCTCCCACGTGAACGGGTGTCCATCAAAACTGAAATCCCGCAATTCGCTACTCTCAACTGCTTCTCAAAATTCGTCAATTAATCTGGTTGGTTGGGAGCTACCTCCTCTCTTCTCATCTGGGTGGAGAATATCATTGAAATCTCTCATAACAACCCAAGGAAGGGTGTTACGAGTTGATAGCAACTTTAAGAGAGCCCACGAGTCCTCACGTTTGTGTCTCTCCAGCACACCATAGAATTCCGTGAACCTCCAAGAAGACTTGCCAAAGCTTAGGTAGGCCTCAGTGTCAATGTGGTTATGGGAGAATGATTTAATGGTTACCTTAGTGCCTTAATTCTATAGTAAAGCCAGACCTCCCCTTCTCAATTGTGAAGAGGCTCATAAAGCCTAATTTCCTCTTGATGGGCTGAAACTTCTTTTGTCCCATAAATGTCTCAGCTAGAAAAATCACATTGGGCTTCTTAGAGTGAACTAGGTCCACTAGAACCTGAACCTTCGATGGGTTCCCAAGCCCACGTCAGTTTCAAGCTAAAAGACTCATTGTGGTAGGCGGGCCTAAGCCACAGGTCCCACCCTTAGCCCATTTTTTTTAGCAACTTGAAGTACAGATATCTAACACTTGAGAAATAGGCACCAGCTCTAGTCCAATAGTATCCACTCTTCTCCTTTTTTGATCCAAGAGAGTTAGCCCAATTTCCACTTGCTTGTCTTTGACTTGGCCCATAACAATATCACCCGGTGTAGTCTTGTTCTCTATAACCCTAGTCGTTGGGATTCCAGACACCTGTCCATCTCTACTAATTTCCGTAGTACTACCGTCCTTGATGTATGTTGATATGCACCGTACTCCCACTACCATTTGGTACTGCCACGCCTCCCGAGTGTCCTTTGGTGTGGGATATTCCGAATCTGCTGACCTGGTCTGAAACCAGCCAACGATTGCCTATCATTGGAGGAACACGACAGTTTGTCGTCGGAATCCATGGTCCATATTCCTTGTTCGTCAATAAGGGAGCTCCTTCAAACGATTTTGGACAAAACTTCTCTGTATGGCCTATGAGTCCACACACAAAACAGAACGTAGAAGTCTTTCATAGCGAAAAGATATCCAAGCCCATTCACCCCCAATTATTTTGATGCGTATTTTGCTTCTTAGTGGCTAGTTCACATTATTCTCCACCCTGATGCGTAGGAACGTTTTACACCAGCCATCATAGTTGTTTTCACCAAACCGGACAAATTTCTCAAAGAAATCACCTATTGTTTTTGTCGCTTTTTCCGAGAAAATCATGTCGGCAAGTCATGAATCTGGATCCAAAATTCTGTTGTGTCGATTTGCAGGCCAAAGGAGAGATATCAGGTTGGATTATGGCAAGAATGAGGAGACTCTATTCGTAAGCCCATGGGCCATCGTCCAAAACACGCGTTACATCGAGTTCATGGAAGAATTGGAACAAAAATGTATTATGCACGATTATTTTTTGCTACCATACCCTTTACGGGTTTCCAGAATATTGTATATATTTAGATGTGTGTATGTGTGTTTTTTTAATTACGTGTTTTGTCTTTGGATTATAGAATTGTTTGGGTGCACTAGATGGAACGTTTATCAAGGTTTATGTACAAAATGCTGAAGATATCGAATTCGTAAAGGAGATATTGCAACAAATGTCTTAGGTGTGTGCATTCTTGACATGCAATTTGTGTATGTTATTTCTGGTTGGGAAGGATTAGTATCTGATAGTCTAGTTCTTTGTGATGAAATTAATAGGGCACATGCGTTGAAAGTACATTATGGTAAGTCTTGTCTAAAATTACGATATAACATTTCATTGTCTAATGATTAAGTCACTTATTAGTCTTTTTTTAAATATAGGTTTTTATTATCTAGTTGATGCGGGTTATGCAAATTTTGAAGGCTTTTAACCACCTTTTAGGGGTCAACTGTATCACTTGAATGAATGGCTTCAAGGTTATCAACCAACAAGTCTCAAAGAATATTTTAATATGAAACATGCTACAATCTGCAATGTGATTGAGAGATGTTTTGTGTTATTAAAAATGAGATGAACTATTCTTAGAAGTCCATAGTATTATCCTATAAGGACACATAACTGCATTATTATAGCATCTTGTTTACTTCAATACTTTATTAGGCAATTTATGAGTGTTGATCCATTGGAGAATGATTTTGGTGAGTTTGTATGAGTAAATGATGACCTTGGTGAAGATGATGAGAATATAATACATGTGATTGAGCCCTCAGATGTTTGGATGAATTGGCAAATGGAATTAGCAACACAACTGTTCAATGAATGGCAAACATCTAGGCAACATTAGGGTTCAAGTCTCTTCATTATTTTATTATGACTTCTAATATTTGTAGTAAACCATTGTTTAATTTGGTATTGTGAACTCTTTACTATGACGTAATGAGTGAATTTATTTGTTACTATGAACTCTTTACTAAGATGTAATCAGTGAATTTATTAACTTTCATGTTTGTTATATATAAACTCTCATCCTATTTTAATGTCTTTACTAACCTTATCTTTTCCTATTGTAAGAATTATGGCAACCAGTGACACAAACAGTTCAAAAAGCAAGTCAAGGAGGTCGAGCTATGAAGAAGATGTTGCCTTAGTTTCTTGTATGGTTTACCTCCATAATTTAGGAACAAAGAATGCTGATAGCATGACACTGGATTCAAAGGTGGATATTTGTATGAGTTGGAGAGGATGCTAAAAGCTAAATTACCTACTTCAAACATAAAAGCTAAACCTCATATTGAGTCAAGGATAAGGACTTTGAAAAAAGATTGGAGCGTAGTATATGATCTTTTCACTAGTGATAACAGTGGCTTTGGATGGGATGAAGAAAGAAAGATGATCACAAATAAGACTATGTGTGAGATTCTTATATAAGTGTAAGTATTTTTTTTCATTCTAATTATGTGAAAACTTTAATTCGTTTATACTTATATGAAAATTTCATTTATTTAGAGTCACAAAGAGCTGCTCAGCTCAGAAAGAAAAGCTTTCCTTTCTATAATGAATTCAGTTCTATCTATGGAAAAGATCGTGCAACATGGAGGGATGCACAAACTGGAGAAGATATTATTGAAGAAATGGCTAATGAGGAAGACATTGGTGGAATCAATCTAGCTAGTGAAAATGAAGATGTTGGTGACTAAGATATGCAAGATATAAATTTCAGATTTATCCAAACTCAATCTTCATTAGGCAATAAGGCATGAAGTGAAATAAACTCTGAATCATTGTCTAGTGGTGCAAGAAGTAAGAGGAATATTAGTGATAGAGATGAACCAATTATTTCACAATGCTGCAATGATGTTAACTGAAACATTGGTAATGTTGGTGATAAACTAAGCAAGAGCATTGGAACTAAATTAACTCTTCTTGGTAGATTATCAAATGAAGAGTATTTGATGGCTTTGACCAAACTTCCTAACCGTCCAAATCATATCCTTGTGGTTTTTAGCCTTCCACCAGATCGAAGATTAGAATAGATGAGAGCTTTTATTGTTGCACATTGACAATGTTAGTGGATGTGGATGTTGTACTGCAAATTAGTATTTTATGATGATTTTAGTAAGTAAGCTTTTGATAAGCTTAACATTTTATTAAGCGTTTGGTATTATACAATTAATATTTTATGATGTTTTTTGAATGTAAACTTTTGATAAACTTAACATTTTATTAAACTTGTTATATTGTAAAATTATTATTTTAAGATGTTTTTTTAATGTAAGTTTTGAGAAGCTTAACATTATATTAAGTTTGGTGTTGAACTTGTTATGATGATGAACTTGTTTAAGTAGGTTGTGTATTTTATGAAGTATTCATATGGAAAATTATTATTATTATTATTATTATTATTATTATTATTAGTACAGAAGGGCATTTCAGTCATTATATCACTTATTCTCTTTCAATTCATTGTAATCCTATTCATGTATCACAAACACTATAATTTGAATTCCTACTTTATTCTCACCTTATTCTTTTCTTTTTCACCGAATTTCAATTCTCTCTCCCCTAATTCATTCCTTCCAACCAAATGCTCTGTTATGGAATCAAAGTGAATGAAATTGTGTTTAATCCTTGCAAGTAATAGTGTCTATTATTGTGTGAGTTATGCAATGAAATTTCCCATCTCTTGACTTGTTTAGCCTAAATTCCCTTTTATCCTACCCTTGACCTTAGCCCCATTACATCCATTTTTTAAGACCTTTTGATTGGTAATTGGCATTCATATTTAAGTGGTGGAGATGCGACATATTTGCAACCATATGGTAATGTTCATTTCAAGTGTTGACTTTGAGTGGATTTGATATGTACCCTTCAAACACTTTGAGTGCAAGAATGAATTTTATCCTTGGTATGAAATGTGAGTTTGCATATTCTTATTTTAAACAAACTCTCAAATGGATGAAAGGGTGTTCTAAATGCAAGAAGCTATGATGAATTATTTTAACAGAGCATTAGTTAGTCATGTTGTGTTGTGTTTAACTTGTGCTTGTTTTGTTTTTTGTTTTTGTTTTCTTCTTGAGCATTGCATGCTTAGGGACAAACATTGTGTAGGTGTGGGAGACTATTCATGCCTCTTAGGCTAAGCTATCTTCATCCATGCGATCTTCTCTCACTTTTAAAATGTCATATCGCTAAGAGTTTATTACTGAAATAGTCCATCGACTATTGCGAAATTACTAATTTAGTCCTTGACAATTTTTCGTACCCAATTAAGTCCTTCGACTTTGAAAATTTTAACCAATTTGGTCCTCCGTTTATTTTGTCGTTAAACATCCGTTAAAATCGGGACCAAATTGGTAATTCTGCTAGTCAAGGGACAAAATTAGTAATTTTACTATAGTCAATGGACAATTTCAGTGAAAAATTAATTACCACTTTGGTCCCTTAGCTTGACTATAGCAAAATTATCAATTTGATCTCGATTTAACGGATGTTTAACAACAAAATAAACGGAGGACCAAATTGGTTAAAATTTTCAAAGTCGAGGGACTTAATTGGGCACAAAAAATTGTCGAGTACCAAATTGATAATTTCACAATAATCGAGGGACCATTTCGGTAATATACTCTATCACTAAATTTACAATCATTCACTATTCACTTTTCATTCATGTAATTTTTTTTATCCTCTTTAAAAAATGGTCACACTATTCTATTGTTTTTATAATATTTATGTTTTTTCCGTTGATTTTATTCATGTAATTTTCAATGTTCCTTTCAACATTTCTATATATATATATATATATATATATATATATATATATATATATATATATATATATATATATATATATATATATATATTTTATCAATTTCAATGTTCAATTCTTTTAAATTTGATTATTTATACATGTGAATGACCTTATAATTTTGCATTATAAGTCATAAATATATTAATAACTTATATCTTACATTATAATGAGTTGTACACTGAGTATTTTTTTTTATAAATATTACTCGGTTATGGGGTTTAAATGTAATTAGTGAATAATAAAAGTAAAAATATCATAATAATATTTGGGTGCATTTGGTTCATAGTTTTAAACTCTAGTTATCTTGTTTCTTTATCTTTTTTTTAAAAAAAAAAATTATGAATGAAAAAGTCATTACCATATAAAATCACACTTTTGTTTCTTGGAAAAAAACTCTAAAAAAATTGATTCTATTTATTAAATATTTGATTCTAATTCTAATATAACCTCCTCGATAAAAACATAGTTATTGTGTTTTTATTTTATTTATGTGTAACTTTCATGTAAGACCATCTCACGGATCCTTATCCAAGTCAAAATGAAAATGTAATACTTATATAGGGAAACACAATACTAATAAAGAATAAAATGATGTAATATTAGCCAAAAATAAAATATTTGTTACTAAAGGAAAGTGTATAAGCTAAGTAGCTTGTAGCTTAATGACACTTATGTGGCTCTCCCAAATGGGAGGCCACAGTTTTTAACCTTAGTGGGAGTCATTGACTACTTTTGAAAAAAATGTAATACTTTTAAATCAAACACATTATTTCTTCTCGTATAAATATTATATTTTCATCTTAACTTGATCGGTTTCACGCGAATTTTTGTCTTTATTTATTGTGTTTTCGCCTAAGGATGTGTGTGGAAACCCGAAAATGATTTTGAGTTTCCAAATACCGCCTTAGGCGAAAACACAATAAATAAATAAATAAATAAAGGCAAAAATTTGCGTGAAACCCGAAAAATAATTTTCTAGAAATCATTTTTCGTGTTTCCAGTGTTTGGATGCAATTGAAAAATCCAATCAACGGAAAATATTTTTCTGTTGATTGGAAAAAATCTAGTCATTTTGATAGAAAATGACTTCCGCCACAATCAGAACAAGGTTTCTGAAATTAATCATAAGTTGGGTTTTTGCTTGAAATAAGAGCTGATAAATAATATTATTATACATAGACACAAAAAACAAAAAATAAAAAAAATAAAAAAATTCTGATGATTCATTACCTAAAAAATATTTTCAAAGTCATTTCCTGTTTTTCAAATGGATCCTAAATCTAAACCTAAAGTTTAATCGGATGGTATATTTTGGATATAAACAAAAATAGATGGCGCATTTACAATTCCACACTCACCTGTCGCCCTATATTTATTGCCTCACAAGGTTCCGGGATTCATTTCTCCCAGCTCCCTCTCTCTCTCCGCCGTGCGCGCGCTTTCTCTCTCTAGATCCATCTCACAGGAACACCTTTCAGGTAATTCTCACAGAAAATTTTGCCATACCGAATTATGTATGTATGTTATTGATTCGCAAACCGTAAGTTTTTGTTCAAAATGCCTTAGATTCCTCTTTTTCTTCTTCTTCTTCTTCTTTTTTACTTGGAATTCGTCGTTTACCGGAAAACTAGCTCGAATTTACGATGCGATATTATTTGTAATTGCTGGAGACAGTTTTTCTGTGAGATTTCTATGTTGTATCTTTTTTTTTTTTGGTTGTATTGATCTGATCTGAAGATTATTGGTTTGTGAAAGGGCTGCGATCTCTGAAAATCTGTAGGGCTCGAATCATGGAATTTTAAATTTTAGATCCAGATTGAAAAAAAAAAATGATTATGCTATTCGTTTGTTTTTAGAACTTATATTTGTGTCTTGATCTGCGATGCAGCGTGAGAATATGATACTACAATTTGATCAACTTCAGAGATTTGAAATTTTTATTTTGATGCAACTTAATGATACATAGGTATCTCCGGAAGAAAGAGAAATGGGACTCAGTTTTACCAAGCTCTTCAGCCGGCTTTTTGCCAAGAAGGAGATGCGCATTCTGATGGTTGGTCTTGATGCAGCTGGTAAGACCACCATCTTGTACAAGCTCAAGCTTGGAGAGATTGTCACTACAATTCCTACCATTGGTATGCACTTTCCCCCATGGCTGTTCTTAAACTTCTTTACTTTGTATTATGCAGTATGGCTTCAGTTCTCTATAGTGCACCTCTAGAGTATGAGTACCTTGCTTGTTTCTATGTTATCTTGGTTTTCATGTATTTGTACACAATACACCTTTACCTATTTATCTAAACATGATCTATAAATGTTTGTTTTGGAAATATAAAATGTACACTGCATGAGGCAAGGCAGATCCTCTTTATTAGGTATAGGTTTGTTAAAAATTCTTGATTTTGAATTTTCTTGCCCTTCTCCTTTCCTCGAGGAGAAGGGTCTTCCCTGACTTGGGCTTTCATTGAAATTAGAATCTTTTCAGCTTTTATATGATTATCAAACTCTGGTGCTTTTTTTTTTTTTGTTTTTTTTTTGCACTATCAGTAATGATTGACTTTCTACAGGTTTCAACGTGGAGACTGTTGAGTACAAAAACATCAGCTTCACTGTTTGGGATGTTGGGGGTCAGGACAAGGTATAATCATTTTTATTTTCGTCTCTTTTCTTATTTAATTAGTTTCAGTAAATTATACATATCAATTCATGAGGTTAAGAGATTGCTTGAAAGAGCTAGTTTAATAATAAACTTCGTTCTTTTTGCTCTATCTCTAAGGATCTGTTGTGTGTTGCATGAAACTAATGTGTACATCTCTCACATCCCTTTGCAATCTCTCTATTGATGTATAATCTCTACTCCCCATCCTGTGTGCATTTGGTAGATCCGTCCATTGTGGAGGCACTATTTCCAGAACACACAGGGCCTCATCTTTGTTGTTGATAGCAATGATAGGGACCGTATCGTGGAGGCAAGAGATGAGTTGCATAGGATGCTGAATGAGGTAAGAAGCCTTTCATTATGTCTACATATATATTTTATTGCTGGTAGAAGAGACAGTTAAGTTTATAAAACTTTATAAAATGATCATACTTATTTGAAGTAACTTTATAAAATAAGGGTAAGGTGCACATGTAGTATCTGAGCATTGATTCCTTTTGCTTCTGAAATCTGATTTTTACTATTTGATGTTGATGTTTTTTTAATTTTATCTCTGCAATTACTTTTCTGCATTTTAGTTCCTATATTTTAGTTAGACATGTCTATAGGTATGTCAAAATTTTTGGAATTAAGGTCTAACAAAAGTCTCATTAGAGGATTGTGCTGGATCTCTTGATGTTATTCCTATCCTTTGTTCAAGTTCATTGACTTGCTTCAAGTTGTCACTTTCTGAATCTTCTAGATCCATGGGTACAGTGAGTATTACTTTGGGTGGGCCAATGTTCTCTTCTTCCTCTTTGTTAATTATGAAGTGGCTTGAATTGACATGAACGGCCTGTTTTGGTGCATGAGATAAAAGGTCTTCATGCCTATAAGAGCAGCAGACCTGGTTGGCATGTACTCCTACATGCTGTGCAATTTCTCCTAGTAAGTGTGTTAGCTCTCCAAGACAAATCATTAATCTCTTGGCATAGTTCCTCGCCATTGAAGCAAGACAATGCTTCATGGGAAGCATTATTCAAAGAGAGATCTTGCTCCTCTATTGGTAATTGAGCACCTTGATGCTCAAGGATGATAGTGTTGCTTGGTTGAAGCCTTAGGACTAGGGCATAGGGTTTTTTTTTTTGGTTTTGCTTGGGTCAATACTTTCTTTCTGCCAGCCTGGGAAAAACTTGTAGTGATTGACTTATTATATTTCCATTTGGAGCCACTTGAGAATGGTGATTAGAAGGGATTTAAATGAAAGAAACTCTACTGGATGAGAAGAAAGTTGAACAATGTATAAGAAATATTGGTTATATGTTTGCTTTAGTGATTTATCTCTCCCTAGATGCCAGTGTTGAGGCAAGACACCACTGGGTAGGCTGTACCAAATATTGTCTCATGGATGGTAGTTCAGACGTAACTTGCTAAATTGGGAAAGCACTGGTGTTTGTAAAAGGTAGATTTCAGGGTCTATGGTATGAATGCTCGAGTAGGTGGCTTAAACTTGAAGTTTGAACTTTGAAGCACTAACAATATTTTTTGACAGTTTCTAGAATGGAGAGGTGATGTTCTTTATATAGTGTTGATTTTGGATGGGTATAGCTAATCAATTGTGAAACCACTTTCCTCACTATGCTTGTGTTTGGTTGGTGTCTGTGACCATTTCCTTCATTATACTCATGATTGCTGTTTGCATTACACGTTGGTTACAAAATTAAGGTGGGGATAATTTCCCAAATCATGAGAAATGAATTGGACAAAGTTCGATTCCTTGCATGGTACTCGTAATTAATACTCTCTATGACCAAGTATGACTTACTCTATGGGTGTCAACACTAAGGTTTGGCTAGATTCTTTCCTACTCTCCCCCATTTATATAGAAGACATCTTGTGCAAGTATCCACGAGTCTTTCAATTTTCTTTAATTTAATTTTAATTTTATCCTGCAAGTTTGATTAGATATATGGGAATGCCATAATTGTAGGAATGAATGCATGGTCTACTCTGCATCCTAACTAATAGGGTATTTACCGGTTTGAGAACGTGTCAGCAGTTATCCGCTTGGAAGCAAGAGAACAGAATTTAGCTTTGTTTAAGGTTAACTTTTATATATAGCTAATGATTGATGCTTACTACAGGATGAGCTTCGGGATGCTGTCCTACTGGTGTTTGCCAACAAACAAGATCTTCCTAACGCAATGAACGCTGCGGAGATAACAGATAAGCTTGGTCTCCACTCTCTGAGGCAACGCCACTGGTAAAGTTTCTAAAGATTTCGTGGCTTGTGCTTTAATTTTATATCTTCTTCTGGGTTTTGCGAGTTTTTTGTCCCTTGGGTGTTAACAGGTACATCCAGAGCACCTGTGCAACTTCTGGAGAGGGGCTTTATGAAGGTCTTGATTGGCTCTCTAACAACATTGCTAACAAGGTAAAATTATTAAACTATGACTTTCTGCAGTCTGGCTGGGTAAAATCTATCTCGCTACCATCTGTAAATGCAATTGTAATACTGCTTTATTTACAGGCCTAAAGCGGTATAGCGTTGGTTTGTCGTCGTGGATTGATCCTGGATGCAGTAGTTTTTTATCTAAAAAAATTGGGTTATGAACTTCAGATATATGTAACTTTTTTTTTTTCTTTCTCTAGACTTGAGTACCTTGTTTTGAACTAGTAAATGGCCTACTTTCTTTTCTGTGTTTTAAATTGCTTTTCTTAGCGCTCTCTCTCTCTCTTCCCCCTTGGCATTTTTAGAGTTTTATATATACTCCTAAATTTTACTTCTTAAATTTTCCTCTCTGATGTGGCGGGTATTGATAAATTAATTTTTCAAGTGAGTCTCAATACAAGTATTTACATCAAGATTTTGTGTAGGAATAAAAGTTGAGAGTAGAAAATATCTTTGATTTGTCATCGATTCACTTGCTTTTGTTGTTGTCAACTATATTACCTTAGAGTTTAGGTGCTATGATGGAGGTTGTTGTCAACTATATTACCTAAGAGTTTAGGTGCTATGCGGGAGGAGAGGGGTAAAGGGAAACCGAGTTGAGTCTTTGAGAAAGCGTTGAAGATCGATAGGAAGTTAGTAAAATATTACTACATTTTAACATTACTTTTGATGGTTAACAAAAGGTGGAGTAAACAAAATTTTAAAGGACCAAATTAAGTAACAATTGCATTGTCAAAACTCAATTTTATTAGCTAAAATTTATAGTCGAGGATTGAGTTGATGAAGCCTATTACAATTTGCTTGCGTTGTACTTATCAAAGTTATCATTGTGTAAGTTGTAAGTTAAAAAATGGTCCTTGTGATAATTAGATATGATCATATGAGTAATACCTTTTTGCATGGCACGTTGCATGAAGATATATATATGGAACAACTTTTTGGATATTACTAGGGTGTGTTTAGTTGACAGGTTTAACTATAAAGAATGTATATCAAAACTATTGTTATTGTTTAGTTGACAGATTTTTAGAACACTACAATGAGTTTTGATTACCCTTTAATTGCAAAACCTATTCACTAATAAAATCAGGATTTCATTCCCTTTCTCCTCAACCGCTTCCCCAACTATTAATAATCATTTTCACTACACCATACTACCAAACATGAAAAATATTTTCACCAAAATCTATTACCATTACCTAATATTTGATACCCATTCCGATTCCAATTTTCATGTGCGAACCAAACACATCCTAAATACTAATCCACAACCATCATTGCACATTTGTAGGTGGAAAAAGGCATTATATGGCCTTAACCAAGCTCCCTGAGCTTGGTATTTAGGCCTATCACAAATTTTGCTAGATTTTGATTTTTTTTTAAATTATTGCTAATCATCATTTAATTTATCTACTAATGTTATCGCATACTTTCTAATTTATGTCGACATAAACTAATTTTGGTTTTTTTAATCAATTTGTCTATTGACAAAAAGATATTCATTAATGGGCAAATTATAACAAGAACTAATATCTTGGTAAAATAACAATCATATTACGTACATGTAATTAATAGATTATATAAGATACATAATTTATTAACAATACATAATATGTTAACGGTATATACACAATATGTTAATTGTAGCAAATATACTACGTATAATTTATTAACTGTAAGTACATAATAAGCTAATTGCAACCACATCATCTGAATGTCGTTTTGAATCAAAGTCCATAATATAAGATAGAATAATATATTTAGAACCTTGGGCTCTAAAACATTTTTAGGACAATATATTTCTGATATTTTGGTTAGATTCAAGATGGATGGTGCCAAGGTAGTCTCTACACCAATGGGGTTTGTTACTTTGTTGTGCAAATGTTTGTCATCGTTTCTTCCTCATCTGTTGTTGATGTTGCTAGTCATGGGTGATTGATTGTTAATGGCATTCTCAAGAATATGTTTATTCCATTGTTTCTGAGCATCCTCAATACATAGTTTGATTTTTACACAAGTTTTTAGGAGTCAAGTAGGAAAAAGGAAGGAGGAAAAAATAAAAACAAAAAGTTATAAACGACCACCCTTAACGCGCCCACTGAGGACTGCTGATGCACGGTCATTTTGTTTTCTTTTTAATTATTTGGTGGGACCCACATTAGGAGACAAAAACTTATCTCTTCTACAAGAATCCAACCTTCTCTCTCCTTCTCTCACTTCCACATAAGACTCAAAGCCTCATAAACCTCCCAAAAACTCTATTAGGAATGCATTTAATACATTTTGTTCTTGAAAATATAAATGCTTGGAATGAATTATTCCCCTTGTAAGGGGAAGGGGAATAGAAATTTCAGGGACTCTTGATATAGTGATATTAGGCTATTTACTCAGGAATATTTCTAACTTGACTGCATCCTATTTCTTCTGCTAATCTTTTGTACTACATATGCCTGCTCCTTGCTCAATAGTGTATACATTTTCATTCTCACTTTAAAGTAGTATATTTATCCTGAAACTAATCTACATAATATGAAATGTGTTTCAATAATAGTTCAGTACAGTTATGCTTGTTGTGAAGCTTTATGCCTAACTCTCATCAATATTTTGCTAATGAAATTGAAATGTGTGAGAGAGAATCTAATATAAAGCATATATGTACATACCTGAGCATCCTACTCTAAGTCGAAAGAATTGTAGACTTCATCCTCAAGTTCCTGATGATATTCATCTTCCATCAAGTCCGGTCTTTCGAAAAGAAGCTCTGCAGCTTCTCTTCTACTTCTCTGAGGCTTTTGGTCATTTTTTCCAATCACTGAAACTATCCTCTCTCTGATGGAGCATTCAACCGCTTCCATCTTCATATCCCGAGGCTGCAGTCCCAGAAGAGAGCAGCATTCCCCTTGGAAGTTTAGGTCATTTGAGGATAAGATCAGGCGAGCGATTGTTTTTGCAAGATCAGGTGCATAATTGCATATCTGAGGGATACACAGATGAAGAAATGTATGAATCTGAACAACAAAATTATGTGGTGCATCTCATAGATCACTAAGTTCCTAACAATCCCCCCTCCCAGCACCCACCAGTCTTAACTACTCGAATCCGTGACCTGGCTCTGATGCCACTTGTTAAGATTAAGTGCTTAGCACTACGTCAAAAGTTATAGCTCATAGCGAAGGCACAATTTTATTTCTTTATATACCGCCACCACATTTTAGGATTAAGCACTTAGCACTGCATCTAAGAATGAAGCATAGTTTGGATGATTTGAAAATGACTTCTTGAGAGAAGATATTTAGCTCTAGAAACTCTTATGACCCCACCAAATGGGGGGTAAAGGAGGTTCTCTTTCTAGCAGATGAATAGATGCAGGATATGGCATGAGAGAGGCAACAAGAATTACCTTCTGTGCATGTCTACTGAGAAGAACACCTTGATTCTTTTCCTTCAAATCATCAAGAGCAAGCTTGACAGCTTTTCTGGTAAGACTTCGATCAATTTGACCGATCTGTGTATCCAGTGCTTTCAACTTGACAGCAAGTTATGAAAAAGACAATGCAATAGATGCAATCATTAGGGTAACAATATATGATAGATTTGACACCAATTTAAAGGTCCTCTAAGCTATATATCAGATTGTGAAGGATATTGTTTGTCATAATAATGGATGACAATATCGATGTGGACAGATGGTGGCA
This sequence comes from Ipomoea trifida, assembly GCA_003576665.1. Classification (NCBI taxonomy): domain Eukaryota; kingdom Viridiplantae; phylum Streptophyta; class Magnoliopsida; order Solanales; family Convolvulaceae; genus Ipomoea; species Ipomoea trifida. The sequence goes on from CP025651.1 coordinate 14,581,122, forward strand.
AGTTTTCCCATTCAAGCAATGCACAACCACCTTGATCCTTAATGTTCCTCAGAGTCAATCCATAGCTTTTCCAACTGATGCCTTTCAATGCATCCAGTGATGATTGGGGAGCAGTACAGGGTACAAAGTCCCTAAAGAAGAAGATCTAAAAACACTATTTTAATCATTCTTTTTCGATCAGAAACTCGAAATATAGAGAAGAAAGCCCTCAGCAAAATAAGTTTACCAACAAAGATGAAGATCTAAAAACACATTTTTAATCACCATCAGTTTCAATCAGAAGATCCAAATATAGAATGAAAGTCCAATAACAAAAGTATTGGTAACTGAGTTCCCAAAGTTAAACCTCTGTTTCCATTTCATGTTCCCTGAAGCAAGATGGAGTTGCTAGCTCAGACAGTTCACTGATAATAATCACAGCTTCCATCACCAGTCTATTATTTTGCATGTTTCCTGAGCAGCTAGCAATTCCAGTGCCAACCTTCAAATTTTCCCTGGAAATAGGTTAGAAATTATGGTTTAACAAAAATATAGTGTACTGCAACTTAAGATTATTATGGAGTATAATTGTACTGCAACACACTGAAGGGTCCTAACAAACTTAGCATCTTCACCACTCAATTGATTGGGTGTAATACAAAAAAGGACTTGAATCATTTACAACCATATTTCCTTAAAGAATCCCCACCTTCTGAGCATGAACCAAATAACACACAGACAATCATAATAAACAGAAACTAGCACTAGCTTATTCAGGACTCACCCAGTCAAGAAGCAAGACTGACAAATACTATTCAGTTTATTCCCATGCTTAAGGACATAATCCTCAAGTCCTGATCTTAGGCAGGTGATGCTTTCTGTGGTTAAAGGTAAAGAACCGCACTCAATGGCCAGAATACAACTTTCAATATGCGATCCTGGCATGATACTATAATCAACCAACAGTTCAACAGCAACCATCTGCAATGAATCATAATTAATCAACAACTTGAAAGTAACCTAAGCTACTTTCAAAGAAACTGTAATAGAAAAGCCATATGAGCTCAACCATACAGAGATTTAGCAATATAAGTATGATGTTCAATGTTTAGTCAAAATTCAAGAAAACATTTTTCTCATACTTAAAAAAATTATTGATGTCTTCTTCGAATGGAAGGCTGATTAAAACAATTGATATGCAGATTTTTCATGGACTGCATCAATGAATTACATATTAACAATTGATCAGAGTCACAAAGAATGTCTGTATAAGATGCTTCATAATGCATACCATATTGTTCAAAGTTCAAAGAACGATTATCCTCTCCCAATAAACTGTGCTATCCATACTCAAAAATCCAAATATCAACTTACAATATCATGAAAGCATGAATTGCATATACATGTAAATATAAGCCGTAAAACATTTCAAGGAAATGGGTGAACTTACAGGGATTTTTAAAATGACCATCTGCAAAAATTGTCATGAGAAACTGAAGTTAATAGTAAGCAATGCAATTAGTGAGACATGAGAAATTAAAGTAGCTTGAACCTGACTTCAAATAAGCAAAACTTTGACAAGTAGTTAGACATGATCCCTACCTTCTTAAAAAAGAAGGTTAAATCTTCCAATAAGTGATCAACACTTTCAGATGTTGATATTGATACTTCAGTCCCGCTGTCAGGTAAAAGCAAAAACAAAACAAAATTGGGAACAGTAAAAAATAATGAAGTTTCAGGAGGAGAACACAGTAGAAAATATGCCTGAATTTTGCACCATTCTTTGTGGTTGAAGATAGCCTCGTCAGTCTTTTAGAAGAAACAGATTCTTTAATGTTGAGATTCAAGTGGTGCATCTCATTATCAGAAATGCCTGCAATAATTCATTTTCTCTTATGTATAAGAAGATAGAGAGAAACCACTGCTGCTATGAAAACATAGCAGTTGATTTAAGTGTCTGCTTTACCATTGCCATAGCAAGTTATAGCTATTCACTCTATAGACCTAAACTAGATAAAGAGTCACTGGCATTATTGGCAAAAGAGCAGTAGATCAGTTAAAACGTATGGTGCACTCAACAACATATAACAGTGTAAGATACACAACATCTATAACAAAAGACAACAAGTGTTAAGACCAAGTCATAACTCACAAGTTCATATTCAATTAAAATTTATGTCAAATGACTTCTGACAGTTTCAAATCCACTCTATCAATTAGATGAACATATCAATTGTATATAATTAAATGAATACTTATACTGAATTCACATAATACTCAAAACTTTGTTAAAGCATATGACAGTATGGTTTGATAAATTCCCTCTGATACAAAACATAACTATCAGTGGTAGGATGAAACTTACCAGTTGTTGAAATAGAGATCAATCCATCTGACACAGAGAAAGGGGGAAAATACAAAACAGAATTTTGCATCAGTTATCAGACAGCCCAAAAACAGTGAAATTTTAAACGAAGTAGAAATAAGTAGCAAAGTAATAGCCAATTACTAACCCCATTTACCAGCCAAAACGAGGTCATTTGGGTACTTCAGATGTTGGTACTCCTCCAGTTTGCATCCAATGCCAGTATCAGAAACTGTTTCACCAGAAAAGCCAGATACCGAATCATTGCTTTTTATTTTCCTTTACTAAACTTTGTAAAGAGCTATTCAGAACTTCTGAACAGAGTTAAATTCAATCTATTAAGACCTCCGGAAATTGGAACTTCAATACACACGCATGCATGCACACACGTGTAAAACTACAAATTATAATATTTTTGGCCACCATTAGATTATAAATTACTTTCAAACTACAAAAAGTGCATGAACATACAAGATCAATCTACATAAACCAAATTGATATATGTTTGAAAGCAATTGTTCACTGAATTATCGTACAGATAAGCATTTACAGTACAAGTACCGATTCCTACACACAACAAATATAGGGAGAGATGACCTGAGATTCGAACGAGAGGGGGACTGAGCAGTGGAGAAGGAGTCAATTTAACTGATAATCTGCAGGGATCATCTCTCAAACGGCACCTCTGAACGGCGCAGAAAATTAACTGCAAAAAACAACAATAACAAACCATCAAGTGTTAGATGAAATGCCTCCAAAAACAAAAAAAAAGTGAAATGAGAGATTTTGTAGAGTTAGAAATTACATGTTTACAGAGCATTTGCACGGAGGAGATCTCCATGTCTACTACTGATAGAGAAGAAACAAATCGAGAAGCGAGAGAGAGAGCTCCCGCTCAAATGCAGCAATGTTAAGGTAATTTTGATGCAGATAGTAGGCGCCTAAAAGTACCGCTAAAATTGAGACTCACATGCATTGAGGCCATCACCGGCACGGACAGGGGGTAATATTTAAACTAATTAATTTAATCATTAATATATGAGTTAATACCACAAATAGTCCTCTGACTATTGGGGTAGTACTCCTTTTAGTCATCAACCTTCAATTCGACCACAAATGGTCCTCTAATTTTCATTTTTGACCACAAATAGTCCTTTTGTTAAAGTCTATGTTAAATAGGTGTTAAATCTATGGGTATTATCGTCAAATTGATATATATATAATGTTCATAAAATAAAAATGTTTAGAATTTTTCACCAACAAGCATAATTGAAACAATTAACAAATATAAATACTCCTAAATAAAAAGACAATACACTTTATTCTCGTAATTATGCGTACAAAATTAAGATTTAATATTAGAGTTATCTATTTTAATTTAACCAATAGATTAAAATGGAAGAATTTTTTTTAAAAAAAAACCTTGCTTTCATCATTTTCATGGTTGTTCATACATGGTCGATTAATAGTTTTCATTTTTCATTAATCGATCAAACATTTTGTTTTGGACATAACTGAAGGCTGCTACCGTTGAATTAATATAATTAATCAAGTACAAATTGCGAACATTAATCATGAATTTTTATTTAATTTGTTCATTTATATAATTTCTCACGTCCATTTTATTTTATATTTATTAACTTAATGTTTATTAATGTTTGACATTAATTATGTTGTCATATAATTCTAAAAAAAAAAAGTAATCATAATAATATTAATCAATTTGACGATATTACCCCTAGATTTAACACCTATTTAACAGAAATTTTAACAGAGAACTATTTGTGGTCAAAAATGAAAGTCAGGAGACCATTTGTGGTCGAATTGAAAGTCGAGGACTAAAAGAAGTACTAGCCCAATAGTCAGATGACCATTTGTGGTATTAACTCTTAATATATTCATATTAAACTTTAATGATTGGTTTTGATAAATTCTGTGACGACCAATCAACTCTGGCTAACTTCAATTTTTTGGACCGAGAGTGAGGGCGATAGTGTTGCTCTTAGACACAGCACTTTCACCCTTACGTTCATAAATGTCGGAGAGTTAATCAATTACAGTGAACAGTGTGCGTTCCTCATGCGTATGCTTTGGAATCATCGCCGTGTTATCAGGAGCTTGGTGTTTTTCAATTATGAAGTTGGGGAGGTTCACCTAATAGCATTCGACATGTGTGGAATGGAAATAATGACGAAAGATTTGTACGTCTACAATATTGAAGACTATGCAAATGTCGATGTTGGTGTGTAATAAGGATCTATTTCAATCGAATTAAGAAGTTGTTTTATATTAGTTTTTTTTTTTAGTTTTTCAAGAATTAAATCTTGAACAAAATATAATAAACGATTTAAAATATATTTATAATAAAATAGATTGATTTAAAAAAATAGATTGATAATTTGTTCAATTTGGTCACCTAAATATCACCATTTATATCTTTTGTTAAATTTGCTAATATGACAATAACATCTTTACTGTAGAACCATATCATATCTTATTCCTCCAAGCATGTGTGATAGACAATTATGATGAAAAAGATTATCGTACTACCAATATCTTTTACATCAGGCATAACCTAAATTATTTCAAGAAATATGTTACAATTAATTGAATTATAAATTAAAGTCATCTGTGATAATACTATTAATAATAACAATAGCAATAAAAATATCAACCATTTAACATAATAACAACAACAATATAATAATAATAATAATAATAATAATAATAATAATAATAGTAATAATATTATTATTATTATTATTATTATTTCATGAAAACCTGTAAAAGACAGACACATCGTCGATTCAAATGCGGAAATGCAAAAACTGAAAACACAACATAGCTAGATAGAATTAAAGATAGAATCAATATTCATAGCTAGTCGGATTAGTCTACTTCGTGTTGGAGAGGAAAACAGTGGTGAGAACATGTCAAAATATAAGTTTATATTACATATGATAAAATATTATCTAATCACATTATGAAGTAAAAAAAATGTCAAAATATAAACCATGCACATCCGTGTCAATTACCAGTACCTACAAACATGAAAGAATATAATCAATTAATATTTTAACTATAATTATTTAATAATAAATTTACTTAACAAATTAAATATACCTTTGACGCGGGTGCGTTCCACAAACTATAGGAAATCTGATTCGGGTTGATTGTCATCTCTGTGGTTCCTGTGACTCCTGCACCTCCTGTGGCTCCTGTATATCTATGAAGTCAGCAGTGCTCGGCATACCGATGTTTTGGTTCCCAATACCGGGTTGACTATAAGAGTCTTCTACAATAAAATCTCCAACTAGATGGGACCAAGGTGAGGTGTTGTATGCCGGCCGATTTTGACCTCCAAATTGCGAGAGTATATTCGATGGTGCATTATGGTGGGATGACCCCGCCGGCTGTGAGGGATCATACACTTGACTAGCTGAAGTATACTGAGACAAACCACCAAAGTCGGCCTGTGAATAGGGACCACAAAAGCTTGAGCTGGGGCCTGACATAGTAAAAGGGTGTGAGTCATAGTTTTGGTCACCGCCCTGGTATTGAACAGGCACAAGTGCTAGCGCATCCCCATCCTCATCATCGTCATCGTCATCCTCGGCGTCATGTCTTTGTTGGTCTGCCTCGGCTTGCAAAGCCTAGTTAACCGCGTGCATACGCCTACCACCGCGCCCAGGTTGACCTCGCATGTTGTCTCGATGCCGTCGTAAATCTGGACGGCGGTGCTGCACCCTTGGCTCGTATACCGGTGCGTCATTGAATAAATGTGGGGGGACGTCCGCATAGTAAGCATAGCCAGCACGCTCTAAATGTTCGCGTGAGCTAATGTGAAGTTCCCGAACTAGATCAAGAACTCGCGCTCCATCCTCGCGAGCTTCTCCGGTACGTATATGCATTTCATGAATGTAGTGCATCTGCATCAAATATACAACATATATTCACATAACATATATATGATCATAAATTATTAATCTCTCCATTTAAAAAAAATGTTATCCGTTATTGAACATACTAACCGCTTCATTTAACGAGGCACCACATTGGACATAACCCTGATCTTGTCGGTGTTCAGGGTTGCCAATGAAAAGCTTACCATGGGGACGCCCGGCGAGCGAGAGGGCTTCGATGATTACCTGCGCCTGTCCGAGATACGCCGCCGGCGTGAGGTTGTTCTGCCGAAGGGTCTGGAACTGGCCGAGGAGGCTCAAGCACCGCGACCGGGATGTCGACGCGAACGCATCGGAGATCGACTCCCACACCTCCCGCGACGTCTCTTTCCCAACAGCAAGATACATCACTTCTGTTGTGAGAGACGACACAATGAGCGATAGAATCGCTTGGTCTTGTTGAACCCAAGGGAGGTAGGCTGGGTTCGGAACCGCCGGCGGTGGCGTCGCAGCGGCGGAGGAGCTCGCGGTGATGGTCGGCGGAGGACACGGCAACGAGCCATCTAAATATCCGACGAGGCCCTGACTGCGGAGGAATGGAAGGATCTGCGTACGCCAATATAGGTAGTTGGTGGAGGTCAATTTAATGGAGAAACAATGGTGGCTCGACGACAGGTTGATCGCCGGCGAAGGGGAGGCAGCGACCAGAGGAGTGATCGCGCCGGCGTCGGTAGGATTTTGCATGGTTACGTTACGGAAGGGGAAAAGGTCGAAGAAATCGGGGTTGGTGGCGTTGGGGTTTCGAACCTAACGTCTGATACCAAATGAACGTAACTGAATTGAATTGAATTGCAAAGTTACAGAGTCCTATACTAGCAGTAACTCAAAACACTCCTAGTCTATAGGGAATTAAGTGTTGACTAAACAATAGCCACAAGACTCTAAACTATACAATAAAAACTATGTTACAAACTATATACATAATATTATTAACATGCATCACTTGTAGCGGGATTGTTCATCACTTGCATTGGGTGGATGAAACTTGCCCGTTGTCTCCAACAGTACAAATGTTCAGCGTGTTTCTCAGCCCAATCAAAATTGCCAGATCGCCCGTCGAACGCGTGCAATTCCTCACTGTACAAGACTTCAAACAGGACATCTTGGAAACCGCTGAATTGCCTACAGAATCAGTCAGGATAGTAGTACTCAATGATATAAAAATAGATCAAAGGCACTCGAGCTGTCCAAATCGCTTGGTCGGCCGTGCAATAGTCAGGCAATTGAGGAAATAATGCATTGTAAGGCTCGAAGACAAACTGCGAAAGATGTAAAAAAAATGTTATGATTACCACAAAATTGATTATATAAATGAGCATAGTAACGCCAACATTAAACGAACGTACCATTTGCTGGTTAACGCGATCCAATTGGTCGCGATATGTCCAAATCACGTGATGAGGCACATTGCCCCAAAAATGAGCACATACCCACCTACATTTGCAACAACAACTCATGACTACTTCAACACAAAGTGAATTCAATACGTTTTAAAAAAATAACTATTACAACTTACCTGGCACCAATTGGCAAATCACGAATATTTAATACTGCTATAACGCCCTCTGGCCTAAGCATAGGAAGCCTCTCCCATGCCCAAAGTTGCAGCAGTAGCATACAACCACCGACAACCGAAGTATGGTGGTCAGCTCCTTTGCACAACCCCCTATAAAGATAGGCTAATGAAATTACTTCATGGATCTTGAATGCAAGACTTTAAGGGTTCAGAAATTATTTAACGTTTTTATAGTTATTAGTCCAGATTAGATAATACTAAAAGGCAAACAAATATAAAAACAAAAGTAAAAGAAATGAACCCGGACACAAGAAATGATCACGTAGTTCGGAGCTAAAACTCCTACGTCTGCGGGGCTACTCAGCTTCGCCCAATCCACTAGATGATCACCAAGGTTACAACAGTTGGAATATATGCCCAAACATACAATGGTCCTAAACCAACACAACCTTCAACATCTACACTTGAATTGGCAAAACTGCAAGGTGGGAATTCTTCAATTCATCACCACGACTCAGCATCAACGTCAGTCTCAAAGACAGTAGCAAAACGCCATAAATTCTCCAAATTATTCCACTTGAAATTCACGATTGAAGCTCTAAGCATTTAATGTGTAAAGAGATGAGAATTAGAGCTTCAAGTGCCTTCATATTTATAGCTTAGAATCCTTTAACAAACCTCACAAAAGTAGAGATGCATAATCCTTGATTAAATGAGAGCCAAAACCCCTTAAAAAACTGTTAGCCACATAAATTAAATATGTTGACTAATTCCTTGTTGAGAGCTTGCTGTCTGAGACAGCATCCGCTGACATAGCCTCCTTTTCAGCACTAGCGGACTGACTGACTGACGGTCCAAAAACAAATAAAAACTAGATATAGGCTAAGTGTATTTTTGACAAATAATATAGCCAATAACAAAGGACCGTGTATCATTTGTACACTTACAGCTAACACAGCTGATCCCCAACTGTACTGGCCACAAACCTCAAAATCCTCAATGAAAGGCAACAAGGCCAAATTTACCGCCAGGTTTATTGATTAGGGGAAAAGAAGTCCTCATAACAAATGCATCAATTGTAACCGCGTAGCAAATTGCACCTCATCATCTGTGCTATCCGCGATTAGTTCTGGAACGGGTGGAATTGCAGTCGAATTAATTTTCGACTGCTTCAAAAATCGATCAAGGGGAGTAAATCCCAACAAACGACTACACAATTCCTTCCATTGTTCAATAGGACGCTTGACACGTCCAGTAACAGTTAGGTCGTCCACCTTAAGCCCAAGTAACACTTCAACATCTTGAAGTGTTATACCTACCTCCCCAAACGGTAGGCGAAAGGCGTGAACCTCAGGCCGCCACCACTCAATCAAAGCAGCGATTAATGAATGGTCCAACATTATATCTCTAAGATGAGATACCCCGTAGAACCCAGCAATACGTTAGTAATTAATCATTCTTTCATCGCTGGGCACCACTGTTTGGCCATCGTATCGGCACGGTTTAATACGTGCATTAAAATCTGGATCCGTCCATATGGACATAGACCGATACCTATGTTGAAATGTTAGCACCGACGGATCCATCAGGCCCGGATGTAATTGCGTTCGTGCAACCATAACTGTAAAATATAATAAAAATATTCATTACTATTTGAAATAAAATATTCTACTTCAAAAATACATTCAAATCAATCATGTAATTCTAAATTTAATTCATTTATTCTAATTAATAAATTAGAAATCAATCTTGTTAATTTAAAACACAAAATATTCTTGAACAAGCATAAGTAATGAGCTTGTTCAATGAATAAGCCTTATTTATTTTTAATATTATTAAAATACGCTTGTTACATGCTGCATTAAAATTTGACATTATGAATAAGTAATACGCAAGTAATACTAATGTTACATGCTGCATTAGAATTTGAAATTATTTAGTTATTCATTTAAATAAAGTATAATTAAAATATTCTAATCATTAAATACATAACTAATTAAAATAAAATATTCTATAATTAAAATCATAATTATTCAAATTATTATATTCAAATTATAATACTCTAATTATTAAATAAATAACAATTTAAATTAAAATATTGTATAATTAAAATCTTAATTATTATTCTACTCAATTATTATTGTTTAATTACAATTCAATCATTCTAATTTAGAATTTGACAAATTACTCCGTATTAAATAAATAAACAAGTAACAACAAAGGGATCCCTCCACCCTCCCCATACTTTTTCAACCCTCTTTTTTTTACTTTTTCTGATTCATAAACACACCCAGGTCTAAAGCTTTTCTAGTAACTCTTGCCCTCATGAGTAGACCTGGCAATTATGGACACAACTCGTTAACACGACACGAAACCGGACACGAAAATAACGGGTTAGTGTTTAGCCTTAACATGTCCCGGGTCGTTAACGGGTTGACCCGTTAAGAACCCGTTATGTTTCGTGTCTTAACGGGTCAACCCGTTAAACCTATTAAGAACCCGTTTAACTCGTTAACATTATTGTGTTAACCCGTTTACACGAACCCATTCACACAAACCCGTTTACAACACGCTAAGAACTAAGGATGAATTTACTAAATGAGGCCAAGATCCTACACCAATTATTGATGTTCAACCATCTGAAATTTGAATTTTTATTATTTTCAATTTTATTCTAAACACTAGTATGAACTTCTTTAATTATGAATTTTGGATGTTATTTTATCATTGTATGAATGTTATAAATTGAATATTTTTTTGGTTTGTTCAGTGGATTGAATTGTAGGTTTTATTTCTTTTTTTTATATAACTTTAACTTTAAATTTTAATTTTTAAAATATATTAATAGGTCTAGCGGGTTTAAACGGGTTTCGTGTCATATCGTGTCGACACGAACCGAAACCTGTTAACAAAACGTGTCTATCGTGTCAACTCGCTTAACAAATCATGTTCGTGTTCGTGTTAAAAATTTGAACCCGTTAACCTTAACGTGTCGTGTCCGTGTTTAGTCTTATCGTGTTCGTGTCGTTATCGTGTCGACCCGTTAATGAACCTGTATACACGAATTGCCAGGTCTACTCATGAGGCAGGGAACTATGTTAATGTAGTTTACTTCCATTTTATCCATCTCATATAAATATGTAATCAGATACGCATGCATTTCAGAGAAGACCAAATGACATTTGCAACTTTTTAGTTCAAATATAGTACATGCTAGTTGAAATTTTAATTATTATTATACTTAATTATTATTATTATAAATAACTAATTAAATTAAAAATTGTTTAGTTACATTTAAATCATTCATTATACTTATTTATTTATTTTATTATATTCATATTAAAATGATGCACGTAGATTTTTTAATACTTTAATAAATTCTCTGATTAAATCTCAAGGTCAAGGTTGACTTCAAGTACAGTTCTTTTACTTAGAGCCTGAGTTTGGCCCTGCACTGTATTTAGGTTATCCAACTCAGATTATGAACCAGACACCAAACTGCTTTACTCGGGCTGCTATACCCATAACAGTACAGGACTTCATGATTTACAAGTGCAACAAAACACACAGAACCAATTTGCAAGTATGTCAAACTCATCAACAACTACAACCACTCCCTATCAGTAAACTTGACACTATTCTTCATGGTCACATGATCCACAAAGTCATCTAAGCCAAATTCAATGTACACATGTAAAATCTATACTATATATAAAAGTATTATCCTCCTCTCAAACTTTCCCGCCCAAACTTAGGGGCATTTTAGTCAAAATATTGATTTTATTAATTAATTAATTTATTGATTATTTATTAATTTATTTATTGATTATAAGGTAAATTGGACAATTATTTTTGGTAAATTATTGATTATATTAGTTAACCATATATATTTTCATAACCCGGTTATAAATTTGACAAGAATGCAGAGTTGGTAGGAGAATGGAGGTTGATGAGTGGGTGATCACCCTTGCGTTTCCTTATGGAGAACGGCTCAAATGTGGAAATATCTCTCCTGGGATTTATGCTTTTCTTCCTACAAAAATGGTCACGAACTTCCCCTTCATTATTCAGGCAGACTTCCTGCTATCATCGTCTAGGGAGGCCATTCTTTTGAATAGCAAATGGAATAAGGGAATTCTCAACTGTGTTTCTGTGGATAGTATATACGGTGAACTCTCCTCTCCTCCGCAGGTGAGAGACGAACAACGACGGTGGCGAGTTCTTCTTCCTCAGGCGAGTTCTCCTCCTCCGGTTATCTCTCTCTCTCTCCCTGCCGGTTGAAGAACAAGATGATAAATGGGGTAAGGTTTTCTTTTTCTTCTTCTTCTTATTATTATTATTATTATTATTATTATTATTATTATTATTATTATTATTATTATTATTACGCACGGGTGAAAATACTTGAGAAGAAAGAATAGAAAAGGAAGAAAGAAGAATGGAGAGCGGGAAGAAGAAAGAAAAGAAAAAGAAAAGAAAAGGAAAAGAAAAGGAAAATATCAGAAAAAGAAAAGGAAATGGGTCTTGATAAAGATGATGGTGATGTTTTGTTTTATTATTATTATTATTATTTTTTGTTTTATTATTATTATTATCCCGCAATAAGAAAATTTTCATAGAGAGCCTCTGAGATGGAAGGCGCCAAGGAAAAGAAACAGGAAGAATCAGAAGAAAAATGCTACTGGTGAAAGTTATGTAGAGCACACCGCCCCAAATTAAAGCATTCTCTATCTCCTTAACTAAGTCTTCGAATTTTGTAAACCTATTAAATTTGTGAAATTCACTTCTACCGTGATTCACTGTCTTTTCATGCTTCCCAACCTGTGCAAGGAAATCAACATGTGCAAGGAAATCAAACATATTAGATTATTGTAGCAGCTCAACCGTAACATGTCTTTGGGAAATATGGTATTTTAGTAATATGGTAATTATTATTATGATAGAATAATATTAATGATAGAATAATATTAATTTTAATTGGTTATTATTAATTATGATAGATTGATTGAAAATTGAACAAAAAAAGAAATGAATTTATTTCGAAAATTAAATTATTATAATTATATTAATAAGTGGACACAAACACTTACCTGTCGTTAGAAATCTTCAAGAATTTCAAGCCTACTCTTGACTCTCTAAAATTTTCACCCTTTGAACACTTGATTCTCTAATTCTTGATGATTTATTTTTGTTTTTAAATGATTCGGCCAAAGGAGAGGAAGAGAAGGAGAGAGAATAATTTTTTTTTCCTTTGATAATCTCGGTCAAAATGAGAAGAAAGGAGAAAAAATATTTAGCTAATAAATTCCTAGCCAATCATAATTAAAACTAATAAGACTAATTGATAAATCATAACAATTAGAAATATTAGGATAGGATGATTTTGTGGAGTATATCCTAAAATTTGACCACATGCTACAATGTACCTAGACTCCTTTAAATCCACATTCGTACTAATACATAATAAATAATATATATTATAATTATACAAAGCTCATCCATTTATATATGTATATAACGTATGTATATTAATTTATATATATTTACATATCTATATATAACGTACATACATAATATATATATCTTTGATTATAAATCTTCATCTTAGTAATCTTAATATTTATCCATATAATACATATGCATATATATGTACCGTACAGTATATATATTATATTATATATATGTACATATCAAAATAGTGATGATAATAATCACTATTATAAATGTTTGCAAAAATAGTGATAATAGTAATAATAATAATAATCTATATCTATACTCTATGCTATATATAAAAGCAATATCCTCCAAAATTTTATCGCAAACGTATGGGCATTTTAGTAATATGGTATTTATTATGATAGAATAATATTAATTATAATTGGTTATAATTCGTTATTAGTAATTACAGTAATTATTATGATAGAAATATTTCACAATAATATTTTACACAATCAATTAAAAATGGAATGGAAATTAGGTAAATTGAAAAATGAAAAGAATATTAATAATTGATTGAAAATTAAAAATAGAAAAGAGAACAAAAATTATGTCAATTGGAAAAGTAAATGAATATTAATAATTGACTGAAAATTAAAAAATATCCATAATTAATTAAAATGGAAAAGGAAATGGTCAAATCATTGCATTTTAAATTTTCACAATAATATTACACAGTAGAATTAATCAAATCACAATTAAATTGTAAATCATTCACAATTTTAAACAATGGAATGGAAATTAAAAATGAAACGGAAATATTTCAATAATAATATTCTACATCATCAATAGTAAAAGTAAATTAAAAATGGAAAGGAAATATTTTAATAATAATAGTCTACATCATCAATAATAAAGGCATATTTTAAAATTTAAACAATAGTAAAGGTAAATTAAAAATGGAATGAAAATATCAGTGCATCTATTATTTTAATTGACTAATTATCATAAAACAAAAAAAGAATAATCGACTGAAAATGAATCTAATATTACTAATTAACTGAATATATAAAAGGAAATGAATATTAATAATTGACTACAAATAAAAAATATCCATAATTGACTAAAATGAAAAAGGAAATGGTCATATCATTGCATTTTAATCAAAAAAAGGAATGGAAATATTTCAATAACAGTTCTACATCATCAATAGTAAAGGCATATTTTAAACAATATTAAAGGTAAATTACAAATGGAACGGAAATTAAAAATGAAACGAAAATATTTCAATAATAATATTCTACATCATCAATTAAAAATAGAACGGAAATTAGATAAAAATATCACTACATCTCATATTTTAATTGACTGATATTCTATCATTATATATAAAAAGATCACTAATTAACTGATATTCTATCATTATATATATTTTTTTATTGTTCTATGTAATTTCTCATCTTTCTCTTTATTACTTAGTAATGGAGTCAAATTACGTACCTCAGGACAAGGAAAAACTCTATAAGGCTCCGGTTGATGCGTTGTTATTAGGCTAAGGAATATCAACGTGTTGCAATCAACCAACAAACACTGGCATGCTTATTCCACGACTTAAAGGTACATATTGCATTTATACAATTTTTTTTACAGCATTAAATTTTAAAAATATTGGACTAATACTATAGTTTAAACTCATACTATAATTTAGACTCATACTCATATTATATTGGTTGAAGGCTTTATTTCAGAATACTGAATTTATGTTGTATGTTAGACAATCATACTTCAATATACATCACAAAATTTAATCACATAATGGATTTGCTATCCACAAAATATAATCACAAAATGAATTTGTTACTCATAGAATATAAATTTATATTATTTATTTATTAATATTGGATTAATACTATAGTTTAGACTTATACTATAATTTAGACTCATACTCATAATATATTAGTTAAATGACTTATTTTAGAATACTGAATTTTTACTTTATGTTGTATGTTGTATATTGGACAATCAAACTTCAGTATGCATCATAGAATATAATCACATAATGGATTTGTTATCCACAGAATATAATCACATAATGAATTATTACTATTTTTTAGTATATTCATGATAGAAAAAAATATAATATTTATAATCTTTATTTATTAATTAATATTAATATTAATATTAATATTTATGGGTGATTCCCTCAAGGGAATTTGTATCCATTTACAAATTTCTAAAGAATTTGTCGAACAATTCAACAAACTCTTGAAGAAAGGGAAAATCTATAATATTCACAATTTTGTTGTGCAAACCTCTCACATGAGATTTAAATCGTGCGAGCAAAAGTACATTATGAAAACGAATAATGACACTTTGATTAGCGTTACGGATTAAGATGATTCTAATTTTCTCAAAGACATGTTTAAACTCAAGTTATAACACCGCATGCGTAGATCTACACATTAGCTATTAACTTGAGCAATTATTTGCTCAAACTCAAGCAATGATAACATCAAAAAATATAAATGATCCAAAACATATCTTCAATTGCACTATATAATATTTGATGATCTAATTTAAATAATTATATATTAATCCAAATGTTTTTAATATATTATAACAAATCCATTCCGTGCATCGCACGGGCAAAAATACTAGTAAATAAATAAAAATAAAAATGTATCAGTTCTTACCGGCTTCTCTGGATAACCGTCGTCGTTCGTCTCAAGCCCACACAAGATTCACACTAATAGTCAAACAATATTTGAAAATTTAGGACCACAAGCAAAAAGGATGAAAGGGACTTGAGAAGTACCACAAAATTTGCAGAAAAAAAAAGGTTTGAAAGTGAGTGGGTGAAGAGAATCGGAAGATTGGAGATTTGGAGGAGGAAGTGGGGTAGAGAGGAGAGTGGTTGGAGTATTAAAATAAATTAAGGAAAGTATTGTTTTAAATTAAATACGGTAGGTGTACAGTTCACACCTACCGTATTTAATGACACTGTTTTTTTTTTTAAAATAGAAAAAGCCTAATCCCCAGGCTTTTTACACAGGATAAGAAGTCTTTTCCAAAGTCTCTTTTCCTGATTTTGTAAGCTATTCAGTTCTGTCACTATTTGGGAAACCACTTTCCATTGCCTCTTGACCAATGAATGGACCCACAATTAATACCTCCGTTCCTTGACCCCTCATTTTTTTTTTGAAAACCCTTGACCCCTCATTTCAATCACTTATAATTTGATAGTTTTTTTTTTAGAATCAAATGAAACTTTCATTAATTCAAATCAGCATAAAGTTTGTTAACAATAAAGGATAGAGGGGTAGAGATCCAGACTTAGAACAGACTTCCCTAGCTAGATTATGGGCTACACTGTTCGTAGTACGACAAACATGAGAGATAGCTACGTCGTTAAGCGAACGAAGCATATCTTTAACATCAAGAAGCACTAAATCGCATGAAGACACTTTTTGGTCATGGTTAAGACAATGAACAATCTGTAAAGCATCACACTCAATCTGCACATGGTGAATATCCTCCCTCTTGATCCAGCTCAATGTTTCTCTGATGCCCATGGCTTGTGCCTCCTTTGGTGAGAAAGCTCCACTGCCAGGTATGTTGCACGTCGTCAAGAACTTCCCATTGTCATATCTTAAAGCCCAGCCGTAACCCATCCGGTTGTTTTTGTTGTCCATTGCAGCATCTGTATTCATTTTGAGGTAACCTGGACGCGGTTTCTCCCATTTCTGGATCATAGGTAATCTCGTATTCGAGAATCTAGTAGCACTTTCAAAAGATGAATTCCAAAATTCCGCCCTAATAATTTTCGCGCTGTGTCGCGTCCACGCGGCTCACACGCGTGTGAGCGTGCGTGGGAGCGAACCAGTAAGCAACCACGCCGCTCACACGCGTGTGAGCGTGCGTGGTGAATTTTTCTTCTTCTGTCTTCTTCTATGTTGTAGCTCTCGTCGATACGGTTTCATAGCCACCTGTCTCGTCTCATTCGGACATTCCTAGCTCCGGTTACGTCCGTTTTACTGAAATGTCGCCAGAATGCCCTGCGAAGTGCAAGAATTGTACAGATTATATCGAAACGCACAAGATAAGTCTCTAGACCTACATGCAATGAAATTACACTATCTTAGCATGTTTCTAGGCCTAATGGACATCTATTATAGCATATTTTACACCTAAATGACCCCTAAAATATGGCTACTTTTGGCACTTATCAAGTAGACTCCTCATCTGATTGACATAAGGTACATGTTGCATGGCAATCAACTTGTCTGGATCTCAAGCAATCTGCACTTGGGAGGCAGCCAGTACAAGCTTGCCAGATGAATACTTTGACTTTCCTAAGGATGTTGAGCTTCCACATGGTAGACCACTTCTTCCTCAAGATAAGATCATGCTGTGTAGAAATAGCTTTGTAGCAGCCTTTAACGATGAAGATAGAGGAATGCTTAGAATTAGATTAATCTGACCATCATTCCAGATTAATCTATCACTTCTTGTGGCCAAAGATAGAGGAATGCTTAGAATTAGATTTTCATCCCGAACTCCAAATATGTCTCGGATGGAGTCTTCATCCCAGCTTGAGGTATCCTCCCTGATCAAGGCCGAAACTAGTGCATCTTCGAGCAGAGGAAAAGGTGGTGACTGCACCTTAGCATCAGACAGACTTGGCAGCCATTTATCTCGCCAAATACGAATCGACCTACCATCCCCAATCATCTGCCTGCAATGGCTACGAATGATTTCCTGAGTTTCAATGATACTGCTCCAAATATAAGAGGGGTTCCCTCCTTTCTTGGCTACCAGAATTGAACAATTAGGGAAATATTTGGCCTTGTAAACTCTTGCCACCAGTGATGAAGGGTTATGCAACATCCTCCATGTTTGTTTAGAAAGCATTGCTAAATTGAAGTCCCTCAGATTTCTGAAATTAAGACCGCCCCATTCTTTTGGATGAGTTAGATATTTCCACTCCTTCTATTTGATGCCCCGTTGACCATTACATTCACCTCTCCACCAGAATGAATTCATGGTCCTCTCAATATTCTTTATAAGCTCTCTAGGCATAATAAATAGGCTCATGGCATGCAGAGGAACATCTTGGATGACGTTCTTCAGTAATACTTGAACTGTCGCGAGGTTGCCTAATCCCCGACAGTTCCATGATAAGAAACTCATAGATCTAGGCGGGCCTGGGACACAGGACCCACCTCTAACAAGTTTTTTGGCTCAACTACCACCAAAGTGTAATCCAACATCAACTGGTCTTCATGGACCTCCTCATTGGTCCGACCCATTTTCTTCTTTCTTAAGTCCAAGAGGTCAGGCCCAAAGTTGGCCTATGATGAGCTCGTATTCAAACAGGCGATGGAATGCATTAAATTACCTGCTGTCGCCTGCTCAGTCATAAATGCCTCTGTCATCCGGTTTGTCTTAGGCTGGTTCTTAGTGACCCTTGGATAATGCTCAGAATCGTCCTTATCACCGAAATTCTCCCCTTCCTCATACACACCATTGACATGTGCAAAAGGTGCTTCTGTGTTTGCCTCATTAATCTTCCGCCTCGGTGGTTCAGGTAACAGCTAATTTTTGCCAGGATTTTGTTGTGTTCGCCAGTCGGTAGCCCTCAACTCCAGTCCATAAGGATGGATTGTCTCATCTGTTATTCCCTCAAACTGCAGCTGGCAATATTTCTCGTTATGCCTAATGATTTCGCATAGAAAACAAAATCTGGTGAGGCGCTCGTACTTAAACTCGATGTAGAATCTGTATCCCTTCGGAGGCTTAACTTTCATTTTTCTTCTAAGTGGCTTGGTAAAGTCCATTCGGACTCTCACTCTCATGAAGGGCTTCTAGAGACCATTCATGTTGATGGTGTCTAACATGACAAACTTCCCGATGAAAATGCTGATTGCCTCCGCCATCTTTTTGTTCTAGAGGCTCATTGGTAGGTTGTGAGCCTGCACCCAGAAGTCAGCATGTTTGAGACAAACACTGTTTGGTGATTCATTCAGGCTAACTTGTTGAAGCAGGAGTAAACATTGTTCAAAGGACCAGGGTCCGTCTACAAGCACCCGCTGGAAGTCAACCTTGTGAAAGAAGTAGATCAACAAATTTTGCGTCACCTCCCTCGCCATCATACCCTTGCCTGGTCTCCAAATGGATGCCATTATTTCTTTTAGATAGTTGGATTTGATGGGTCGTTCGGTGGCTAGAATTCCTACAAGCATGACCGGTGTTTTGACCAGAAAGTCTTCCTCACTTTCCTCCTCCACCTGGAATTCGGTCTCCTGAGCGTCCCCCAGAGACATCGCTGCATACTCCAGTTCCATATGCGTTGTTTCATTGCTGAATGTAGCCATCGTACGGTGAAAGTAAACAGGGAAGCAACAATTGAGAGGAGTACAATGGAAACAATGTGGTGCGATGAAATTTGCTATGGCTGTAAATATACTGTGTGGTTTGTAGGAATAGTGAAGGGAGTAGTACAAATTTAAGCCAGTTGCTAGGTTGGTAGGTTGAGTTAAAGGTCGCCATCAAAGCTCGCCATAAATGTGTCAAGTAAGCAGGATACAAAAGGTAGATGGGGTATCACCATTAAAGCCTCATCATAAATGCAATAAGAAAGCTTGAAGCCTGGAAGAGAATAAGGAATGAAGACGAAAACATGCTTGTTAACGGGGACAAGGAGGAGAAACCCTACACCAGGAGGGAGAAAAGCAGATTACCCTTACAAAAGTTTCTAAACATGGTAATATGGGTGGTCAATTTAAAAGTTTTGGACTAAACGTGACAAATGGTAATAATTTAAAAGTGGAGTTTATATGGGTGGTCAATTTAAAAGTTTTGGACTAAACGTAACAATATCATTATACTCAAAGTACTCCAGATAGTATTGACTCGAAATTTCTATTTAACATGTTAAACATGTGGTTTTTCTTATTGATATTTATTGACAATAATAAATATGAATTATAATTAATTGATACAGAAAATTTTCATGCCACAAAATATTAGCCTTTCGCGTTGGAATGGGTGCCACAGAAAGTTTTTTTTTTCTTTTTAAACATGGATTTCCGCGGCACACACTTTTCTGTGGGTGTAGCGGAAACCTTTTTTTTCTTAAATTAATTAAAGCTTTCCTCAAATTGGTAAATAACAAAAAATAAAAGCTTTTCGCGAAAAGTTACCCCACACACACACACACACACACACACACACAAATATATATATATATATATATATATATATATATATATATATATATATATATATATATATATATATATATATATATCATCACTGCTCTAACTATTAGAACACATGTAAGTAGTTAGAGCAGAGCGTGCTTGGTCCGAGCATGTAATTAAAGCTTTCCTCAAATTGGTAAATAACAAAAATAAAAGCCTTTCGACGTGCTTGGTTCGAGCATGGAACACAGGATTATAACACATGTAAGTAGCCCCGAGATTGTCACACCAGAGTGAATGCCTAGTTCCTTCAACAACAATACAACACATGTAACCTCATCGAACACATCAGCCAACCCCTTATACTCAGCCTTAGTCGAGGATCGGGCCAACGTGCGCTGCTTGCGAGACACCCATGAAACCAGGTTGGATCCAAGGAAGACTGCGTAGCCACTCGTAGACTTGCGATCAGTTGGACACCTAGCTCAGTCAGAGTCGGAAAAAGCGTGAATATCAGCCAAGGGCGACGAAGACATACGAAGCCGAAGTCCATCGTGCCCTTAACATACCGTAACACTCGTTTTAGAAGACTCCAATGCTCAACTGTGGGTGCATGCATAAACTAGCATAAGCGGTTAACCGCATAAGATAGATTCAAACGCGAGATTGTCAAGTATTGAAGAGCCCCAACTAAGCGTCTACACTACGTAGGATTATCAAATGTATCATCAGGCGGAGCAACTACTTGTGGGACGAATGCTGGAGTCGTAAGGGGCTTACAATCAATCATTCCGGCTCATTTCAATAAATCACCGATATAGTGGCGTTGTGATAGAATCAAACCCTCGTGGACAGGTAGGGTTTCAATACCGAGGAAGAAACCCGGCGTACCAAAATCTCGTATCTTGAACGCGGCCGATAGACGCTGTAGGAGTGTATCAATTAAGGCGGGGTCATCTCCCATCATAATAATGCCGTACACATACACTAAGAGAAACATCTTGGCAGTACCAGTCGAGTAGTGGAATAGATATACGTCAGTTTTTTAAGTCGAGAAACCTATGGATAGTAAAACATCAAGAAGACGTTTGAACCACGCCTGGGGAGCCTGTTTGAGGCCATACAGGGAGCGTTGTAGATGACATACATGATCGGGATGAACTGGATCTTCATAACCCGGTGGTTGCCGCATGAACACGATTCCAACTAAGTGTCCAACCCCGTGATACTGCGTAAGAAAATAATTGACGTACTGTCGTCGGCTTGACAACAGAACTGAATGTATCAAAAAAGTCTTCACCAGCAACTTGGTTGAACCCTTTTGCCACTAATCGCACCTTGTAGCGCTCGATAGTACCATCAGCCTTCTGTTTGGTCCGATACTATTCATGCAAGGTTTTTGCGGAACAAGTGTCCAGGTGCTGTTGTGAAGAAGCGCACTGAACTCATGGTCCATGTCATCTCGCCACTGTGGGTGACCTACTGCCTAAGTGTAGCAGGTTGGGTCGGCAGTTTCGACAGCTGCTGTAAGTGCATGAAATTGCTCACCCGTGCCCCGAGTCATATGACGTAGGCGCATATTGTGACCTCATTGCTGCGGTTCTGCCGCATTACAGCGCTTAGCGGTTCGGGTCACGGGAGCATCAACTAGAGTGGTCACGGGTGAAGTAGTGTGTGTTGGGAATATTTGTAATTAGGTTTTGATGATACCAAAAATGTGTTAGAATTTATTTGTAATAATTAGTCTCCAAAAGAAGAAAATAAAGAAACATCAAGTTCAGTCAACTACTACAGTAAGGTTTAGTAAACTGCTACAGTGACTTCGAGATGTGCTACAGTACCATTCGCATGAGGCATTTTTGAACGAAGTTTTGAGGCCGAAAAAGAAGACAATAATCCATGAGAGGAGGATGGGAAAGGAGTTTGGATGTCATAGAAGAAGGATATAACCCACGATAGGTGGATTTGAAAGCCAAAATACCCATGAGAGGTGGATCAAATTGGCTGCGAGACATCGAATTCTCGAGAGGTGCTACAATACTCGAGAGGTAAATAGTACTATTGCTACAGTGACGCGAATAGTACTATTGCTACAGTAATCACAAAAAATACTTAGATGAAATTGGTTCAATGAGTAGTATTCTAGCAAGAAGACTTTTGGAAGAAGAAGTTGCGAGAGGTGAAAAGAAATTCTTCAAGTTAGTGATGATGTCATTGATGACTCAAGATTCAACTAAGGAATTAATTATACACTTTGGAAGATGTCACATGGGAAAAGGTAGCATGGGTGACAATATTTTATTTGAAAGAGTTCAAATAAAATTCAAAGTGATCAGGAGAAAGCAAAAGATGAAGAATGGGCATGAATATTTTATTCAAGAGAGATGGGCTAAAGATAGTGGAAAGAATATTAAATCAAGTATGAAGACAAAGTTGCTTATCAACATGCAAGACACCATACGGGAATTATGGAGTTGGAATATTTTATGGATGACTTCAAGTGGGATATCAGATCAAGCAAAGCACATGGGATCCAAATTAAGGTGGAGTTAAGAATAATTAAGGTGGAGCTACAACGGCCAAAGCATGGAAACCTGAACAAAGAAATCTTTTATTGAAGCCACTAAGCACGTGAAAGAGACAAAAATTAATGTGCGTTGTTTGGCATATTTGGACTGCTGCTAAACCGTCAAAATAGCAACGGGAATATTTCTTCCCAAAATAAAAAACCCCAAAGCTTAGAAGAACATAAGGGGAATACAAGATAATGAATGCACAACACAAGAAGAGAGAGGAAAAGCTCAGCTTCAAGACATAAAATTCCAGTGTGCATATTCTAAGCTTAAAAGATAAAAGAATCACTTTGATTCTTTTGCTAGTCCAGCACAAACACAACAACACCAACTTTCGAAGGGAAGTTTTGAGTAGGCAGTGAAGGATAGGTGGACGGTGCGACCATTCGCTATCTCAAGGATTGTCTGGTAGTGAAGGATAAGAAGACGGTGCGGCTATCTTCTATCTCAAGGATTGCCAGGCAGTGAAGGATAGGAAGACGGTGCGGGCATTCACTATCTCAAGGATTGTCAGGCAGTGAAGGATAGGAAGACAGTGCGGCTGTTTTCTATCTCAAGGATTGTCAAGAAGGGAAGAAGCGGGTTGCTTCTGTCCAGACTTTGTATTGGTGATAATACATAGTGGATTTGCTCCTTGGAGTGAAAGGAGAACAGTGGACGTAGGCTGCGTTGGCCGAACCACTCAAATTCCTCTCTTGCACTTTACTTTACTGTTATTATTATTGTTGTGCAACTAACCCCATAACTCTTATTCACACGAGCACATAATTTACAAAACGCTACAATCATATTTTTACGCAAGCTTGAGACTTCCGCTGCAAGGAAATTTATTTCCTTAGTTCTTTTCCACTCACTTTGAGTTAGAATCGAAAATTTGATAAAGTCTATTCAACCCCCCCTTCTAGACTTTATAGCTTGCTCATTCGGGACCAACAGTGTGAGGTGCTGAAGATGTAATTAAGGACTGGGATCACTAGACTTGAACCCCACGACCTTGTTGACTCCATGGTTTGCACTGAATCCTGCATAGTGGTGACAAAAGGGAAAATAGTCTCATCAAACCGGACATGGCGACAGATAAAGGTTTTCCCAGTATTAAGATTTGAGCAATGATATCCCCGAAAAGACGTAGGGTAACCTAAGAATACACACGGCGCTGACCGAAACTCTATTTTGTGTCTGTTATAGGGTCGTAGGTAAGGGAAACAGAGACACCCAAAGACCCGAAGGGAGGTGTATGTGGGCGGTGTTTTGAACAGGCGAAAAAACGAAGTGTCAAACTATAAAATCGAGGACGGTAAAAGATTTATGAAATACGTAGATGTTTCAAAAGCTGAATCCTAGTGTTTTAACGGGAGCAAACCTTCAGCGAGTAAAGCTAGCTCAGTTTCAACAATGTGCCGATGTCGACGCTCAACCTGGCCATTTTGTTCGTGTGTATAGGCACAGGATTGCCTGTGCACAATCCCACTGGACTTGAATAAAGTTTGTAAATGACAGTATTCACCCCTAAATCAGACTGGATGGCCTTGATAGAACGTGAAAACAAACGTTCTACCATGGTCCGGAAAACATCAAACATTATATATATATATATATATATATATATATGGTCATCGACGAACAACACAAAATAACGAAATTCATCCGAAGAAATAATAGGGGCAGGACCCCAAATGTCCGATTACACTAAATCTAAAACATTAGAACTAGACGTTTTTATTCTATCTAGCGGGAAACGAGAAGATTTTGCCCAACTGGCAAGCCGAACAGAGACTCGGTGAACTCAATTTCTGTGGAACCACGGGGCAAGACTAGAGGACACGCTAGAGAACACGAGCATGCGGGTGGCCTAGACGACGATGCCAAACAGCAGAAAGAGCCCGAGCAGTCAGATAAGCCAATGTGCCCGGGGAACTAGAAGTGTGTAAAAGCCACCCGAACTAGAACCTCTAAGGAGCACTTCCTTGGTGATACAATCCTTCAAAACAAAAAACGTGGGATGAAACTCAAAAAATATGTTATTATCAATTGTAAAACGATTAACTGATAACAACGACGTAGATAATTGTGGCACTTGCAGTATATTTGACATTTTTAAAGATTTAGAAACTGAGGAATCGTAGAAAATCCAATACAAGAAATACCCAAACCTGAGTCGTTACCAACCTAGAGGACGTCATTGCCAGAGTAGTCCTCAGAGTGAGTCATCATCGCCGGATCTGGAGTTGCATGCGACGATGTCCCCATGTCTGGAAACCACGCTGATACCTTCGTTGGGACGCCACCATTGCTGCTGACTGCTACATTGACCTGTACCGCGGTTGATTAAAATATCGGCGATAGCAGCAGATGGCCATATGGCCGTGCGAATGGCAGATCTGACACCGAGGAGAGCCACCGCGTCTACGTCCCTATCTGCCACACCCACGCGACTGCCAATGGTTGTCGTGACCAATGTCGCGTTGGTGAAGACCTCCTGATCCGCCATCACCATTTTGTCTCCGGCCCCGATTAGCCACCATCGCCGTTGGATTTCCAGAATGCAGCGCTGGGACACCCATCGCAAAGTCATTCGAGTAGATGAACTGTTGGGCTTGAAGGCCGTCAGATAATTGTGGAATGGAGACGGAGTTACCTGAAACAATGAGTGACGCCGCTATTGCCCTGAACTCTGGCCGGAGCCCCCTTAAAACATACAGGTTTTGCTTGTCTAGGGATACAGGGCAACCCGCCAAGGCCAAATCTTCAACGAGGAGTTGTGTGCGGCCAAGATACTCTACCGACGTCGAGTCTCCTTTCCGAAGCGATTGGAATTGGGTGAGAAGGGGTGGATGAGCTCAAGGCAGCTTCGATGGAACTCCAGACTTCTCTCGTCGTGGAAGGGCAGACGGCGAGATGCATAACCTCCTCGGAGAGTGACGCGACCAGCATCGACAGAATGGACTAGTCCTGTTGAACCCAACCAGCGAACGCCGGACTGACAGCAATGGAAAAAGCCTCATCCGACGCACTGTCGCCGGTACCGGAGGCAGGGGTGAGCATCGCTGGCGGACACGACGTACTGCCGTCTACGTAACCCAAAAGACCTTGGCCTTTAAGGAATGGCACGAGTTGGGTACGCCAGAAGAGGTAATTTTGTGTCGTCAATTTGCTCGACATGAAATGGTGAGCCGAGGTGAGGGGATTTAGGGTGGTGGTGGCTGGCGCCTGTACGGTGGCAGTAACAGACACAGTTCGTTCAGAATCGTTGGCAGCCATCAATGATTGGGGAGAGAAAAGAGGAAACTTAACGCTAATCTGATACCAAATGAGAGTTTGATTATCATTCAATATCTCAGAGATTGATTTACAGATAATAACATTACGTTAACATTCTACACAATACGCTAAATAATAGGAATTGACTCTAACATTTGAAAATAATAAATAATATTTATCTAAAATAATTTG
Organism: Ipomoea trifida; assembly: GCA_003576665.1. NCBI lineage: Eukaryota > Viridiplantae > Streptophyta > Magnoliopsida > Solanales > Convolvulaceae > Ipomoea > Ipomoea trifida. The sequence goes on from CP025651.1 coordinate 14,607,608, forward strand.
GGTCACATAATTATAAACATGTATAATTATGTATCATAAAATAATAAAATAATTTTGAAAGTATTTTTTGTCAAAATAATAATAGTAAAATTTTCGGGGTGTCACAGCACTGCACGTCCACACTATATGAATACATTTTTGTTTGGTTTCGTATTTTTTTCTTTTCATTGTGCAACCAAATATATATTAAATTCCTAATAAAATAAAACACCTTTTATATATATATATATATATATATATATATATATATATATATATATATATATATATATATATATATATATATAATGATTAAAAAAATATTTCATATCTTACATTTTAAAATCTCACTAGCTAACTAGCAAACAAAAATATAAATTGTTAAATACAATATAACCATAGCAAACATACATGAATCAATTATTATTATTATTATTATTATTATTATTATTATTATTATTATTATTGTTTTCAGTTTATTGACTTTCCGCTACACCTCCATGTGGCAGGTGTAGCGGAAAGTAATTTTTAAAAAAATTATTAACTTTCCGATACACCTCCACGTGGCAGGTGTAGCGGAAAGTGGACACGTTTTTTTTTTTCTTTTGAGAATCCACTACACCTTTTAAACAAAGGTGTAGTGTATTCTTATGTATTTATTTACGATATTGTCATTGCATTCATTTTTTTCAACTATCCACTACACCTTTAATCAAGAGGTGTAGTGGGAAGTCATATTTATATGTTCAATTTTGTAGTAGTGTAGTACCATATTCCCATAATCCAAACCAAGCATACAAGGTAATCTTACATTCCCAAAATCTCACATTATCTTTCAAGAGGTAATCGTAGGTGAATCGTATTATCTAAGGTAACCACACATTCCATGAAACAAAAGAAAACAGTTATATATATATATATATATATATATATATATATATATATATATATATATATATATGAGTACTGCTGACTCTATTATATTATAGTATATGTTCATACATACTTTATCAACCAGTTGAAGCACAAAAAGTCAATACCGCATCTACTAAGACTCAATCTCATGACCTCTATATGGAAGAGTCACTACATGTCATCTGAGCATAAGACATTTGGCGAAAATAGTTATATATATTATATTTCACCCAAAGTGGACATATTAGAAAATATTTTAATATCAGGTTAAAAAATTATTACTTTTTTGAAATAAAATTCAAAATCAAAATTGATTTTTAAATTTTGAACGAACTTAATAAGCTATAGTTTTGATAGTTTTAATTATATTATATTCGGATATAAACTCAAAAAAAATATTCGGATATAAATGTGATTCGAACATCAAATGTTAAAATCTCACATATAGTACACTTGAAAATTTAAAAAAAAAAAAAAAAAAAAACTAGACACCTTCCGTCCTATTTTATGCGTCTAATCCATGATTGCAGCCAAGCGATTTGGTTAATAGGACACTGTAGACACGAAAAATTTGAACCGACAAATGGACCGATTAATTTATTATTGGGCTCAATTTTTTGGGATTGATTATTGGACCAATTTAATTAATTGGGTCATGATAATTAAATTAATTTAATTAGCCCAATTAAATTTGATGTTGGGTTATTGAATTAATTGATTAATGGGCCAAGCCCGATTCATATTTGAATTTAATAATAATTATAATTATAATTTAAATATAATTTTATTATATTTGAATTTAATAATTATAATTAATTTGAATTTGAATTAGATGATAGAGTTTTGAACCTGGACTTGATTATGGCAATGTTCATTCCCTTAATTAATTAATTATTTATTTAATTAATTAATTAGGGAGTTTGTTGAGGGAAGTTGGTTGCACACCCCACTATAAATAGAGCCCCTCATTTCACATTTTAAAAACACACCTTGAAGATTGAAGACTTGAGAGCATTGAAGGCATTGAAGGCATTTTTTTGAAGCAGTTAGAAGTTAGAGACTTGAATCGGTTAAAGATTTTGAAGCTTGACGGTTTCTGTTAAAGTTCACGCCACTTAAATCCCGGAAGGCCACGCCACTTAAATCCTGGAGGCTACGCTATTTGAATCCCGGAGGCTACGCCACTTGAAACCCGGAGGCACTTTAGTAGAACACGTCAGTGAAGAATCAGAGGACTATACAGAGATTTTGTACCCGCACCTTCAATTACACACACACTGTAACCCGATATTGTGAATACATACAATTTCGAAAATTTTGTGTTTACAGACACCTTTAAGTACAGCCCATGCTCCAGTCTCCTTGGTTGTTCCTTGCTAGTCCCCCGCAACTGGCATTATTTGTCATGGGGTTGGAAAGTAAGAGGCACCTTTAAGCCCATACTATAATTAAGGGACAGAGTGCTGGTCATATTAGTTTCTCCATACAAAAGGGAAATCAAACTACTGACCTCCTCTTAAGGGGCAAGAGTGCCAAGCCACTCACGCCAACCAAGCTGATTTTTATAAAAATAAGTTTATAGTTAATATGTAAATTTTATATATTTAGAAACAATATCAAAAGTACTATTAAACACAAGAAATCAAATTTAAAAATCATAAGAAAATACTAATGAAATTAAGTAATAAATTAAAGAAATAGATCGTTTGATGAACAAATAGTAATTACGACGACCAGTAAACTGGAACAGGGGAAATATATATTATGCTTAAACTGAACATATTTAAAAATATTTTAAATATAATACCTAAAAATATACACACAATTTTAAACTTATTCTTATCATGTTATAATCCAAAAAAAAAATGAATTCGGAAAATGAAGGTTAGTAAATATAGTCTTTAAACTAAAAATAGAGAATGAAAATTGACAAATAAGAACTTAAAAATTAAAATAAACTAGTCCAAAGTAATTAGAAACAAATTCGATAGTAGAGTGAGAAACTTATGAACCAAATTCTCTTTGAGATATTCTCTAGGACCCATTAAATTGTTAAGGGCTAAACCTAATGGCCCTACTTGTTAATACCTAATCTTTTAAGCCTATTATTTTCCCTTTCAACCTTTTCTGATGAGTGATGACTATGATCCTAACAAATTTAATAGCGCCGGCTTACTGATTATTATAATATTTATTTGTTAATAATGAGATCAATAATTGATTGCTTTGTGATTAGTATTTAGGACCACTCACACTTTTCTAAGCTTAGAGCAACTCCATTTGTAAATTTTTTAGAATTTTTACATGTTCAAATTTAATGAAATTTGTATTTGATTATTTCTCTTGCAATGATCAATTTTTTGTGGGCCCCAATTGTTAATTGGAATGCTTACTGCATAGCGTGTGCGTGGATTGCACTATAGCGCCCAGTTGGAAGTGCAGTGTACCTGTCGCTGGGCGCGTAAAGCATGATATACTATCTAAAAATTAACTTTCAATACTAATAAATTAAAATAGATCACTAATATAAAGTCATTTTTAGTATATTAAAGGTTTATTTTTAGTACATTGAATATTCATTTATTATGTAATGAATGTTCATTATTTGGTATATTATCTAAAATTTAACTTTCAATACATTAAAAATGAACATTTATCAATTTCTTTTTACATTGCAATGTATGTGGACCATGGTACAATTTGCTATTACATTGTTTTAGGGCTCTTTTCATTCTTCTTCTTCTTCTTTTTTTTTTTTTTTTTTTTAAAAAAAATCTAATTAATGCATAAACTAATTTTTATGTATTGTATTTATCTAATTAACTCGAGCAAACGAATAATGTTATGTTCCCTTGTAAAATTTTATCTTATAATATTTGCTTTCTTATGTGCATGACACTAGAGTTGGTCAATTAATGAACGTTCAATAAATTTTATTTATAAAATAAAATAAAATAAAAAAGCTTACAATTTCAATTTTTAGTGGGAGCCACCTATTGTTTTTAATGATTTGAGTCGGTCATCTATGAAAATCTAGGTTGGTTTACCTTATTGTAGTCTTTACCAACTAAGGTTATAAAGCAGTGGTATTTACCCGGTGCATACCCTATGATAGTGGCTAAATGTTTTTCTCATTACTCAAAAAAATTTATTACTACATCAATGTATGAACATTATGAAGAGAAAATAGTGTTATTTTTAGTGATTTTGTAGATGGTTAATGAATACAATGAGTTCATTTTCTTGTTAGGGCTCATAAACGCAATGTAACTATACCATGTAGAAAATAATTACTCATCCATTTTTAGCATTTTATTTGTCATGTTTATTATTCTTTGGTCAAACTAATCATTTTTTCTTCGCTTGTTTTCTTTAGTATTTTAAATTATTTTTATATTTGATTTTTTTTTGTTTAATAGTACTTTTAATGTAGTTTTTAAATATATAAATTCTATATACTAATATTAAACTTAGCATTATGAAAAATTAAATTAAAAATAACTTTTTTTGAAAGAAATTAAAAGTAACTTTAATCAAACATTTTTAAACAAACTAGACATATAAAATAGGACGAAAGAGTATTAAATAGTGATTTAGTAAAAGAATATGGTATTTTCTTTGTGATTAAGGGGTCTAATAATTTCGACTTTTAATAGCTGTTTAATTTCTTTCATTACACGTTCAGATAACGTTATTTCCTATACCCTTGCAACTGAGCCCAGTGCTCAGTCTAGTTTATTGTATTGGGACTCTGTCCCTCCTGACTTCATTGCCGGTCTTTTGCATTAATCAATGTTATTTGTTTGGTTTTCAAAAAAAAAAGGGGTCTAATAATTGATATATATATATATATATAAAAGCTGCATTACTCATGTGGTTGATTGTGCACATTTATTATATATTTTCATAGCCTGCCATGTTTGACCTTTGGGCTCACATAGCCGGTCATGCAAGGCTAAACAAGTTGCGCAAATTATTTGTGGATGAAGGTCCATTCTATGTTCTGATTGGATTAATATAATAGATTATATACTTGTACATAAATTTAAAATATATAATTTTTATAAAAAAAACAATGTATATTTTATAAATTATTTTATTGCTTTAACATTTAATAAATATTAAATTTTGTATTTTTAATATTTAACTGAAATTTTTAAAATTGCTTATTTTGATTAATTTTTTTAATGACTATATATAAATCTATTACAAATTATTTCTTATAAAATATTAATTATACATCTATACAAATGAAAAAAGATTAGCACAGAAAAGTAAACCAAATTATTATCTAATTTTTATTTTTGCCTTTGTGAAGACAACAATTTTAAAAAAAAAAATTGTTTTCTGCTCTCATGCGGGTAGAATCCATAAATATAGTTTTTGGCAAAAAAAAAAAAGAAAAAAGAAAAAAGGTTTTAACCTAAAATAATGAACAAAACAAAAATTAAAAGTAGAAAACTTAACAAATAGATACCAAAAATCATATATTTAAAGATAAAAATAAAACAAAAAGAAAATAAATACATACCTAGATTTTGTGGCCAGTGAAGGGTATGAATTCAAGAGTTATGTGTACGAGAGAAGGAGAGAGATGAAGAGAGAGATCTAAAAATGTCGTTCCAATAAAACTTAAATGTAGAAAGATATTTTTCTGTCAAAACGAACATTTTAACCTTTAGTCAAAATTTATATTTTTTGTTAACTTTATTTTTCTTAGACCAAATACTAAAAATTTCAAAAAAAATTTATAAAGTCTTTTTTTTTTTTTTTGGAAAAAGTGTCAAATAGGCCACTGAATTTATCGCTTTTGTGCAATTGGGCCATTGAACTTAAAAAGTGTGCAATTCAACCACCAAACAAGCAAAATTTGTGCAATTGGACCATTTTTACAAAAATTTTACGGTAAAATCCAATTATATTACTAACATATATGTATTTAGAGTGGCATTTTCTTCTACTATACTAGTTGGGAGTCAATATTGAAATGTTTTTAACTCAAATTAAATTAAAATTTTTTGTAAAAATGGTCCAATTGCATAAATTTTGCTTGTTCGATGGTTAAATTGCACACTTTTTAAGTTCAATGGCCCAATTGCACAAAAGCTAAAGTTCAGTGGCCTATTTGACACTTTTTCCTTTTTTTTTTTTTTGGGTATCTATATGGATTCTAAATTAGTTTGGCTTTGCAAATCAAGTAGATTTAGGCTCTCTTTGGCAGAACTTATTTAGGACCTTATAGCTTATTTTAAACTACAAATAAGCTATACGCTCTGTTTGGTAATGTTCTCAAAATAAGTTCGTAGCTTAAAATAAGAGCTTATTTTGAAACGCTACTTCATATATGTAACTTTTTAAAAATAAGTTAGTAGTTTCTTAACTTTTTTCCATCTTTATCCTTATTATTTTAAATAAATGGCATCATTTAATTTACCCCTCCCAATTAAAACTCTTTTGGCCTTTTCTCTTCAATATGTTTAGTTGTAATTTCCATTTGACATTTGTGTTTGAACAATAATTTTTGTATGAACTAATTTTATGAATTATAAACATTTTGTTTTACTTTATATATTTTCAAATATATGTTCTTACTTTATATTTTATTAAAATATATTGATTTTATTATTTTGTATTTTAATATGTAAACAAACCTATTTAAATTTTAAGAAGATGTCCTTTTTAGTCTTTTTACATTTATCAACTTATCAAAAAACTAATTTTTACCAAACACTTTTAAGCATAACAGCTAGCTTAACAGTTCTTCAGATTTCAGCTTCGAGCTTATAACTTTTCAGCTTTCAGCTACTTTTTCAACTAGGTTTGGCAATCATAGCATTATATTTTAGTTCGAATTGTTAATAAGCCAAAACTTGGATGAAGTTTAGATTTTATTTTTAAATTTATTTGGGAATTTAAATTCAATTTAATGGTTGAAATGATTAATCTAAACAAGTCGACTTGTTTTGACTGAACTTCTCCATAATACATGATTCAGAATAAATTATAGTTTCGTCTATGTCTTCGTTTAGCTGTTAAATGTAGTACATCCAATTGTCAAATTATTACTTTTTTCTTTTGGCAAAAATTTGCATGAGATCATCTTACGGAACCTTGTCTATGGACGAGTCCGGTCAATATGAAATATAATACTTATACTAACAAATATAATACTAAATCAGAAATAAAATATTTATTACTTATATGAAAAAATGTAATACTTAAAATTAATTATTTTAAAAAAATTCAAGTGGCTTCCGACATCGTGCAGTAACCGGATAATAGTAATGGCATGTACCGACAAATTAGACGAATTGCACCAAATTGATTAGTTTTGAAATCTAATTATATTTTTTAAAAAGAATCAATCACTCAATAATATTGTCATGTTTAGATCGATGACGTATTTCAACATTATTTGTATAAACAATGAAGTATAAATGAAGTTTCATTTGTCATATTTGGTATAGCCTATAGGTAAGACTTAAGTGTTACTGTCTCCATTAAGATTATGTCAAAATAAGAAATATAAAATACATTTTATGACATTTTTTTGCGGATTTTTTTTTTCTCCAAAACTTGACTGGGTTACTGACTTACTGGGGATTCAAGTCCACAAAAATCTCTTTGACTGACCATATGAATTGAAGTCAACCCTTTGAATTCTTGAATCTTGAGGATGCTTGGTGGTCAAAGGGAAATTAATCACTTTAGTAGTTTATAATAGAAAAATATTACTCCCCGTCCATTTTATGTGTCTGGTTCAATTAATGATGTTTAACTAAAGTTATTTTAATCAATCTTTTTCATAATGTTAAGTTTAATATTATTATATAAAAGTTATATATTTAGAAACTATATTAAAAGTATTATTAAACACACAAAAAATCAAATTTAAAAATATTTTTTAAATACTAAAGAAAATAGGCAAAGAATAAATAGTTAGTTTAGCCAATAAATACTAAATATGATAGATAAAATAAGACAGAAGGCGTACATGCATGTAGGTGAAATAAGTTGATTAAACCATATAAAATAAAAACAATAACATGATTTTGAATCTAAGTCATAATTCCAAAGAACATGTAAGAAGGAAAAATACAAGTCATGTGTACTCTCACTCTCCTTAAAACTGATTCACTACCTCTTAAGGGTGCTAGGAGCGTTATAGTGTCAGTCTCTCAAAATATAATGGATTATAACATTATATTTGAGCATTCAAATAAATTTAGTTATAGAATAAAAAATATATAACCAAATGTCATTAAGTTTCTCCTTTTTGAAGAAAAAAAAAAAAAACAACTAATTTGATGTTGTTAGTTGAGACTTAAAAAATTTGACTCCCCACCCTTTAATGTACCCCATCATCCTTTTAAAAAGATGTGCAAATAACTCTTTACTCTTTTTTACTAAAAAACACTCTTTACTCTCTTTATGCGTGACAATCTCACACAAAATTGATAAAATAAAAAAATTCCGTACTAAATAAACAAACAATTAGAAGATTATTAGAATCAAATTTAATAATAGGGTACAAAATTAGTTAACCAAATGTTACTTAAGTTTATCCTTTTTTTTAAAAAAAAAACAAGAATGAAATTAAAAAAAAAAAAATCAATTTGAAGTTATTGGTTGAGGCTTAAACCTACCACCAATTTAGAAAGACATGTAAGTAACTCTTTACTCATTTCGTATGTGATGATTTTACACAAGACTAATTGAATAAAAAAGCTCTGATAATAAATAAACAAAGAATGTAATAATTTAATAATAGAATACAAAATTGTCTAACCAAACATCACTTTATGTCATGTTCCTTATTTAATTATTTATCAAAAGTAAAAACTAACCCTTAAAAATCAAAATTCTCAAATTGTAGACGATATCCCTACCTCTTTCAAGTACTATGAGTAAACAAATTCAGTTGGAACTAAGCAGCATCATCATTGCTTCACGAAGTGCATCACCGTGCTCTTCTTACAATGATTGGAGCCTAACGAGTCGTTGATTTCACTTCACTCTCTCCCAAATTCGACATTTTCATTGAGGAACTCATTACAATTCTCTCCCTTGATGTTGTCATCGAGAAGAAAATCAAGGTTAGCAATGAAATACTTTTTTTTTTCTATTTTTCTGCAAAAAATGTCACTTGTCGTCAAAGACTCATTATTTTTTTTAAAAAATTTTCTCTTTGTCATTCTATTCAAAGTAAATGTTGTCATTTCCAAATTGATTTGAAAACCTATGGAGATCTCGAGGATCATCAATCGCAACCCACAACCCGCAACCTGATTGCAGTGATGTTAGGTTTAAATTTCAATGCCTACATAGTCATAAATGTTGGTGGTGTCAAAGCAACACCTTATTAGTTTAAGAAGGAATTTAAAAAAAAAAAAAAAAACAAAGACAACTAATTTGAGGTTGCTAGCAGAGTAGTAGAGACTCTTTAGCCAACTCTCAATTTGGAAAGACAATCATGTAAGCAATTATTTACTCATTTCATATGTGATGATCTTACACAAAACTAATTCAATAAAAAACTTTGATACTAAATAAACAAACAAAGAAGGTAATTAGAATCAAATTTAATAATATAATACAAAGTTGTCTAACCAAACAACACTTTAGTTTAAGAGAAAGAAAAAAACAAAGACAACTAATTTGAGGTTGATAGTAGAGTAGCAAAAGCTTAAAAATTTGTGTTTGAACTATCAATTCTCTCTCTTCTTTTCAAAAATTTCTCTAGCCTTGGTGATTTTTAAGCGCGTTGTTGTTGGTCTATGGCCAAAGCTCTAATGGAGCTTTGAGCTGGCGGTGCCCTTGGTCACCCTACGGAGAGTCTCACCATATTCAAACAAGTTTCCTAGCCCTATCTATTTTTCCCTTTACTTTTTTCTTTTAGGTTTTCTCTCTCCGTTTCTCTCTCGTTTGTGCTTCAATTCTCTGGTGTGTTTGTAGTATGTCCGGTGGCCGTGTATTTTTGCATGGTCTCTTTGAACTTTAATATTTCTTTTCATTTTTTGTGGTTTTTAAAAATTCGTACAAAAGTCCTTAGTGGCTTTAGAGTTTGCCAAGGGTGCAGGTTGTCTCCCACTTCTCCCTTTGTAAAGCTTAAGTGGTTATGGGAAGCCTATTAGTGGCTTTTAGGTTTTTAAAGCCAACTCAACCCTTGTCATTGTTTTTGTTATTCCATGTTTGTATTTTGTTTCTATGATATGTGTCCTTCTTGTCTTTATCAAAAGATGAGTTTTCCTCATTACCTTTTGGTGGGTGTTGTTGTTCTGTTTTCGTCAACAATGGGAGTTGGATATATTCTTAGAGATGAAAATGAAGCCTTCATTGCAGCTAAAGGAGTTCAATGGAGATGAATCTTCTCACCAAGGGAAGCTGAAGCTGTGGTGATTAGAGAAAATCTTGTTGAATCAAACTCTCTACTAGTAGTTCAAGACTTGTCCTTAGTTAGTGGAGCTTCTTATTTTCATCTCATTCTTAGGGATATCAAAAACTTAGTGGGCGTTTTCTCCCATGTAAGTTTATCTTTCGTTAAGCGATCTGCTACCCCAACTGCTTATATGATTATTATTATTAGGCAGTCTTTTTCTATGTCAAATTGTATGAAGTGGGTTTCTAACTCTCTCATATCTAGTGTAATGTTTTATCTATGGGAATGGATTTATGTTCTGTTTCAAAAAAAAAAAAAGTGTTTGAACTCTTTAGCCTACCATCAATTTGGAAAAACATGTAACCAAATTAGGGCAACTCAACGGTCCATTAGGTTAGATAAGACTTAAGAGGATCAATGTTCGATCCTATGTCTTTATCTATAATTTATTTTTCAAGAACCAATTAAACTGTCCGTGCTGGTGATATGTAAACAACTCTTTACTCATTTCATAGGTGATGCCCTTCCACAAGACCAATTGAATAACAAACTTAATACTAAATAAATAAACAAAGAGTGTAATTTGAATCAAATTTAATAATATACACAAAATTGTCTAACCAAACAACACTTTTGGTTTGAGAAGAAACCAAAAAAAAAAAAAAAACAACTAAAACTGAGGTTGAAGGTGGAGGCTTAAAAGATTAACCCACCATAATACTAAAAATCGTGAGGTCAAGCGATATAATCGTGACTTTTTAAAATGGGATGTAACGTGTTTGAACCTGGTACGATTTGTATGGATAATACTTAAAAAAAAAAAAAAAGATTAGCACACCACCGCTTTTGGCAAGACACGCAAGCAACGACCTGTGTGTTTGTACTTTGTTGTTTGTACAGTCCAAGGAAAAAAAGAAAAAAGAAAAAAGAAAAAATTGGATAGAAAAGACAGTCATTTTCTGAGGATAGGCCACGAGGGAAAGGCACCAAGAATAGGAATAGAAAGACTATGAACTTGGTTTATCACGCCTTCCTGACGACTATGTGGTTAGGTGGGTATGAGCTTCACAACGCAGCTCTATAATCAGCAGCCTTTCTTGACGATGTTCTATATAAGAATAAGGTGGAAGTTGAGTGGGAGAGCAGCGAGACTCAGAGAAAGATAGATAGAGAGAGAGAGAGAGAGAGAGATAGAGAGAGAGAAAGAGACTTGGGGAATAATTCTTTGAAACTCTGATACAGAGATGGAAAGGGTTGCTACTAGCTCCAACTCTGATCTGATGTTACACTTGGCTATTGACATTGGAGGTAATTTTGAATCTTCAAAGGTCGCACCTTTTTTGTTTGATTGATCGATTGAATTATACGACACTCATCTCTACTATCTTTTACTAGTTTTCTGTTTTTCTTATTCTTATCCACCGTGGGTCAAACCTTTTTTTTTTTTTGTTCTTTGAGGGAAAAAAAAGTGATCTTTCTTGTTCTTCTGTCTTTTCTTATGCCCTGACCTTCTGGGTGCTTCGAATTTTGAGTTTAGCTTTGAAGGGGTGGGGGTTTGGGGGGGGGGGGGTCCCCTACACAGAAGAAATGACCCCCTTTCTTAAAATTTGTGTGCTTTGTTGTGAGATTCGTACAATGAGTTGTGTGTGTGTGTGTTCTGGGAATCTTGCTGAATAACAGGAGAGTTGGCCTTGTTTATTCATTTGGTTATTTTGCTAATCAAAAAGCAATAGAGCTAAAGAAAGGATTTCAGAACTCATTTTGAGATAACTTTTGATTTGTGTTTCACTCAATCAAGTAATTAATTACTCATTTTTTATGACACTTGCATTATTATTTCCTACCCAAGAACCCTTGTTTTTTGCAGGCTCTCTCATTAAGTTGGTGTACTTCTCAAGTAACAGCAGTTGCACTTTAGATGATAATGGAATGAGGGTAATAAAAGAAAAGCAAAAAGACTCCAATGGTGATGTGAACTACGACTTTCTACATGGCAGGCTTCAGTTTGTGAAGTTCGAAACAGCCAAGATTGATGAATGTATAAAATTTCTCTCGTCAAGGCAGCTTAACTGCAATGGTACGTGTCCTTGGTAGAGTATTCCTTGATTAACATTGGTATATTACTTTAGCTAGTCTAAGCTTGAGAACAATGTGGGGGTGATAAATGGATTTTGTTTGTGTGAATTTAGTGCTCATTCAATCCTAGTTATTTGTTTGTAATATAACTACATTTGATTTAATTGAGCATCACGGGGTGCCAAACTATTGATGTGCTGTAGAAAAAAGAAGCCCTCTAGGGCATTGTAAATATTGGCTGGAAACTATTGATAGATTTAGCATAATCATCAAAGGCTGCTTTATATCACAAAAGAGTATTCTAAACCATGCCTTAAAAAGGATGGTAGCAAAACTTCTTGTTAAGATGTGACTCGAGAAATGAATGGTCTCAGATGAATAGCTGAGACTTCTGTAATGTTCCATTAAATATGCCTATCTTCTAGTTCACTATTAGCAATAAGAAGTAAAATTTTTTCCATTGGATCATGATGCAATTTAGAATACACACACTAAAAATTGTACTATATTTTTTTGAGAATAAAAAATTGTACTATATTTTAAAACTCAAAAGGTGAGCTTTCTACTAGGAGAGATTATGCTTTATTACTTTGAGAAATTCTCAATGCAGTTTCTATGATTTCTATTGTTTTTAGTGTGCTTAATTTTGCAAGATTTTTCAAGTTTAGTTCATTTGTTTTATTTTGTTTTTGGACAAGTGAGATTAGTGTTTAAAACTTAAGGCAATTACAGGTGGTAGATTTCCAGAGGCTCTTGCCGGAAACAAGAACATCATTAAGGTAAGAGATTAATGGGCATTATCTTCCTATTTTGTTTTTGTAAGGAGAAAGGTTTGTGTCTTTTAGATAGAGTGAAAATTGTGTTACAAAAAATAAGGATGCTCTGGCCATTGATTTTGTTGGGTGGAGGCCGGTGAAGGCCAAGTCCAACACCAGGTGGCTAGGGGGATTGTTGGGCGGAGGCCTGAAGGGCCAAGTCCAGCACCTTGCCTCTAAAAAATGTGGTGGTATAAGGAAATAAAGTTACGTCTTCGCTACGAGCTATAGCTTTTGGTGTTGGTAAATGTTTGATCTTAACAGATTTAACGCTCTTTGGTTATTCTCAAAGGATTAGCTATATGGTTTGGGCTTTTAGGGCAAGATCATAATTTTAACCCGAATGTGACCCTCATTTAACTTATTGATTCAAAAGGAGAATTTTTGTTTTCTTGATTTTATTTCTCCGAATCCAGGATAAAATATGGTGGTGGTTGTCAAATTTTAGGACCGACGGCCAACTGCATCACCTATTAATTATTAGTTTTGGTTGTGAAGGCGACAGGTGGTGGTGCGTTCAAGTTTGCTAATTTATTCAAAGAAAAGCTTGGAATTACTCTGGACAAGGTAGATGAGATGGATTGCCTTGTTGCAGGAGCAAATTTTCTGCTTAAGGTGGGACTTTTGTCTTGGTCAGTATTCCTATTTTTTGTTTGTTTTCCTATCCCCCCTTAGAATTGAAGCATCCAAGTCTAATGTTATTTTCTTCTAAAATCCCGACTCTCGACTCTCGGTTCTAAAATCTCGACTCTCGACATTTTCTGATTCTCGTTCCCAGCATGGAATTTGGGGTGGGTTTTTTGTGTTTTATAGTTACCGCTTACCACTTGACCGATGGTTACATGAAAAAGAAAACTACTTATTTTTGGGTTAGTATAGATCTTGGAAAATCACAATTTATTTATTTAAAATGTGAAATCTGTGGTGTTCTACTTATCAAAGAAATATAAAATATTTGGTATGCTAGACTTCTCTATAGCTTAAATTATCGTTCTTTAATTTCGTGTTTTCATTCTCTATTTAATCACCTTCTCTTCTTCTGTGCATGCGATATTTCAATTTCTACCTATTTAGAAACATAGTATGACATTTCGATTCCACTCTCTAGGTTTTCTAAGCATTACCTTAATTGTTTTTGACCAGGCGGTCCAGCATGAAGCTTTTACACACATAAATGGTCAGAAGGAATATGTGCAAATTGCTCACAGTGATTTATACCCTTATCTTCTTGTCAATATTGGATCTGGTGTTAGCATGATAAAGGTAAACTAACGCTTATCCCTCCCCCCCCCCTCGTAAAGATTGAGCGGGAATATAGAGTAGTTTTCTATACCAACAGAGTGCGAATAGAGAGGTTGGTGCCCGCACAGGCTTAGCGCATTGGTTTAGTAGGCAGTATTTGGGAGAAGAGACCAAGGTTCGAAACTCGGCAGTGCCAGTGTGGGGATTATGTCCAAAGTGGACAGATCCCTTGTGTGCACCGGTACGCATTTGGCTCAACTCCCAAATACTCTGTCGGGCCCTTGGGGTTGGGGATTTAACCGCACTTTTGCGAAAAGAGATGTTATTGCCTTATTGGGATGCTAAACTTGTTTGGGATAGAGAAAGAAGAACCAGATCACATTTTCGTGTAATTCGTTTCAGAATTTCATCTGTGCATACCCATATTTTTGGGGATTACATTTAATTTCTTGCATTTAGGTGGATGGGGACAACAAGTTCGAGCGAGTAAGCGGGACTAGTGTTGGAGGCGGCACCTTCTGGGGCTTGGGGAAGCTTTTGACACAGTGCAAGAGGTAAGCCTTTGTTGGTCACATGGTTTTCAGCTTCGTAAAATTTATTTCTAATCGAAAATTAGTTTACTTTTTGCTCAGTTTCGATGAATTACTGGAAATGAGTCATGGAGGAAATAACAAGTCTGTAGACATGCTTGTGGGAGACATTTACGGTGGAACAGATTATTCAAAGGTAAATTCGAGGCTCGATTCTTTTGTTTTTGGCATTAGGTAATATTGGTAAGCTTTATTTTCTATAACAGAACAAATTGCTTAATTAGGATTTGAGCAACAGTCTCTTATCAGTTTTGTACTTAAAGGAGTTACTCGTAATTTGTATACTGAATTGCTGATTTCTGTATATATTTTGAGGACAGTAACGATACCCGATTCTTCCATTCAAGGATATGATTGATTGATATTGATTTGTACTTAGGGACCCTTTAGTTCACTCGTAATTTTAGTGATTTTAATTAAACATTTTGCAGGTTTTAGTGAGTAATTCGTTAGTTTTTGAGTAAAATGATGACTCGTGAATTTGTCTTGCTATTACTGCTTTGGAACACCGATGTAATATGAACTCCAATATGGACTGAAAAAGTTATTGATTCTGTTTTGCTCGACCTTGATGACAGATTGGACTTACATCAACAGCCATCGCTTCTAGCTTTGGAAAGGCAATCTCAGACAACAAAGAGCTCGATGAGTACAGAACTGAAGATATTTCCCGGTCATTGTTACGGATGATCTCCAACAACATTGCACAGGTCGGTGATACACCCTTGCACGATATCTTATCATCGATAACCTTCTTCTCTTTGAGTTCAGTCTATACTTAAAAGGCTAGAGCTTCTGATACGATCCCACATCGGCTCCACACAGAGATTGTGGAGTGGTACTTAAGTTGGGCCAAACGCCCAAACCTTCACTCATGAGCTAGCTTTTTCGGTAGAGTTAGGGTCTTAACTCGAGTGTTGTTCGACTGCTCTTCCGGCTGATTGCTTTTACTTGAATGCATTACAATTTGGACTCAAGCGAATATTGTTTTTGTGTCTCATATTTTTAACTTTCTGCAGATTGCTTACTTGAATGCATTACGATTTGGACTCAAGCGAATATTTTTCGGAGGATTTTTCATTCGGGGCCATGCTTACACAATGGACACTATTTCTGTGGGAGTCGACTTTTGGTAATTCTCAATTCCAGACTCTCATTGTCATTGCCTGTTTTACGCGATTGAACATCTATCATGCCATACCTTTAAATCACCGTCACACACACACAATCTCATTCCCCGCAAATGTATAAAATGTTGACGATTCTTATTGTTATCACAGATGTTTTACTCTGTATCGAAACATATTTTCATACTTCATTCAATACAATTGTAACGCAGGTCGAAGGGCGAGGCAAAGGCGTTGTTTTTGAGGCACGAAGGATTTCTGGGCGCATTAGGTGCTCTGATGAACTACAAACAGGACGATCTCGGTGACTTGTTATCCCATCGGTTCGTGCAACAACAACTTCCAACGAGCTCAGGTGGCGCCGTAGAAGATTTATTTCACAGCTCAACGCTTGTGAGTGTTGGTGAAAATTGATCCCAGAGTGCAGGTTGTAGTAGGAAATCATACATAGACCAGTTTTATACCTCATAGGATCTGTTTGATTATTAAGGTGGTCTGTATGGCTAGCTTGCTTCATGAATTCTTTGAAAGAATGAATATTTAGTTCAAATATAGTACATGGAATAGGTAATATTTACATAACTTTGTCGAATATGTAGCAAAGTTACATTGATAGATTTTTTTTGGGAGACAATAGTTATACCATGGACCCGGGTTCACATTATAAGATGGATTCGTCACAATTTAAATAATGAATGTTCACAATTTAAATTGTGAACATTCAGTATTTAAATTGTGAGCATTTAGCATATAAATTGTGAACAATTAGTATATAAATTGTGTATTTGGACTCGTGTCCACTTTGCAGGGTGGACCCGCGTTCATAGAATAATTTGCCTGGTGGGGCCGTGGGGGAGTCTAGTCAACATCATAATTTGAGGTTTATCATTTGTTTCCATTCTTAAATCATTTAAATATAATAAAATAAAGGAATAAGGGTCAAATTAGTCATTTAATAAAATGTGAAATGTAATTTCACCATTCAACTAAAAAAGATTATATATAATGAACAGATACTACAATGTAATAGGGTCAGTTGTATTCAAAAAAAAAAAAAAAAAAGATTATATATTTTATAAATGAATTTGGAGAGTTTGGTTAAGTGGAAGGGACTTATCTATCCTTAATCAAAGGTTAAGGATTCGATCATTGGCTTTTGGTATTGAGCAATTTTAAAATTTCTCGGCCAGCTGTTCCACACAATAGAAGTGTCTACAATTCAACGAATGAGGGAATTAGTCATTGTGTTCGACAGTGGAAACTCAAAAAAAAAAAAAGAAAAAGATATTACAATTAGATATGTTATACGGTGGAAACTCTGGGCTACACTAAAAAATAAAGGGTCACACTTGTGTGAGACCGTCTCACGGATCTTAAATCTGTGAGACGCATCGGATCTTTTGTTATATGGGTTAATCACATGCCATCCACAATCTCACGTTCCTCCCTGTTTCTCTCTCTGCTTCTACGACATGCAATTTCTTCTTCCGGTTCCATCGACCTTCGCCTTCTCCAATCTCGTCCTTCGGCTCCACTTCATCTTCCTCTTATCACATCCTCTGCCTCCACCTCCTCTGACCTCATCCTCCAGCTCCATCTCTTCCGAGCCCGTCCTCTTCCTATGTCCTTCAACCTCATTGGTCTTCCACCTCCACCCACCTTCGACCTCTGGCTCCATCTCTTCTGAGTTTCTCCTCCTCCCATCTCCTTCGCCTCTTCGTCATGGTTGCAGTAGGCGCTAGGCGCTAGTCGGGCGGTAGACTAGCGCCTAGCGCCTAAGCGGTCTAGGCGGCGCCTACGCGGTTCTAGGCGGCGACCTATAAAAACAAAAAATTAATTCATGTGTGTGGGTGTTTGTCATATATATATATATATATATATATATATATATATATATATATCTTACTTCTCTTACTTATATAAATAAATAAATTTAAATATATATAAATATAATAATAAAATTAACAAGGCCGACTCGCTCGAGTTAACTCGACTAACTCTGCCGAGTTGGGCGAGTTAACTCGACCAAATTCGGCCTAGTTGGCCGAGTTAGGCGCTAGGCGGCCTCCTAGGCGGACGCCTAGGGAGCAATTCGCCTCGGTCTAGGAGCGCCTAGCGCCTAGGCGGAGATTTTTGCAACAGTGCTCTTCGTACTAGTTCCCCTAACAATCATGAAAGTAATGAAACAAATCCTTTCCACCAACATTCTTCTCATCATCTTCCTCGTCAGTAATGAGAACTAAAACGGAACGTTGAGATAACGGCACTGACGGAAATTATTTTAGTGTCAAGGCAGAGGTGGATGGTGTTGAGAATTGCGTTCGCCATTTGCGCTGCGAAATGAAGCTCATATATGGTTGGTATATTGGGGGCCAGGACGGAAACCACATCATCTTTCTTGATCCCCAAACTTGAGTATTAGATTTATGCTATAAAGTATTACGTTTAATGATTAAAGTATTAATATATATCTACTTGCAGACTGTGAATTATATTTTTGCTATGAAGTATTATATTTGTGCTATAAATTATTATGTTTTTTTTTCTTTTTTTTTTTTATCAAAGGGAGGGTCAAGCCCATGTCTTACAACAAATTACATTCCTCCGAGATGACACGTTCACACGGAAAAGCACTCAGATCAAATAACAATGCCTCATTGACGCAATGTGGGGGCTCCTCCCACTCAACCCACATGGTATTAGAGGCCTGGATGTATTTAGCCAAGGTGTCCGCTACCATGTTTTGCTCTCTATAAATGTGATTGAAAGAAATCTCTCAGTTGTTATTTTTCCATCTCTTACATCTCTCAATGATGTTGCACATGGGCCCTCTAGGCTTGTTCGTGTCTTCAATCCAATCAATGATTTTTTTCGAGTCACTTTGCACGATTAGTTTCTTGAATCCTTTTCTCCAAGCCCATTCGACGCCCTTTAGAATAGCCCAAACTTCTGTCATAGCCACCGTTGTAGTAGGAACCTTGAAGCCAAAGTCACCACACCAACTACCCCGTGAATCACGAACAACCCCTGCACAACTTCCGTTAGCAACCCCATTTCCAAAGCTTCCATCGGTATTCAGCACATACCATCCATCTGGCGGTTGTTTCCAAGTAATATTAATGGTTGAAGATGAGGCATTATTCTGGTTCAGGATTGCTCTGTTTCTAAATGCATTTCTAGTCTCCGTAGCCTGAGTGTAGATCCATCGAATCTTATCAATCAGCATGGTCTTTTTTCGACACTGTTAAAACACGTAGTCATTTCTCCAACGCCAGATCCACCACGCCACAACCGCAAATATCATAGGCCACCCCTGTCCAAACTTCGTATTAGTTTCTCCTTTAATGTTGATGTCCAGCCAATCCCTAAAGTTCCTCGAATCTAGCCTTTGAAACTCCCTAATTCCCATGAGTTCCTTCTATATGACACCTGCCTTGTTGCATCTGCGAATAGCATGCTCAACGTCCTCACATGTATTGCTACACCAAGGGCAGTTGCCATTAGGTGTGAGGTGTCTTCTCTTTCTTTCCTTGTTGCAAAGGATGCGCCCATGCCTGACCAACCATATGAACATGCGAATCCTATTTGCCACCTTCAATTTCCAAATCTTTTTCCAGCCCTCATCCTGCATTCCGCTATTACCATAGTTAGTAAGTGCATAGGCTGAAGAGATCGAAAAGTTTCCTGATTCTTCAAATGTCTAGTAATAGTCATCCACATCTTCCTCTACTGGACTGAGAATATAGAGGTCCAGTTTCTTCATCATGTCCTTTGGCAATATATCTCGAGGCTTTTCTCGATCCCAGCCTGTCTCCGTGTTCCAATAGTCTGCCACACAAAGAGAGCCATGTGCATCTTGAATATCACCTTCCACTATGCTGCTAAGTGGGAAATTTTCAATCCACTTGTCATGCCAAAAGCTAGTTCCTTTTCCATTATTCACTTGAATTCTCACCCCTTCTGTTAAAATGTATTTCGCTTCATTAATGCCCTTCCAGAGGTTTGATGCATTATTTTTAGTAGTTATGGCTTTGATCCCACTCTCACCCGTACAATATTTGTGAGAGAGAATCTTAGTCCACAGTTTCTCTTTCTCATTTATCAGTCTCCATCCCAACTTAGTGAGGAATGCTATATTCATCTCTCTGGGCTTCCTTAGCCCCAACCCTCCTTTGTCTTTAGTAGTAGTTACCGTCTCCCAATTGATCAAGTGGATCCCTCTTTCACCCTCTTTGTTGCCCCAAATAAAAGTTCTGATCATCTTATCAATACTCTCACAAACCCCCTTGGGAATATGGAATGGTAGCCAATGTAGACTGAGCCAGAACATGTTTTCCTGCTAGTGACAGTAGACGTGCATGCCAGCCTTCAAGGCGATCTCTTATTCATTCAATTATATATAGGGGTGAACAGTTTGCTAGTAACTCTGCCATGGATGGATGAGACTCTTTCTGGACAGAGGCCGCACTAAAGATATCCAAACAATTCTTAATGGTTCTAATCTGATCTTCCGAAGCTTCAGAGAAAAGAACCATATCGTCAGCGAAAAAAAGGTGAGATAGGGTAGGGCCATTCCTTGATAAGCGAATACCTTTCCAGTTCTTTCTTCTAACCTCCTCATGTATCATGTGGCTCAGACGTTCAATACAAAGAACAAAGAGGTAAGGGGAAATGGAGTCACCTTGCCGGATACCTCTATTGGGTGTTATCCAGTCCAATTGGTCGCCATTCCAGAGGATACCAAGTCTCGTTGTTGTAACACATTCCATAATATTCCGTGTCCAATCCTCATTAAAACCTGCTTTTCGGATAGTATCCTCTATAAATGTCCAAGAGAGCCTATCATAGGCCTTTTCAAGATCAATTTTGATAGGATAGCCATGATGCCCTTTATTCCTTTTTTGCTCCTCATAGAGTGAAACACCTCTTGGTACATAACGACATTATCTGAGATCTGGCGTCCCGGCACAAAACTACTTTGTTCCAGCCCAATCAAATCCTTCATGATCTCCTTCAAGCGATTAGTCATGGCTTTTGTAATTACTTTATAACTAACATTGCACAGACTAATGGGTCTAAATTGATTAGGACACTCAGGGTTACTCACCTTTGGAATCAAAGAGATCAACGTGTCGTTTAGTCTCTTAGGGAGCGTCCCGGTTTTGAAGAACTCCAAAGCAAGTTTGGTAAGGGAACTACCAACCGTATTCCACTCTCGTTGATAAAAGCCCGCGTGGAATCCATCCGGTCCTGGAGCTTTAAACGGGGCCATGTCAAAGAGGGCATTCTTGATGTCATTCATATCCAAGTCCTTGTTAATCATGTTCCACTTTTCTTGGCTGATGACGGGGAAAGAATTCAAAGTGAAATTGACAGCGCCTCCAATATCATCATTGCCGACAAATATTTTTTCAAAGTAGGACTGGACAATTTGCTTGCATTCCTCCTTGTCAACAACCATGACACCCTCGCCATTTCGTAGTGAGCTAATCTTGTTTCAAGCTTTCTTTATGTTGGTCGAGGCATGATAATATTTAGTGTTCCTATCACCTGAATTAATTCATTGTTCCCTTGATTGTTGGTACCAAAGTAATTCTTCCTGTTGTAGCACATCATCCAACTCCTGTCTGAGTCTTTTTTCCAAATTGATGAGACCGTTGTGTATCCTCTTCTCTATTGCTTTTTGAATTCCTTCAATGCGTGCCAATAATCTGCTCTTCTTCTTATGAATATTACCGAAGCACTCTTTATTCCACTTTTTAAGTGCAGGAGCCAAGTTCTGGATATTCTTTGTAAAGCTTTTTTCCTTACTCCAATTATTATTCACCCATTTGTCAAATTCAGGATGGGTAAGCCATGCCGCTTGAAATTTAAAACCATGAATAGATTGCCGTTGACCCCTGTTAAGAGACACAAGTAAAGGAGAGTGATCAGAATTAATCATAGGAAGATGACTTACCTTAGTCCCCGTAAATAGATCAAGCCAATCTGTTGTGCAAAGCGCTCTGTCCAGTCTAGCACCACGGAAGGTTGATTCATCACGCCCTCTCTTCCAAGTAAAAGTAGATCCTGAGTAACCAATATCCACCAAACCTTCTTGTGCAATCCAATTGTTCATGTCAATGCATCTTTTAAGATTAAAAGTTTCGTGATTACTAACTTCCCCCTACACGTGACAGCATTGAAGTCCTCGATCGACTCACTCACAATGAAGACTCTATGTGACATACTCAATCGATATAGTGTTGATAAAAATCGAACTCGTGGCCTTCATGTAAGGAAGT
Organism: Ipomoea trifida; assembly: GCA_003576665.1. Lineage (NCBI taxonomy): Eukaryota > Viridiplantae > Streptophyta > Magnoliopsida > Solanales > Convolvulaceae > Ipomoea > Ipomoea trifida. Next base: position 14,630,015 of record CP025651.1, read on the forward strand.
CATGCTCCATCACTTGGGCATCCTTTTCGGAGTTATTATAGTTTATTTTTAATTATACAGATTAACGCTAATGGACATTTGAATATTTTTTATGTAGAAAGAGAGGGAAAATGAATATATATTTCCCAATCATTGATAATTAGTCATTTTAACCCCCATTGTGGTGCCATTGGTCTAAATGCTTAGATTTTTAAAAACATTTTATCACTTGAGTGTTCAAATTTATGTGTGATAGAGTTATGAAGCCTAGGTCCAAAGTCAATTATGTAAGTGGATTTGGCTGGGCATAGCTAGAGGGGGGTCCAACTAGGCAAGAGGAGGCGGGGTTGGCCAGAAGAGAATCCGAATAAGCAAGTGGAGGTAGACTTTCACAAAGGGGATCCAATAAGGCATGTGGATATTATTATTATTTTTTTTCCTGGAAGGAGCACTAAGGTTGTGTTTGGCAGCATGATATAGAACAAAAGTTGAAAAATATCAACGAGGAGGGATGGTGGTCTGCCTAGCCTATGGGGCCGTTGTTTGGCACCCCCTAACTTTGGTCCTTAGTCCAGTGAGGGTGGCGGACGGTGACTGTCATGAGCAAACTAACGTAGCCAGATCTGCTGATCACAAACTAGATTGAGGTGAGGTGTTCAAGCCTGTGAGTCACATACGGCTCCTTGCCCCTAGCCCAGCCAACATGGCCATCAACAACCCAATGGGTCCACAAGTACGGAGAATAGTAACATCCCTTTCTTAGCCCACATGCAAAAAAAAAAAAAAACAAAAACAAAAACAAAAAAACAAAAAACAAACAAAAAAAAAAGGCTTAAAAAGTCTGCACATAGAGAAGTCGGTAGAAAGTTTCTTTTGAACTCGCATGCAAGGAAGGCAACCCAAGAGATTTGCATGCATGGAAGGTGATAAGCAAAAAGAAAAAGAAGAAAAAAAACACCTCTATTCGCCCCCTTCCAATGAAGGCAGGCAAAAAAAATTATTTTTGAATTGCATGTCGTGAATGTGGCATCAACTAAGTTATTCGAAATAAATTAGAACATGTTGGCCCGTGACCTAACAAGAACTAGGTGGACCTTAAAGCTTTGTGAGAGGGAGAAGTTAGAGCGTGAATGTTTTATAACTATCTAAAAAGGAACGGTTTAGCCCATGAAGCACATATAAGAGTTGGTTAAACCAATACTTCTCATGGATAATTATTACAAAATAAAAGTTATGGTGAAATTCATTGTAAAAGAGAAAAAAAAAATGAAAATTGATGAAAGATTTTGTTTTAGAGCATCCAAAAATTCACTACGGGTTATATATATATATATATATATATATATATATATATATAGGACACAATATGAATGCATGCGATCTACTACAAGAATGTACACAAACTATAATGTGCAATTCGCTTAATATGAGTGCACACAATCTAGTGTGTGCGCATTTCTGTAGTAAATCGTGCATTCATATTATGGCTCACATCTCATAGGAATATGTTCTCTTAGTAGAACATTAGTGTATATATATAGAGAGAGACATGGTGGGTTGGGTCAGTTTACTAATCCAGCGAGTATTCAAGTGCAACTTCTTTTCTTGTAAATCTTCCTAAAGTTTCTTCCTTAGGTAGAGATCAAGACTTGCATACACCACTGCAATGCAAAATTTATGACCATCATTATTGATATCCAACACCACGAACTGGGGGTGAGTTGCCACCACCTCAATTGTAATATCGTCATTCCATAGGATCCAAATACCACCACTAAATCCAATAGCCTCCACTCTAACCCAGTCACTAAACTTGAGCATTTTACATATTTTATCGGCATTAATGCCCGAAGTTTTTGTTTCCAAAAGAGCTAGAAGTCTCGGTTTGTGAATTTTTAAAAAATGACGTGTAGCTCTAATAAACTCCTTAGAGCTAGCCCCTTGACAGTTCCAGACTATAAAATCCATGAAAACAGCTAGAAGGAAAACAACCAACCAACACCAAACACAACTCATACTGCAAGCAACAACACACCCTCCATAGTACCCCATCTGTCTGTCGCCAATAGAGTCCTTTTCTTCAAACACAACCTCAATTTCTTCTTCATTAGCTATTGGGGGGTCGTCGTGGTGTTCCAAAAAAGCCATCTCGTTCAATCCTTCTTGTCTTTGTGTTTTAGATTCGTTATCAACTACCGTAGTACGTAACTGAGATCATACCAAATTTCTCCCCCCTCACCACTGTGTGTCTCTCCGCAGCTCCTGCTTTATTCCCACCTTGACCTTTCTTAGAGTAGCTCGATTTTTCACCTCTTGAAGTGTTATCCACCTTGTTGGTATGTCCAGAGTACTTCTCAACCTTCTCATTTAATATTTGTTTCTCATTTACCTGGACTGATGGCCTTTTCCCTTTGCTATAGTTTGGTTGGACATTTCCTCTTGTATTTTCCGGACTTAATTTAGGCTCATACATAGTGTTCTCTTCTTCAACACAGTTAATCTCATCCTGATCATCCTCCTGCAAAGCTTCGAATCGGGAACCCCCCAAATGGACGCATATTTTCCTGACCATTGCTTCCCTGATTTTCTGCTCCAATTTGGCTACCTTCGAATCGGGAACCCCCCAAATGGACGCATATCTCGGGTCTGATTAGTTCCTTACAAGTATTGCTCGCCGACCCTCTTGTTAAATAACTTGTCTTGTCTGTGCTACCTCCGACGGCCCTTTGAAAGTTGTATTTTTAGTGGTTGAATTTAGTGATTGTCGTCCTCTAGGAATGGCTAGGAGGGATTTGAGTAGCAAGGGATTAAACACAAGTTCATCGAGTGTTTGAAAGCTAACCAAAATGATGTATTTGATTGCATGAGATAACGATAAAAACAAGTAATTAAATTGAAAAATAAACAATGATAAAGAGGATGACTTAAATCAAATAGCAATGCACAAATGCTTTTATAATATTCTAAGGTTCTAGGCTAAACAATGTTAAACAATGAAGTGAGGGAATTGATTCAATGCCAATGCCACTCTCGTGGACATTGGCTATCACCAAAGTTCTAATCCCATTCTCATAGCAATTAGACTAGGTGAGACATTTAATCAAACACATTGTGGGCATAATCCCTTCCAACTTCCCTTTCTCAAGAGCAAGTTAGAATTGTGAAGGGGGTGGCCATGGTGGATCCCTATTCTCATAGGTGAAACACCAATTCCGTATATTTCTTGCATAATTTGGCCACAATCAAACAAGAATCAAATAATCCCCTAAAATCACAATAACATTCGTATTAAAAGCAATGCAAAACCTAGAGTTAAGAATTCAATTCATATAAGCATTCATGCATAACAATTCAATCTAAATCCTAAAGGATTTAACTATCCATAAGGGAATTGATAATTAAAAGCAATTGGAATAATAAGCAAGGAATTAAATGCAAAAGCAATTTAAGAATTGAAAGAATAAAAAGTTGAAATTCTTACTTGAAGGAATATATAATATTTGAATATGAACTTGTAGTGAAATTGAAGTTTACAAAGGAAAATTCTTCTCTAAATCTTCTCCAAAACTAATGGAATTGCAATGGATTTATGTTCTAGGGTGTTTGTAGAGAGAAAACCTAAAGGAAGACTTAGAAAAATTGAAAGATATATTCAAAATAAAGCCTAAACCTATTTATACTAATGAAATTGCGCCAAAAAAACCGCCACCAATTTGCCTGGTCACGGTGGTGGTCATGGTGTGACCACCATTGTGACCAAGCCACAGACCTTGCGGATTTCAGTAATCACTCTGCTGGTCACGCCGTGACCAGCAGAGTGACCACTGAAATCAGCAAAGTGGTCACAGTGGTCACTGTGGAGGTCACGGCGTGACCTCCACCGTGACTCCCGTGACCACTTTCTGATCAATGGTCGTCCAGCTGCTGGTCACGGTGTGACCAGCAGCTTGACACTAATCAGAGTGTGTCAAGGGTGTCACTCTGCTGGTGACCAGCAGCTTGACATCCTCCCGGTGGTACGGTTTGACTTAAATCCTTGTTTCGCTGCTCCGCTGAACTTCGTTATGATTTTGGCCATTCATTCTTGCACCATTTTGTCTTGAATTCATCCCGATTTGCCTTCATTTTATGCTTCATCATGCCTCGGTCCCCGGTTTTCAATCATTGCGCCATAAACACCTAAAATATACTTCGTTCTTGCACAAACACATAAAATTCACTTAAAAGTTAGTACAATTAAAGCATATTTATAGGTTAATTCACGGTTTATCAAATCTCCCCACAGTTAGACCTTGCTTGCCCTCAAGCAAGACAAAACCAAGTTAAGCAAATTGAAATACCAGGCCTATTCAAAAGCACCCATACAATTCTAAAGATCAAGAAAATAAACTATGCACAAGAAATCAATGATATGTTGTTCCTCTTTCTACTTTGCAAAAATGTGAAAGTGAGTGTGGTACCCTCAATTGGCTCAAAATGTAAGGACCCCCGAAAACCCCAAGGTCACTCATTTTTTATTTTTTTTTGCATGTTAAACCCTCTCAAACACATAAATTCACAAGCACAGGGGTTTGATTCAATCCACAATTTTCACAGGCCTACCCAGTTGAGCCCACTAATGGGAACGATGCACACGGCCTTTCCAACTTTGCCTCATTTGGCCCCAAAGACCCATTTAAACAAGAGTGATAGTGTGACACAAGCCTCTCCACGCATTTTGGCTTAGCGTGAAAATCTCTCCATTTTCTAATCACCTCTAGGATACCCCGTTGAGTCAACCGCCTTCACGTAGAGCTCTACGCTTTTTTGAAGTCTGTGCAATGATTGCCCAAATCCTACGAGATGGCTCACCTCATGTTTTTCCCTCTCAAGCAAGGATAGCTTAAAGTCTTTTTTAGCTTTTTCTATTGACTCTTTTCAACCCCTCATGCCTTTTACAATGGGAGTAGGGAATCACACAATCTCACAAAAAAATGAAAAATCTCTCCTTTTGCCTTGTGCCACACCAAATAAATTCAATTCCAGGTCATACCACCTTACATACCACAATCCTTACCGTGTACACTCCCATTTCGAGAGATCTTTAACTGAGGTCTATGGAAATTGCGCATTGAACCACAAACAAGCATGCAAAATTGAATTAAAAACCTACTTGGGTCCTATACAAATCTCACACGGTGTAGGGGTGGTTTCCGAACATTTTCAACTAATTGAGCCTACAACACCCCCTTTTCCACACTTACAAATTAAAAGGAACAACAACATATCCAAGAATTCAAATGCACATCCTACCGACCTAATCTTAACAAAAGTATGATCACAACGAAGGTACATGGTACTCACAAGAATCTCAACCCTCCCTATACTTAGACCTTGCTTGCCCTCAAGCAAGACAAAGCATTAGGCAAGCGACTAGTGGGAGGGTGGGGATAAAATGAGGTAGGGCATGCAACAATGAAACAATCATATGAATCAGCCAAGATCAAATCATGCAAGAATATGGATTAGAGGGTATAGGGACTCCCTTAGAGTGATAGTCGAAAGAAGTGAATTGCTTTTCTAACAAAGTTCCGCCTTCTAGAAGATCGCGAACCATCAAAAGAATACCTCTAGCTTGCAATTTTTAAACCACATATTCGCCTGTTATGACCATAAGTGTACGCATGGACGTTGTACCTGCTATTTGCCACACTTAAAACACAAGATTAGCGTCTACGCATTCCTCTTTATTCCAAAATGAACTAAACATAAATGAAACAAATGAAACACAAATGAACAAGAAACAAAAATAAGAATTTAAGCAGTTTGGGGTGCCTCCCAATAGCGCCACGTTTAACGTCCTTGGCTCGACGCAAATTTAAAACCAATCGTCCATGGACACTTGGCTGAGAACTAGTCCTTTTGCCCTATCCACTCTCTCTTCTAGATATGCCCTCAAGTGCCGGGCATCCACAAATTCTTTTAAGTCCACATATAGCACACTCTCCTCCAAAGGTTGGCAACTATCTACGTCCAAGAGTATGCTATTTGCTTCTACATTCCCCTTTTCTTCCTCTTTCCTCTCTTCTTTAAACTCTTCTTTATCATCTTTCATCTTTTCCTCAACTTTCTCACTAACACTCTCTTCTCTTGCCTTTTCCTTTTTCCCAACATCTTCTTTTACATTCTCTTTTTCAACTCTTTCTACCATTATTTCTTGTTTCTCATTCTCCCTCTCTTCTTTCTCAATCTTATCCTTTCCTTCAACACTTTCGTTCTCTTCAACATTCTCATATTCACTCCCTTCATCATTCACAACTTCACCGATCATATCAACAACAATATTTTCTACACAAGTGCTATCATAATCAACATTACAATTATCAACAAACATAGGAACATCAATGTCATCACAACCATCATCATCACACATATCACCCCATGATTTTGCACAATTATTACCAAGAGTAGCGTTACCACAACTAGAATGGAGAGTCTTACCACAATGTGCATCAAGAGTCTTACCAAAAGACAGTTCAAAGGTATCTCCATGAGGTTCTTCATCATCTAACACTACTTCCACCTCATCATCCTTCTTTTCTTCAAATTCATTTCTATACCCCCCGTCTTGATTTTCCCCCTCTTGGCCCTGCAACTCTTCACTAACGGGTATCTCTAGCTCACTCTCCCTTATATCTTTAATGACCTCCTCTAAGGGCACTTTGAAATTCACTTGTTTCCTATAGTTATGCCTACCTTGATCAACCCTTGGAGTCACTCTAATATTTTCCTCCATGCTATCATCCGGCACAATGTTAATTCCCACACGTCTCGCCAATGCCCAAGTTTCCTCACTCAAGCCATACTTTCCTTGCGGCTTGGCATTGCACCCTTGATCAACTCCATCTCTCTGGTGCTTTTCCCAACATTCACATGAGAATTTTGCCTTACATTTATTGCAATAAAGATACTTATGACATTGATACCTATAGTGAGGGCCTTTACAAGCATGACAAATCACTTGTAAGTTCATATCCTCAAACATATGTTCCTCAATGGTTTTGTAGGGATCATTTGGATCTATTGGTCTGGGTTCCAACCAATGTTCATACATGTGCTCGACAATGGACTTCTTTTTAGGCAGAGGTGTGTTTTGAGTGTAAGGTTGTGAAATATAGGCTTGGGGTGGGTAGGAGTCATAGGATGGAGAATTAATGGCTCTTCTTTGTGCAAAGTAGTCTTCATCCTCATTGTAGTGGCTAGAGGGGTAAGATTGAGAACTATAGTTTTGGTGAGATGCATTCCTTCTATCCCCCTAGTGCTTGTAGAAGTAGTCATCTTGATGATGATATCCCTCTTCATAATCATCCCAGTAATACCTAGGTGTTTGGTATTCCCTTGAATGACCATAAGAGATGTTTCTCCGTAGTGGTAGGTCCCTCCTTGAATGTTCATAATCATGACCATAATAAGTCGACCCTTGGTAGCTTTCCGGTGGGTCATCATAGAATGATCTTCTTTGGGGTGGTAGTGGAACTCTCCTTGAGTAGTGGTAATCGCCATATTCCCTATCATTACATTGAGCTCTTGATGATTGCCTTTGGGGTGGATTATCATACTCATCATATGCCTCATCATCTTCATAACCATAGGGGTTAGAAAGTTGAGCATTATAGCCCCCCCTTGGTTGCCTATATCTCCTTTGGTCCTCATAGTAATCCTCTTGTTGATATCTTGCTTGAGAATACATCGTAGAGGATCAACCTACAATCACAAAGACAAGATAGTGCTTTGCAACTAGAAGTAGTTGCTTGTGAGAGTAGTAACAATTAAGTATCCAAAAAGTTCAAAAAAAAAAAGTAAATTGCAAAAGAAACATGTTAATAATGAGGGTTAGACTCTCTAACTTAGATGATGACACATGTTAACCCAAATGGACTTGCTACTCAAAACCGATGCCATTCCTCGGCAACAGCGCCATTTGAAAGTTGTATTTTTAGTTGTTGAATTTAGTGATTGTCGTCCTCTAGGAATGGCTAGGAGGGATTTGAGTAGCAAGGGATTAAACACAAGTTCATCGAGTGTTTGAAAGCTAACCAAAATGATGTATTTGATTGCATGAGATAACGA
>CP025651.1:14651625-14667179 GCA_003576665.1 Ipomoea trifida
TTTCCTTTCTTTTTTTTTTTTTTTGAGAATTTGTTTTCCTTTCTTTTTGGAAAGTCAAATTCCATGAAAAACATTTTCCATCCAACCAAACAACATAATTACTCATTTTCCTCAACTTTTTGGAAAATCTTTTCGGAATTGATTTTCCATCCAACCAAACATGCCATAAAGGTTGATAAAATTGATAGACAAGGTTTGGGAAGCAAAAGAAATAGTAAGTGGAAAACAAAGTTTGGGAAGTAAAAGCAATAATTGGTTTCGTCCTTTTTCCTTGGCTTATTCCAATTGATTCGGCAGAGAAGAAAATAAGCAAAACAAAACATATTTTATTTTTGTTTTGCTTTCCTTTCATCAATTCGGCAGAATAAAAGGGCAAACAAAGAAACCCATTTTGAATCACCAAAAAAAAAAAAAAGAAACCCATTTTGGCTTGGCAATTGCTTCCTTTTATTTTCGGCTTGAAAGCAAAGGGAAAGGAAAGCCATTTTTCCTTCATTTTTCATTCCACTTTTCTTTTAGTCCTCAAACTCTTGGGATCAAGATTTTCTACTCTCCATATCATCAGGAGGCGATTAAAGTACACAGATCAGAGAGGTAAAACATTTGATTTATATATGATTGAATGTCAATTGTGTTTTCGTAGCAAATTATAGCACATAGAGGTTGTGATTAATAATAAATGGTCGCGTGATCTCTTTCATTCTTTATGCATGTGAACGTACAACAAAAGTTTTAATTTGTAGATCAATAGTTTCATGGATTGTTCTTAGCTATATGCCTATATATACCAACGTAACCCTCTTTCGTCAACCCGGCGTTTAAGTAATAACGTTAGTTTAACATAATTTACTAGCGGCCGGATTTGTTTTTGTTAGTCATAGGATCGGAAGGAAACATTATTGTTTATATTGGATGTACCCATCACCATTATTCAAAACAATTCTCATGTCGTCGCTACCGGAGGATCAGCAGGAGTGCCACTTCAGCTGATCCTCCAATAGTCACCTTAGAGGCTTACATAGGCTTAGTGTTTCAAAGTTTTTGTGTTTTTTGAGTGAGGAGTAAACCTGCCGTCACTATCCAAGACTATGCACAGGGTAAAATTTATTTTGTGATCATAGTCGACAAAGGATAAAAAAAAAAAACAACTTGCTAGATTGTTTAAAGCTCACGGACTCAAACCAATTCAAGAAGCTAATTAAGACTAATAGACATGTTACTGTGTTTTCCAGAATGAAATTTGTAACCTTGTGACTGGGGAGTCAACGTTTTTGTGTTGGTTGACAATTATAAGACTTACAACATGTTTGGTAATGAATGAATTTTTAGGAAATAAGAATAGTATTCCCTAGGGAATGAAATAAATAAGGAATAATATAGAATATGAATTGTATTGAGTTAATACCCAAAATTGTCCTCGACTATAGTGGTTTTTCTCAATTTTGTCATAAACGACTTTGGTCTCATAAAGTGGTCCCAGACTTTAGTGTTATCACCCAAATTTGTCCTCCGTTAGTGAAGCTGTCAATCCGGTGTTAAGTTGAGGGGCAATATAGTCAATTCATATTTAAGTCTTCTTCTTCACCTCTCTTTGGTCTATTTCATTTCTGGAATTTTTACTCATTGCTTTGCTTCCCAAGTTTTGCTTTTCTGGATTTATTCAATTTGTTCCATGGATCTGGTATCATTCTTGGTGAGTTTTCTACTGACTCGTAGGCCTCTGTTTTCCTGCAATTTGCAAAATTTCATTTTGAATTTTACTTCAATTCTTCTTCTTTTTATTTAGAGAGATTTGTGTAGGTTCCAGAGATGTAGATCCCCAGCGAGCTGCATTTGTGTGTTGTTCGACGTTCAGTAGTGGGTAAAAGAGGCCATTCGCCGGTGGAGTGAGAGACCAAATTATGAAATTACTAAATTGTCCCCAGACTTAACACCAACTTAACAGATTAATAGACGGAGGACAAATTTGGGTGATAACACTAAAGTCTGGGACCACTTTATGAGACCAAAGTCGTTTAGGACAAAATTGAGAAAAACCACTATAGTCGAGGACAATTTTGGGTATTAACTCGAATTGTATTTTATTGTTTGGTTCCCTGAATGAATAGACTTTAGGAATATAATTTCAGTGTTTGATTGGTGTAAAAATAGAAATGGAATGTGTTTAAAAGACATAAATACCCATATACAAACAATGTATTATTATTATTATTATATATGAAAATATAGAAGTTGTGAATAAATGAAATTCTAAAAATTCTAATCTACCATATGTCTCTAGTGTATATAAATAAAGATATGTGCATATATAATAATAATAATAATAATAATAATAATAATAATAATAATAATAATAATAATAAGTACACAAGTCACACACCTTAAGAACACAAACCACACACCTAAGGTTTTAAACTGACGCAGCTTAAGTTTCAACAACTCACGTACCTTAAGCATACATATTGCGCACTTTAAGAAGGAAAACAACATACCTTAAGAAGGAAAACCATGCACCTTAAGCTTTAAGTTCACTTACCTTTAAGTTTCAACAGTCACGCACTTAAGCATACAAATCACACACATAAGAAGAAAAATCATGCACCTTAAGAAGAAACTTACACACCTAAAGCAACCGTACAACCATACGAGAGACACCCCACCGCACATGAACTGAATTATATATATATATATATATATATATATATATATATATATATATATATATATATATATATATTGGGTTATGATACTAAAGGGTATTTTTAATATTATAGTATAAAAACTATTCCCAAATACTTGTGAACAACTAATACCAGGACCCCTAGGAATGGTTATTTTTCTTATAAAGAGAATAACTCATTCCCGAAAATGCTATTCCCATGAATAAAATGACAAAACAAACAATGAAATAGGTCTATTCTCGTGACTTGATCTATTCCATAAACCAAACAGAGAATTGTTTTGGAATGAATTCCGGATAATTGATTCCTTCACCAGATAGACATGGCAAACAACAGACTGCACTTTCTGCTAATCATCATCGGATTGCTGCAATCATCCATGATGATCGCTACGACAACCTTAAACAGGGTTAGTCTGACAGACAAGGCTGCACTTGTAACCTTCAAGTCCCGGTTGTTGTTGGATCCCGGCAGCGTCTTGGCAACGAATTGGTCGGAAACGAGCTCTCACTGCAGCTGGGTCGGCGTTTACTGCGGCCGCCGGCATGATAGAGTGACAGCCTTGCTTCTTCCTAGTATGGGTCTCAGAGGAACCATTGCTGGAGACATAGGAAACCTGTCTTTCTTGGTTTCCATAGACATTAGCGGCAATAGCTTTTATGGACATGTCCCGGAAGAACTTGGGCGGTTGAGGCGGCTGAGGAGTTTGTTTATGGACACCAATCAACTTTCTGGGAACATTCCGGCAACTTTTGGGTTGTTGACTAATCTTCGAGTTCTCAACATGTCACAAAACAATCTCAGTGGTATGTCTCAACTCTCATCGATCTGATATGATCTAATCTTTCACCGTTTGATCTAAGTTCGTGCAGATCATTCAGTGTTTTTCTTTCATGTAGCAAATACTATAAACATAAACATATATATTTGCAGGAAATATGCCAAGAGAAATAGGGAACTTATCAGCCCTGCAACAGTTAGCTTTGGGGAGGAATAATCTCACAGGTATTTTTATTTCTTTCTGTAATATGTACCGACACAATCCCAACATCTAGATTTGGGAATAGACCAGCGGGCCAAGGGGCCGGGTTTACGGCTTACACGTTAACTATAAATTAAAGTCACCACCTACGTTACTTGACATTTTGTGTATTAAACGTAGTCGTGACCACGGTTCAATTCCGATTTCAACAAATTGATAATCGAAATCGAAATCTTATATTAAGGTTTCTATTCCGATTCATGAACCGGTAGTTCCGGTTAGAACCGTCGATTCTAACCGTTTTTTAATGCTTTGTTTTAATTTTGCTACAAACAATTCAAACTTCAAAGGAATTGAATCCCTGGCGCAAAGGCATGGCCTTTGTGCCAGCCTACTGGCCACTTGGCCTATTTATTTATTTCTTTTTAAAATATTTTCTCTTTTTTTTTCCGGTTCTAGAACTGGAATCTATCGATTTCGAATCGAACAATGGTCATACCTAATTAAAGGACAGTAATCTTTATTTATTGGCAAGGTAAAAGATATTACAAGTAGTGAGGTAAAGATGAGATACAGATATATTAAATATAATATATATATATATATATATATAAAATTTGAGAAGAGGAAATATAGTAACGAAATTCTAGAGAAGGAAATAAGCTTCTGTATTAAAATAATGAATGAATTTGTGTTGATGTCTTTTGCATACAATTGCTAGCTATTTATAGGGAAGGTAAAAACAAGAATCCTAAAATAAAGATCCATGTACTACTAACTGCTCCGCAAGTGCTGTTGCCACAAGCCACGTTTACCACTACCAGCCACACATGAATATGGTTGTTTATTTGTTTTGACTTGGTTTAATTAATACTCCCTCCGTCCCATTTTACCTGTCCTATTTACTATTTATTGGTCAAACCAACTCTTTCTTCATTGCTTATTTTCTTTAGTAATTTTTTTTATTTTTAAATTTAATTTTTTTTTGTGTTTAATAGTACTTTTGATGTAGTTTCTAAATATATAAATTTTATATATTAATACTAAACTTAATATTATGAAAAATTAGATTAAAAATAACTTCAGTCAAGCCTCGTTAAACGAACCAGACAACCAAAATGGGACGGAGGGAGTAATAATAATATTATTATAACATTGCCTCCTTTAAACCAAGTTGGATATATTGGTCATACCAATATCCTTCTTCAATTTAAGAAATGCCCTCGTCTTCAACGGCTTCGTAAAAATATCTGCAACTTGACATTCACTTGAACAATGCTCAATGTTGATTTGTTTTTCAGCAACTAACTCTCTGATTTTGCGACCATGAAAGATAGGATTCTTGGACAACGAAATTGCAGATTTGTTGTCACAGAAAATAGTTGTAGGTGCTTCCTGCTTGTGTTGTAAGAACTCCAAAATTCTTATTAGCCAAATTCCCTGAGTAGCACAATTTGCTACTGCAATATATTCTGCTTCTGCGGTTGAAAGTGCTACAATCTGCTGCTTCTTTGGAGACCAAGAAAATATGGTTGAACCAAGATAGAAGGCATATCCTGATGTGCTTTTTCTAGTCTCAACATCTCCAGCCCAATCACTGTGTGTATACGCAACAAGTTCCACAACTTCATTAGTAGAGTAAAAAACACCATCATTACTCGTACCTTTGACATATCTTAGAATTTGCTTTGTTGCAGCCCAATGTGATTCTTTTGGTTCCTCCATGAATCTGCTAAGTATTCCAACTCCAAATGAAATATTCGGCCTTGTTGCTACTAGATACCTCAAACTCCCAATTAAACTTTTATAAGCTGTAACATTCACATTATTACCATACTCATCTTTGGATACCTTTAACTTTTCAGCTACCGGAGTTGAAACTGGTTTGGAGTTTTCCATTTTGAACTTTTTCAAGATATCAGATGCATACTTCTTTTGTGAAATAAAGATTCCACCATCCATCTGAACAACCTCAAGGCCAAGAAAGTAACACATAAGGCCCATATCAGTCATTTCAAATCTCTTAATGAGTGCCTCCCTGAATTATGAGATTAACTTCAAGTTATTTCCAGTAAAAACCAAATCATCAACATACAGACAGATTATAACAACATCACCAGAATCAATGCATTTGGTATACAAAGTGTGTTCATGAGGACATCTCATAAAATCACTTTCAATAAAATATGAGTCAATGCAACCATACCACGCCCTAGGCACCTGCTTTAAGCCATACAAGGTTTTTCTCAACCTGTACACTTTATGTTCATCCCCGTTCTTCACAAATCATGTAGGTTGCTCAACATATATTTCTTCTTCAAGAAAACCATTCAAAAAAGCAGACTTGACATCCATTTGATGCAATTTCCAATCATTTTGAGCAACAAGAGAAATAACCATTCGAACTGTATCAAGTTTACTTACTGGAGCAAAAACCTCAAAATAATCAATACCTGGTTTCTGCTTGTAGCCCTTTGCTAGCAACCGTGCTTTAAAACGGTCAATTTCTCCATTTGACTTGTATTTGGTTCTGTAGACCCACTTTACTCCAATTGGCTTTTTCCCAGGTAAATCTGTTAACTCCCAGGTACCATTCTTTTCAATGGCACGAATTTCCTCATCCATCGCTTTAAGCCAATGAGTTTCTGTAGCAGCCTCCTCAAAGGATAGAGGGCCACAATCTACAAAAAGAGCAAATTGAACAATCTCTTCATCAGACAGGTCATTATCATGACCACAACATAATCCTGTAAGCGAGCTGGTAATTGACGCTCGTGTTGAGATCGTCGAACAGATGACCCTGGTTGTGAAGGAGACTGGACATTATCTGGAATCGATTGCTCATCAACAATATTGTCAACAACAGGAACAACAACTGACCTTTCATCTTTAGCTGACCAATCCCAGGCACTATATTCATCAAAAGTGACATCACGACTTATAACAACCTTTTTAGTTTCAGGATTATATAGTTTATAAGCCTTTGAAGCGTTACTATAACCAATGAATATACACGTCTCACCTTTATCATCCAACTTCTTTCTCAATTGATCTGGCACATGTGCATATGCCAAACATCCAAAAACCTTGAGATTTCTTATAGAGGGTTTTCTCCCACTCCAAGCTTCCTCAGGTGTCTTGTCACAGACACTTTTAGTTGGACACCTATTCAATACATAGACAACACAAGCTACAACTTCTGCCCAAAAAGGTTTAGGCATATTTTTAGATTTCAACGTGCACCTCACCATATCCATGATAGACCTGTTCTTCTTCTCAACCACTCCATTTTGTTGTGGAGTGTATCTAGCTGTCATCTGGTGCTGAATACCTTTCTCCTTTAGAAAATCATCACAAGCAATATATTCTGTACCTCTATCAGTTCTCAAGATTTTAATTTCATAACCACTTTGCTTTTCAACAAAAGTCTTGAATTTCTTGAAAACATCACATGCATAAGACTTTTGCTTCAGAAAGTAAACCCATATTTTCCTACTAAAATCATCAATGAAAGTAACAAAGTACTTACAACCTCCATGTGAGGGAACCTCCAACGAACATAGGCCTGAGTGAATAATCTCCAACTGTTTTGTAGCTCTCCTTGACTTGCCCACGAGGAAGGGATCTCTATGCTTCTTCCCAATCAAACAAATATCACAAATACAATCAGGAACATTCACAACAGGTAAATCATAAACAAGCTCCTTTTTCGCTAGATAGTTTAATCTAGAGAAATGGAAATGTCTAAATCGCATATGCCATAACCAATTTTCATCACAAATTTCAGAATTAAAGAGCGCAAGAAGTGCATGATTGATTTTCAAAGGAAATAGTCGATTTTGGGACATATTTACCTTTGCAATCAGAACTCCCTTAGCATCGACAATGGTACAACACCCCTGAGTAATATTTATCTTATATCCTTTTTCTGACAACTACCCCATACTCAACAAATTTTGGTGCAGTTCAGGAACATAAAACACATCAGATATAAAATTGTGAGTACAATCCTTCAACTAAATAGATATTTTACCTTTTTCCAAAATTAGCACTTTTGACTTATTGCCAAATGTCACTTCAGACCGGATTGATTCATCTAGTTCGAAAAACAATTCTTTCTTCCCACACATATGTTTACTACACCAGTATCCAAGAACCATATGTTTTCGTCTGCAGAAAAATTATTATTGGCCAATAGTAAGGTTTCAGAACTCTCACCAGACTTTTCAGGAATGTTTGCTTGATTTCCACGATTGTCTTCATTGTACCAGCAATCTACAATCTTGTGCCCATACTTGCCACAATTGTAGCAATGAAATGGAAATTTACCTTGTTTGGTATTAGCTCCACCTCTTCCTTGGTTGGAGTTACCACGTTTTCCTCCTTGAGTGGAGTTACCACGTCCTCTTCCTCTAAATCATCATCTTCCTCTAAATCATCCTCTTCCTCTTCCACGACCTCTACCAGATCCTCCACCTCTTTGATTAGGCCCAGTCATATTAAGAGTGACTTGGCTCTTCAAAGCTTCTTCTGCAAGTGGTTCCGATTTTGACTCAATCCTATCAATATGACTTTCTATCATACCTTTAAGCTCTGCAACTGACAAGAGCTCGGTTTTGTGTGACTCTATCATATAATTACAATCCAGTTTATTATATCCGTATTTCGTATATAATTGGTGCTTTTATATTTACAAAATGAAACCAATTGTGTGTGTATATATATATATATATATATATATATATATATATATATATATATATATATATATATATTAATTGTAGTAAGTAATATATAAAAGCAAAATGTATATACAAAGTATTAAGTGTTTAAATAGCTTAGTTTTGATTTATAAAATTAATATCATAGGTCTTGGGATTAAGTCTCACTAACAACATTTTATTTTATTTTAGCTTATTTTATTTTGCGATTTAGTCATGACAAATGATTTTTTTAAGTCTACTTTTTCTGTAGTGTCTTTTCTATTCAAACTATTTTATCTAATTGGTTATATTTCATATTTTGTCATAAATATTTGTATAGCATTTCATAGTGCTTTCGCCCCACTCAAGTATATTTTTAGCTCCGCCCTTGACTATCTCGTAGTTCATTATAAACATTTGTATTGTAATTTATAATATATTTTGTATTAGAACCATATTATCGATGTTTGATATTTTTTCATGCACATTTTTTAATTAATTTGAACTACACCCTTACATGGAAAAATTTCTGGATCCGTCCTGAATAACACCCTTACATATCATCAAGAAAAGCCTTATAATCTGTAGCATTGACATAATTTTGCAGGGAATATATGGAGTGAATTTGGGAACTTATCATCACTACAAACATTATTACTTTTTGTGAACAACTTGGCTGGTATTATTCCAGCTTCAATTGCCAATTTGTCAAACTTGGAGGTATTTGATATTGCGCATAACAGTATCAACGGAGACATTCCTTATGAACTTGGGCACCTGTCAAGTCTGAAAGCATTTCATCTTAATTTCAATAGTTTTGAGGGTGAATTCCCAAGACAATTGTTGAACATATCAGGGTTGCAGAAGATTGCTCTTATAGGTAACACCTTTTCTGGGAATCTTCCACCAGACTTAGCTTACAGGCTTCCAAATATCCAAGGCCTTTTTCTAGCTATCAACAACTTCAGTGGAAACATTCCTCCCTCTATCTCAAATGCCTCTAAACTTGAAATTTTGGATCTTGGAAGAAATTTCTTGAGTGGATATATCCCTACAACTTTTGAAAATTTAGATCAACTTTGGTTCCTCAACCTGCAGTTTAATCGATTGAGAAAGGATCCATCAAGCCCTGAGCTTGGCTTCCTTACTTCCCTCATGAAATTGAAGCAACTCAAAACTATACAGATAGGAAACAATCCATTGAATGGAACTTTTCCAAGATCCTTCCCTGTTGGTAATCTATCCATGTCTCTTATGATATTTCTTGCGGGTTCAAGTGGCATTAGAGGCCAAATTCCTATTGAAATTGGGAACCTGACCAAGCTATTCTGGCTTGGCTTAGATGATAATTATTTGACTGGAATGGTTCCAACAACACTGGGAAATCTACAACAAATGCAAAGGATAAATCTAGGAGACAATAAGTTAGATGGGACAATCCCATCCAACATATGCAATTTGAAGGATTTATATTTCCTGGCATTGCACAACAACAAGCTTTCAGGGAGGATACCAAGCTGCCTAGGAAATCTTTCTTCACTCACACAATTATATCTACATTCAAATCAATTTTTTTCTAGTTTGCCACCATCCTTATGGTTGAATAACAAAATCCAAATTTTAGATTTGTCTTCAAATCATCTTAGTGGCTCTATATCCCTCGATGTCGGTTCGTTGAGCAGCATTACAGAGTTATATCTATCATCAAATCAGTTCACTGGTGAGATTCCAAGCACTTTAGGGCAGCTACAACATTTAGTAAATCTTTCATTGTCAATAAACATGTTACATGGTCATATACCTGAATCATTTGGCAGCTTAGTAGCCCTAGAATACTTGGATCTTTCACAGAATAGTCTTTCTGGTGTCATTCCCATGTCCTTGGAGAAACTTCAGTATCTTGTCTATTTAAATGTTTCTTTCAATCATCTTACTGGGAAAATACCTGATGGAGGACCTTTTAGAAACTTCTCTACTCAATCTTTTATGGGTAATGATGCTTTATGTGGGTTGCAACTTGGAGCTTGTGAAAGTCCTAAACATGGGGAGTTAAGAAAAGTGAGGAGTTTGTTAAAGTATGTTCTGCCACCACTTGGACTGATACTACTTATAGCCATTTTTGTGATTGTTGCGTTAAGATCACAAAGCAAAAACACAAAGTTCCAAGACGAAACTAGTCTAGAGCCTCGTCATTTCATGCACAAGAGGATCTCATACTATGATATGCTCCGGGCAACAGACAACTTTGATGAATGTAATTTGATTGGGAGTGGAAGCTATGGTTCAGTGTACAAGGCGAAATTTGTTGATGGGGCGATTGCTGTTGTGAAGGTGTTTAACCTAGATTCTCGGGGTGCATTCAAGAGCTTTGATTCAGAGTGCGAAGCAATGCGTGACATTCGCCATAGGAATCTTGTCAAGGTCATTGGCATTTGCTCCAACCTGGATGTTAAAGCCTTGGTTCTTGAATACATGCCAAATGGAAACTTGGAAAGGTGGCTTTACAGCTTCAACTATTGCTTGGATTTTGTTAAAAGGCTGGAAATCATGTTAGATGTGGCATATGCACTAGAGTATCTGCATCATAATTATTTGCACCCTATGGTGCACTGTGACTTGAAGCCCAGCAATGTCCTTTTAGACGATGACATGGTTGCACATTTAGGTGACTTTGGCATAGCCAAAATCTTGACCCTACAGAATCAGGCTGCACAAACAGATACATTAGGCACCATTGGGTACATGGCACCAGGTAAAAGTCATAATATTTTCTTACAAACTTTCATGTTCAGTTATTTTTTTTTGCTTGATTTATGCCAAATTTTCAGAGTATGGAACAGTTGGAATAGTTTCTACAATGGGGGATGTTTACAGCTATGGGATTCTTTTGGCAGAAACTTTTACAAGAAAGAAGCCCATAGATGAAATGTTCTCTGGTGATCTAACA
This sequence comes from Ipomoea trifida, assembly GCA_003576665.1. NCBI lineage: Eukaryota > Viridiplantae > Streptophyta > Magnoliopsida > Solanales > Convolvulaceae > Ipomoea > Ipomoea trifida. The sequence goes on from CP025651.1 coordinate 14,662,939, forward strand.
ATGGAAAGATGGATTTCTGAATCATTTCCTGGGAACATTATGCAGAGAGTGGATGGCAATTTGGTGGTGGAGGGTGAAAAGAATTTCGCAATGAAGCAAATTTGCTTAAAATCAATCATGGAGTTGGTTCTTCAATGCATACACAACTTACCTGAGAATAGAATCAACATGAAACAAGTAGTAGATGCACTAAAGAAGATCATTTCCAAGTTTCACCAAAATTGAGCACCCTGTAATGGCCTATATATACACTCTGCTAAGTTTGTTTTCTAGTTATAGCGAATACATACACTTTGTGATTGCACCAAGATTCTTATTGTGCTAGAGCGAAGGAAGCATGTCACATATCTATGTAAGTTTGTCATGTTTTCTTATATTTGTTGGATTTCAACTTGTTATTAGGTTAACGAAATTTGTCTTGGGGCGGAACCAAGATTGGATGGTGCGGGGGGCCAATTACAACTTAACGGGAAAAGTTGAGAAGATGAGGCTTAGACTTTAAGATTAATTTAAGTGCGAAGAATGCCAAATATTTTAGAGAGACAAAAAACTTTAGGTCCATTTGGAAAACTACAAAATGTTTTCCAAAAAATAATTTTTATAAAATGATTCATTAATATTTATGATAAGATGGTAGAGTGTTTTGAGATAGCTTGAAATAAAGAAACTCAGGTTCAAAGCCTCATGTGAACATATTTTTAAGAGTGCTACAAGGGAACCGAGGGGTGCTTTAATGAAGGAATAAGGTGCAAGTTAGAGGAGTGTTGAGAATCCTTATCATATTAGTTTTTTGCACAGTCTTTTAGGAGCCACAAGAAAAAAAAATAGAGGGAAAACATAATGTCAGTATGTTTTAGGCGCCCAAGTACCAATTCCATGAAGGATTCACACACCAGAGTGTTAAGTACAACACACGATCACGAAGTATCATTGTCAATAGTATTACTGCAGCACACGCGCACGAAACCAAGCTTTCTTCTCCTTCTTCTCTCTCATTGGGATCCACAATCCATTCATTTGCAAGAAAAAAAACACTCTCTCTCCTTCCTCTCTCACCTCCACATCACACTAGGTCCCACAAAAAACTACCAAATAATCATAGATGCAGATGCTCAAATGAAGGAATAAATATATGGATGCTTGTCAGAAGATGGGTTGCTTTAGAATATGCTTGTCAAAATGCTTTTTAGCAAGCAGAGAGGGGTGCAAGTAGGGATGGCAACGGGGCGGGGCGGGGGTGGGGAATGGGGAATAATTCCCCATCCCCGTCCTCGCGGGGATTATTCGGGGATGGGGAATCCCCGCGGGGATTTTTTTACTGTAAATGTTAAAATATTTTTTAAATAATAACATATAGACATTAAATACAAGGAACATAGAATAACTCACCTCAAATTCAATCTAAAGTTATAAACAGTTTAACATATTTCTAATATTCCACAACTTATTCACTGAATCACTGCTTGTTCATAATTTCAGTGCTTATTCACTAACTATAAGCCTATAAACTAGAAATATTAGGCTTATTCAGTTGTTTCTACTTTCTAGTTTTCAAATTAGCTTTCACTACTTTCTACAAGTAACATCCAGTTTTTTCTACTTTCACTGCAATAAAGTATAAATAAACTATTAAACTATAAAATTGCTATTTATAAACAAAGAACCAGAGGCCAATAATTTATTATATACTCCGTCTCTCTCTCTCTCTCTCTCTATATATATATATATATATATATATATATACATACGGGGAATCGGGGACGGGGCGGGGACCGGGGATCGGGGTCGGGACAGGGGATACCTTCCCCGTCCCCAGCAGGGATTAGGATTTTCTCCCCATCCCCGCCCCCGTCGGGGCGGGTTGAATTGCCATCTCTAGGTGCAGGTCAGCTAAGCACGTGGAAAGGAATAAATTCATATGAGTGCCAACAAGTAGTGTCAGAATGCTAAGAGCATCCTTATCAATAGAGTTTTTTTGCGGTTTTTAAGGAGTTTTTGTAGGTGTGATTAGGAAAGAGAAAATATGAGGAGGAAAATAAAACAAATTTGATTTATAAAAAAAAAAAATTAAAAAGTAGCTGTCAGGCGCGCCTGATGCGCCCAGCGGGCGCGTGCACTCTAGGTGCCTGCTGTGCGCTTGTCCGCGCACAGCAGAGCTGATCCATCTTCCCACCTCTGCAATTTCACTGTTCCAATCACCCTAGTTTGCTAGAGAACCATTTTCCTTCTCTCTCCACTTTCTCTTCCTTCCACTTCACCTAACACTATTCCAATATCCCCTAAATAACCATTGATAGGAATGCTCTAAGAGCATCCACAATGGAAGTTTTTTTGAGGATCATGTCAGTAAAAAAAACTATGCTTTGAACTTGAACTAATGTGAGGATCATTTATTCATTTTTAATGCATTTCTCATTCCTGCAGTTTTTGCAGGCTTTTGACATTTATTTAAAAAAAAGGGATGGAAGTGCGCAGTTGAGGTGCACTTCGCGCCCTAAGCGAGCGCATGTCGAACATGCGCCCACTGGACGAGTTAGAGTTGGCTGCCACTCTAACTTCTATATTACTTTTTTCGTTTTTTTTTTCTTTTCTCCCATATTTTCTTTCCTAATCACACTTATAAAAACTGCTCAATAATCGCGAAAAAATCCCACTAATAAGGATGCTTTAAGGAATAAATTTAAATTAACAACAACACAATGGATGAAAGAGAAGTGAGTATAGGATGTTAGCTCATGCGGAAGTAATGGAGACCCATAAATCAATCACATGTGATACAACTTGAAGACATGAATTATGTTGGGGTGTTTGGCATATGATGGACGATCTGTCAAACATAAACTTAGTAACGGGAAGATTCTTCCACAAATATAAAGACAAGACCCCAAAGCTTAGATAAGAGGACAATGACGCACAGATAAAGAGAAGTAAGTTCAAAATAAATTACCTATTGCAATTTAGGATAATTAGAACAAGGAATATAAATAGGGGTCTCAAAGCCAATAGAAACCATTATCAATGTCAATGATGATTTGGTGCGGTGAGATAAAAGCTATTGATCTTGACTAATTAAATCAACATCTAGAGTTAACAATGATTAAAAAATGCGGTGACAATTTGATGTTTTTACATATATGTCAAATTTAAGGTGCGTGGTTTTTCTTGTTAAGATGCGTAGGTTTTGTGCTTAAGGTATGTGATTTTTGTGATGTGTGCTTAAGGTGCGTCAGTTGTTGAAACTTAAGTGTCTCGGTTTAAAGCTTTAGTTGCATGACTTTCGTTCTTAAGGTGCTTGATTTTCCTTCTTTAGGTGCGCTATTTTACTTTCTATATACAAAAATTGTGAATATAGAGTTCAAAAAATTGTGAATATTGAGTAATGTAATTTTGTATATTGAGATCTAAAATTGTGAATATAGAGTTTTAAAATTATAAACATATAATTTAAAAATTGTGAATATAAAGTTCTAAAATTATGAACACGGACCCGAGTCCACTTTGCAAGGTGGACCCGGGTCCATAGCATAATACATCTACAAAGTCCAAACCGAAGGCTCCACGGGACTACAATGGGTCGCAAATTATACTGTGGACCATTGCCCAAAACGGTGTTGTTCCTTTTATGAAAAGAAACGACATCCGTCCGCGCCGTTAGGAATAATGTAGCTCTATATTAGTGTAACATATTCAATTTTATTTTATATACGCTGCAGTTTCCTTTCAACACAATTACAGTTTCTTTTTTATATAACTACAGTTTCATTCGACATTATACACTCAAATATGTGAAACTGTTATTCAATTTCATTTTATATACACTACAGTTTCCTTTCAACACAACTACAGTTTCTTTTCGATATAACTACTGTTTCATTCAACATTATACACTCAAATATGTGAAACTGTTATTCAATTTCATTTTATACACACTGCAGTTTCCTTTTAATACAATTATAATTTTATTTTGATATAACTGTAATTTCATTTATAGAGCTCCGTTAATATGTGACAACAACTGTTTCTTTATTTAAAAATACGATGTCGTTTTTGGACCATAATCTACGATATAACAACTTGGGCGTTGCTGCATCCTATGCAAACCGGCATACCCATATACGGCGCCGTATATTCTTATCCGTTTTGGTAATTTCAATATTCTAATTATAAAAAAATCAAAGATAGATACGTCATTAAAGACCACGATTTACGGCTTTCTTTTGCATGATGAGCAATTATTAGAC
>CP025651.1:14683647-14702298 GCA_003576665.1 Ipomoea trifida
AATTTGTGACCGAATTTACAAGCCTCCAAGATACTCATAATTTGAGTACATATTACGGAGGCACCCCAAGCCCAATAAGGAAGAGATTGATGGCCTGCATGGTGCAACAGCTGTTCACCTCTCACCCGAAGTGCCCATACGTTTGTATAGGGCCAGTGGTCACAAGACTGTGCCACGGGTTGGGCTTGGTTGGGCTTGCAAAGAGAGTTAGCAAGGGAGAAGAGTATTGCCTCTAAGCGACCATTTAGTGATGCGCATCTCAATTGGAGCTATGCCCCAAAGATTGGGGCCGTGCCTAGACCTCCACAGGGTGAGCCTCAGCAAGGGCAGGAGCCGGAGGTGACGCACCTTATTGACGTTGCTTGGGTTTTTAGAGTTCTTGTGCTGATGTGGCCCGACAAAAACAATAGGTGCCCCGTGCATGGGGTGCCGACTTTAGTTTTCTTTTGTTTTCGTCATTTGGTTTGTTTAATTTCGGTTTTAGTACTACTCTCGTTACATTTGCTTTACATAATGCACTTTGGTTTATGATGTTTCTTTTCATTGCTTTTAAGTTTGAAGCAGAAACAGAGAAGCCTCTGCTGGACGCGCGTCCAGCAGGGCGTCCGCCCGACGCAAATAAATGGACGCGCGTCCAGCAGGGCGTCCGCCCGACGCAAATAAATGGACGCGCGTCCAGCAGGGCGTCCGCCCGACGAAAATAAATACATATTAGGGTTTTCAGCTCCATTCTTCTTGGCTATCTCTCCCAAATCTAAAAAGATGATGAACATAGGTAACCGATTCTCTTCTCCTTTGTCAAGCATTTGTCGATCACCTCATCCGAGACCAAAGGTAATTCCCTTGACATCTCTTCTTCTTCTACGTGGATTATAAGCATCATTGATTTATTTTTTTACTCAATTCTAGTTAGATCCTATTTGATCCTTTCATTTTGTGAGCTTTGGGTGATGATATGCTTGTGCCTTTGTACTCTATACTGTGTAGATCATACCTATTGCATACATTTGTGCTTTGTAATAACTTTGCATACCATGTGTTTGATAATATGTCACCAAGAGTGTATACTGTGTAGATCATACCTATTGCATACAATGCTTGACTTGAGAATCTAATGTTTTGATTTGAGAATGTAATGTTGTGAATTGAGAATCTAATGCTTGAATTGATGAATATAGGGACTTCCGAGGGCCGAAATGATGTTCCCTAGACACACTCTTGAAAGAGGTGAACCTAGTAGGGTACCCAATGAGGACACATCAAGCGAAGAAGAGGAACCACCAAATGTGGAATTTGCAAACCGAGGCCTCATGATCGAAGTGGAGGATCTTTATAGATATAGACACTTCCAGGATAAGGACATAGTTGGATGGAGTTACATCGAAGCCCTGGTCTTAAACATTTTAGGCATTCAAGAAGAATTCGAAAGGATAATGTCCCAACCATTTTGGAGACACATTTGTAGCTGGAGGGATGCGACATATACCCCTATAGTAAGGGAGTTCATTTCTACACTAGAAGTCAACGAAGGGATGCACAACCGCCGACAACCAAGCATCAAGTTCAAGCTATTCCATAGACAGTACGACATCTCGTCCGACGAACTTGGTAATTTGCTAGGATTCTACACTCTACATGAACAAGGTCAAAGATGGTATGCAAATCTCGTTGACGACTTCATTAATGAGCATCAACCCGAGTTATTTTGGTGGGGAATAGCTAGACCGGGGATAGCTTGGAGGGCCTCATACACGAGTGCCAAATATATCAAAGTTCCCGAGCTTAAGATCATGTGGCATATTATAGCACGGTCATGGTTAGAAAGGCAAACTCTGAATGATAATGTTACAAGGAGGGAACTATTCATGCTTTGGACCATGTATACGAAGACCCCAATCCACATGGGCGAGCTTTGTAAGACCTTTCTAAAGCGACAAAGCTATGAGGATAGTGAAAGTATCTTCGTGGGGCCACTAGTTAGTAGACTATGTGAAGCTTTGGGGTTTGGGGACACACTTGCAAATGAGGTGGTAGCAACCACCATGTCACCATTGGACATAAGGTGATTTTATCCAATTTGGAGTACCACCCGAGGAGTCTAGTGACGATGAGGCTAGAGATGAACAAAGAGAGATGTGGGGAACTATCGAGAGGCTTGAGAATCGAGTCAATATGCTTGAACATGAAGTAAGAAGGCTCACACTTGATCGATATGAAGAGGAGTCCGATGGGTCGGGCGAATGATCTTGTGCACCCCGATGATCATTGTTGTTTAGTTGTAGTGATTTTGAGTTTTTAGCACTTGTTCTTTTATGCACTCTTATTTTGTTTTTAATTCATATTTTGTTTGTTTTTAATTCATATTTTGTTTGCATTATTGTTTTGGTTTTTACTTTTAATGTTGGTTCTCTATCTTAAGGATAAGTTTAGCTAATCGAATGTGAATCAATGTGTTTGGAAGCTTATCTTGTGCAGGGAATTTCAAGGAAAAGAGAGATGATATGTGCACACTCATGTAGATCTTTAATCGAATGTGAATCAATGTGTTTGGAAGCTTATCTTGTGCAGGGAATTTCAAGGAAAAGAGAGATGATACGTGCACACTCATGAGTTTTTAGCACTTGTTCTTTTATGCACTCTTATTTTGTTTTTAATTCATATTTTGTTTGTTTTTAATTCATATTTTGTTTGCATTATTGTTTTGGTTTTTACTTTTAATGTTGGTTCTTTATCTTAATGATCTCTTAAGTTTAGCTAATCGAATATGAATCAATGTGTTTGGAAGCTTATCTTGTAGGTAAAACGTTGTGCAAAAAGGTGGAAAAGGCATGGATTTCAAAGATTAATTCACGAGCAAAATTTTGAAGCAAAGGAAATGCACAGACGCGCCTTGGACGCGCCTCCGCCCAGGCGTCCACGTGGAGTTCGAAGCAGTCAGTAGCGGACGCCTGGTAGACGCAGCCCGGACGCTCGCGTCCGGAAAACAGCTCTTTGAAGTTTGAAACGTCTGCTTTGGACGCGGGAAGGACGCGGACCAGACGCCCGCGTTCGAAAAACACCTCTCTAAAGTTCACACTATTTTTCCCGTTAGATTAGAGTAAGATCTCTTAGATTAATGAAGATGCATTGAAGATGTTAAACTCTCCATTTCCCTGGTAAAATACTCCTTTCAATTAGATTGCTTCTTTAGAATTATTGCTTAGAATACTTTTACTTTGTTGCGTTAAGGCTTACCATGTGTGAGTAGTATAGTTTGGGGTGTGTGTGCCCTAGTAAACCATTGATTGATGATTAAATTTTGATTTACGACTTTGAGAATGGTAGAAGTAGGATTGATGTTTGTATGGATGAAGTTGTTCAAACTTCGCTTCTATTTCGGCCGAAATAGATAGTGAACCGAGTGGAAGTGAGAAAGTGCGCGATAGCGGCTTCTCACAAGCCCAACTCATCTATATCTCCGCTCTTAGTCCGAAAGGACGAGATCCGAGAGGAGTGGAAAGATAGGTGTTCGATAAAATGCCTCAACCGAATGAGGATTGAGAGTCTGAGTGTGACGGCACTCAGTACCAATACTGTGACTCCCTTACTCGATCGTGAAACTCGTTTTCAAATTCCCTAGGATGATCAATCAATTTGGATTAGGGAAGGACTTCGGCCTAGATTGTTGGAGCACTTGTTTCTTGCATAGCATACACCTTGAGGTGGGAGTGCTTTGAGTTCTTTGCTTTTGTTGCTTTGCTTGATTGAATTTTTGGAGGTGGCTGTAAAAGTTGAATATGCAGGGAAGGGGGAGAGTGATGTTTGGAGAACCATTGCTTGGTACTTGAAAAGGTTTCCCCCGGTAAAACACAGAGCTCTGTGCGGGGGGGATTGATTTGGGTACTGAGGGTGGTTGGTGAGGGAGCCATTGCTTGGCATCTATAGCCTCCAAAGCCCCCGGTGATAAAATGCGGAGCTCCGTACACTAGGGGGTGGCTTAGGTGTTGAGGGTGGGAGGTGTTAGAGCTATTGCTTAGTGTGAATACAAGAATGGTGCCCGGGGGGAAAACTACGGAGATCCGTACCCCGGGGACTAGTGTTCATTCTAAGGGTGGCGGGTTTTCTTTACTTTAAGGAGCTTGGCATCGGTCCCACACTTTATGTAGGGTAAGAAACATGTTGATACGCAAGGATTGAGGATGAGAGCTTGGGAGACTTTAGGTTTGAGTTCTTTAAAATACATCTTTTGTACATAGCCTCTTTTTGGCCTTAGGATGTTTGCTTGTACATATGCTTTACATGAGACCACTTTTGGGTCCTTGCTGTACATAACACTATTTTGAGATCTATGAAATCCAGAGTTTATGCAAACAAAAAAAAAACCCTAAACCCTAAACCCGAAGCCATTTTCGCCCCCCACTTTCTCTCTCTAGAACGCTCTGACTTCTCTCTAGGATTGGAGTCCGAAAATTTTACGGGAAAATTCGGGAAGGACTTCGGCACCCTACTGCTACGCTAACTTTTTGCGTGGAAGATCAGAAATCCTTCGGCCTTATGGCCGTAGCATGATGGCAGAAGAGGGCGGCAAGACGGAGGCACCGCCACCGACGTTGGCGTCACAAGGTGATCCGGTGACGGTTACATCGCCGACAAAGGATCGGAACGCTCGGTTTGATGAGGAGAATCAGAATCTGAATTCTGATCATGAGTCATCAATCCATCTATGGAGCAAACTGATGGAGTTTTATGGCAGGGAGATGAATAACACGGGGCAATCCATACAACAAATGGACATTGCAATGAAAAATCTGATCCGAAAACTAAATTCGGATGAATGTCAAGCTTATACTGGAACAATTCCAAATGGAAACAATGAAGAGAAGAGAGAATCGAGCTGTGATATGGAGAATTCGGCCCGATCGCATTCATCATCGGAGGCGATTAAAGTGCGAATTGGGAATGCGGAGTTGCCGGTGAGTCCCGGAATTATGGACGATCTACTGGAACGATCTAAAAACGGAGAAGGAGACATGGAAACTCTTTTATCCAAGCATGTTATGGAGAAAATCTCCAAAGCGATCAAAAGGAAAACAGAGGCGATGCTTGATAGTTGCAAACTGGAGGAGGTATTTGTAAATGAAGTAGAGAAAAAAATTGCTGATCTCTCCAAATCAAATGCAAATACGAACGAAGAAGAGAAAAATAAACATGGATTCATGAAGCCAATGGAGGAAAGAGATTTTCCAATTCCACCAGTGGGGAATCCGGTGGGGAAAATCAATGTTGAAACAGCAGGAAGTAAGAATGAAATCCCTATGGGGATGAATGAGCAGAATGTGCAGAAGATTATGGCTGAGAAGACAGAAAGGAAAAATCAAGAAGAACAGAAATCCAAAAGCACAGCAGGTGTTTGTGAAAATGTCACAAAGAAAACTGCTGTGATGATGGGGGGAAATATGAACAAGAATTAAAATCAGGGAGCAGGAGGTGGAGCATCTTTACCTGGGAGAAAGGAGAATACAAATGTGAATATGAAACAAGGAGGTGGAGGAGGCCAAAAAACTGCACAACAGTCCTATGCATCCTTTTTTGCCAATGACACAAGCAAAGCTAAGACTAGTGTTTTTGCTAGTCTAGCTCAACCTGTGATCACAGATAAATCTCCAGAGGTGCATAGGGGCCTCCCTGCCATAAGGTTTGAGGAGGAGGAGGTGAGACAACTGAACATCATTGAGGATCACCTCCTAATTGGGAAATTCTCATGGGGAAGGCCAAGCTTGGAGGACATAAGAAGGTATTTTGCTGAAAACTTTATTTTCAAAGGATCTATAACCATTGGGTGGATAGATCCTAGACATATAACCATGGCTTTCTCTAATGGTGAGGACTGCCTGAATATTCTGATGAAAGACCAAATTCTCTTTGAAGGAAGATTTCCAATGAGAATATTCAGGTGGACCTTAGGCTTTTCTACTGAAAAAGAATCAAGTTTAGCTCCAGTGTGGGTCAAACTGCCCATGCTAAGTGCTAACTTGCATAATCTGGATGCTCTGAGGCAAATATGCAAGCCCATTGGCAAATTCTTAGCTCCAGATAATGCAACACTGAATTTCACAAGGCCTAGTTTTGCTAGAGTTAAGGTAGAGATTGATCTCTTGAAACCTCTAGTGAAAGAGGTCTTTATTGGTTTCTCTAAGGAGATTGGAAGGGAGGATATAGGGTACATAACAAAATTGAATATGAAAGGGTACCCTATTATTGCTCCAAATGTTTTAAGCAGGGTCACACTGGTGATCTCTGCAGAAATGGTGTGTTTTCTGGAAATAATGCAGGTACAGCAGGAAGATTTAATCCAAAAAACAATGGAGGAACCTTAGATGGAACATCTAAGGGGCAAAACAAAGGAGGAGAGCAACTCCCTAATGCAAAGGGAGTGAATATTAAGGTCCAGCAAAATCAGAACATCAACCATGAGCTCAAGGACCAAAAACAGAAAGGTCCTGAAAAGAAGGTGGATGACTTCCACCAAGCTGAAACAAGTAAACAGGCTGAAGAGAGGGGTATGACGGAGAAGGAGAAGGAAAAAGAGAGGAAAAATCAAGGGTGGGAGACACAAGGGAAAAAGGGTAGGGGAGAAGGAGGGATTGGGAGAGGAGGGAGGGGAATGGGAGGAATGAGAGGGAGCAGAGGTGGGGGGAGAGCTGGTGGTGGAAGGGGATGGTTGGAGAAAGAGAGAGAGAGGGAGGGAGAAAAAGAGGTTGGGGACTGTAAAAACCCTTTTCAGGCTTTGTCTGAGGATATTGAAGAGGGAGAGTTTGGAATAGATGAGGATGATCCAGGACCCATGAGAGACAAGGATGATGAAAAGGATGAGGATTATGTGGTTTCTGAAAATGACTTAAGTGAGGAAATGGAAGAGGAGATCAAGGAGAAAAGAAAGGAAATTGATGATGAAGAGCAAAGGAGGATTCAGGAGTTGAACTTGACTCCTGATAGGCAGACAGGGAATCAAAAGAAGGCTAAGGCCACTGGGAAGAGCAAGGGCTCTTCACGGAAGAAGAAATGAATGTTCTCTGTTGGAATGTGAGGGGAGTGGGCTCCCAAGGCTCCCTTCACAGACTCAAAAACTTGGTGAGAATGTTTAAACCAAGAGTAATAGGTTTACTGGAACCTTTTAGGGATGAAAACAAGATAATGCAGTTGGTCCTCTCTCTTAGGTGGGATTGCAATAGATGTGTTGCAAAAGACAAGATCTGGATCATATGGGATAAGGAAGTTGAGGCACAGATTATTGAGGTGAAGCAGCAAATGATAACATTGAAAGTAAAAATGAATGGAATTGATAAGGAGTTATGGATGACATTTGTCTATGCTAGCTGTAACAAAGGCATAAGAAGGGAGCTCTGGGAGGGAATTAGGGATCTAGCTGAGGGAGAGGCAGGAAAAAGTATATGGGCAGTTATGGGTGACTTTAACTGCATCTTGAAATCAGATGAGAAAAAGGGAGGGCTAGCCTATAATATGGAAAAAAGCAAAGAATTTCAGCACTGCATTGATGAGGCTGAATTAAGAGAGGTGGCATATTATGGCAACACATTTACATGGAGGAATGGTAGAGCTGGAGATCAGGCTATATGGAAGAGGCTAGACAGATGCTTGATAAATGAAAATTGGGAAAATGAGGTGCAAACCTATGAACAACATTTGTCAAAAGGCACCTCAGATCATTCTCCTTTGCTGATCAAAATAGAACCAAGAGTTAAGCTGGGAAGAAAACAGTTCTCATTCTTAAATGTATGGTGTGAGCATGAGTAGTTCAAGGAGGTGGTAAGGAGATCATGGGAGGAAAGGGTGGATGACAATGCAATGTACACCTTCATGACAAAGTTAAAAAGATTGAGAACTGTTCTGAAAAACTGGAACTGGGAGGTATTTGGGGATATCTTTGCAGCAATTAAAAAATTTGAGGGAAGGGTGAGGGAGGAGGAGAGTAAGTTATAGAGAGACCCTAGTGAAGAAAATATGATTGCATATAGAAGGGCACAAGCTGAGCTGCAAAAACAACTAGTAATAGAGGAAAAATTCTGGCAGCAAAAAGCACATGTTAGTTGGGTTGTGGAGGGAGAAAGAAATACAAAATATTTTCATGGGCTGGTGAGGGAGAAAAGGAGGAAGCATTATATTCATAGAATAAAAAATGATGAGGGGAAGTGAGAGGAGGAGCAAGAAAAAATTGCAGAACAAGCTGTCAGGTTCTTTGAGGACCTGTACACTAAGGGGGGGATTGAAGCTAACCTGAATATTTATGATTGCTTGCAGGGTATTGTTGGTCAAGAGGAGAATGAAATGTTAATAGCTATGCCAACAATACAGGAGATCAAGGGAAGTGTCTTTAGCATGAAGGTAGAAAGTGCAGCTGGCCCAGATGGCTATGGAGGAGGCTTCTATCAATGCTGCTGGGAAATCATTGAACATGATCTATGTGAACTGGTAAGAAGTTTCTTTCAAGGTAAAGCCCTCACAAGGGCTGTGACTCATACTGTAATAGTGCTCATTCCTAAGGTCCCTAATCCAGCTACTTTTGCTCAATTTAGGCCTATAAGTCTGAGCAACTATTGCAATAAAGTCATAACCAAGATAATGGTAACCAGGCTAGCTAATGTCCTTGTCAAAGTAGTCTCTCCTTACCAAGCAGGGTTTATTAAGGGTAGAAATATCATTGATAACATCTTGCTTGCTCAGGAGCTATGCCATGGAATCACAGCCTCTAATAAGGATGTGGTTCTAAAACTAGACATGACTAAGGCATACGACAGGATGTCTTGGTCATGTGTGGCTACTGTGATGAGGAGATTAGGGTTCTGTGAAGAGTGGATTGCAATGGTGGATAGGGCTATTGGAAATATTTGGTATTCTGTCATAGTGAATGGAGCTCAACAAGGATTCTTTCATGCTACAAGGGGATTGAGACAGGGTGATCCACTATCACCCAGTCTTTTTGTCATTGCAGCTGAACTGCTATCACAACTGATTGCAAAGAATGGAGCTCCTTTCACTCAGCCTAAGAATGGCCCCTTGATTCATCACCTAGCATTTGCAGATGATATGGTGATTTTTACTTCTGGAAAAGGGGGGGCCATTCAAAAAACCATGGAGGCCTTAGGAACCTATGAAAGTCAGTCAGGTCAATTGGTTAGCAAAGAAAAAAAATGCTTTTTACATGCACCCTAAGGCCTCCAGTGGGGCTGTCAGCAAGGTCAAAACCATAACAAAATTTCATAAAAAAGAGTTTCCTTTCACATATTTAGGATGCCCTATTTATGTTGGAAGGAAAAAAGTGTCTTTGTTTAGAACTGTAATTGCCAGAATCACAGCAAAATGCAAGGGCTGGCAGAATAGGCACCTCTCCCAAGGGGGGAAGGTGGTTCTAATAAAATCAGTTTTGCAGGCTATTCCCACACATGTGTTTTATGCAATTGGGCCCCCCAAAACAGTTTTGAAACAGATAGAAAAAATCTTAGCAGACTTCTTTTGGGGGACCATTGATGGAAAGGCAAAGTATCACTGGAGATCTTGGGGAAACTTAGCAAAGCCAATTCAGGAGGAAGGAGTGGGGATGACTAGTATGAGGGAGGTGGCTGAGGCTGCTGGAGTAAAGTTGTGGTGGAATTTTAGAACACAAAAGTCAATCTGGGGGGAGTTTATGAGAGCAAAGTATTGCAAGAGAGCCCACCCTGTATGCAAGACATGGCAATATGGAGATTCGCAAGTGTGGAAAAGAATGCTTGAAAGTAGAGAAAAAGCTGAGCAACAAATAGTATGGAAAGTGGGTGAAGGGGAGATCAGTTTTTGGTGGGACAACTGGATGGGAAATGGGGCTGTTGCTAGGGAATTTGAGGTGGAAGGGAAGAGTCAGTCAAAATTGAGGCTGATAGACCTGTGGGAGGAGGGTGAGCTGGCTATAGAGGGTCTTGAAACACAAATACAACAGCAGCTAGAAAATATAAACATAAGGGAAGGGGTAAGGGATCAGGCAATCTGGAATATGACTAAGGATGGGAATTTCTCCCTTGCCACTGCAAAAAAGCTAGTCAGACAACAGGGAGTAGGAATTGAGGAGATGTTCTGGTATAAACCATGTTGGGCAAAAGAGGTGCCTTGGAAAATGTCATTTCTGGCATGGAGAGTTCTTAAGAACAAAATCCCATCTGATGACATGCTAAGGAAATTTGGGCACATGATTGTATAAAGGTGCTCATGCTGCAAAGACCCAGGATATAGCAGCTTGCAGCATATGTTCTGTACTGGGGAAACAGCAACACAAGTGTGGAAATACTTTGCAAATTCACTAGGGTATAGATTGCAAATGAGGAACATATGGCAAATTTGTTATGAATGGTGGAGGCAAAAGCCTAGAAATAGGCTTATCAGATTTCTGTCTCAGAGGCTTCCAGTTGTGATTCTATGGGAATTGTGGGTCCATTTTAACCAATGCAAGTATGGGGGAGAAAGCCCTTCTGTTGCAAGAATAAAATTCAAGGTAGCAAAGGGAATGGTGGAATGCATAATGAGGAGATGGCCATGCTGGGAGCCTTTCCCACCAAACTGGAACTACATCATGAAGAGAGCTTAAGGCTTCAAATGCAGCAAGATAGTTAGAGGAGCTAGCTGGTGTAAACCTCCAAAGGGCTGGATCAAAATCAACATTGCAAAGAATGATTGTAGTTGCAGCTTCTTCATAAGAAATGCAAGGGGTGAGTTTGTATTAGCAGGAGTATACACAGGGGAGGGAGATATGGAGGAGCAGGTGCTGAGGGATTGTGGGGTTTGGTGTAGCAAAATGGGAATGGGACAAGTGCTGGTTGAGATGGAGGACTTGAAAGAGAGGGAGGTGATGCAGGATATAAGAGTACAATGGATGAAATGTGACAGGAGGGTAAACTGTGTTGCTCACTGTCTACTTAGCAAATGTGCTGGGCAAAATATCATTTTTAGGAAGTTTGAGGCACTGCCCAAGGGGTTCACATTGATGCTCAGCCTGGAAGGTATACCACATTTCTCTTCAATACCTGGGAGGGATGTGGTACTTCTGATGATGGAACAATTCAAGACATGGGACCCTAGTGGATATACATAAGGCAGCTGTCTCTGTTGCTGGTTTCTAGCTATGGAAGGGCAGCTGCATGAGATAGAAGGTGGGCTGATGAGGATGAGAGTTAACTTGACATCTGATCTGAGGCTGGTTATTCAAGCAAAAAGGAGTCTGCTGAAGACACTGGGATGCAGCAGAAACATCTGAAGCTGTGGTGGAATGACTAAAGTGAGCTGATGAGGGGGTTGCTAATCTGGCTGATCTCTGAGGCAATGATCTAACAGGTTGAAACACAGCACAACAACAATTTTTTCAGACAAGGGAGAGACACAACAGACCTTCTTAATGAAGAGCAGCAGCAGCAGATCCACATTGACATTTGCAGTAGGAAGGGTAAGGATTTATAATGGGGGTGATATGGTAGGGTTATACCTTTTCGTTAATCATCTCTAATCATTATTTCAATGCTCTTTCTTCCTGTATCACTGGGGGAATGGGACTGCATGCTTGCCTGCTTGTTTGAGTGTGATCTATGACCCAACTGTTGGCACATGAAAAGGAATGTGGTCAATCTTGTGCTCCTAATCATACTGGGAGGGTGGGCTGACCTTTTATGGCTTTTGGGTTGGTGTTATGATGGAAGGTTTGAAAGCAGAATGATTTGAAAATGAATGCAGCAAAGGTTGTTTCTGCAAAATGCAAAAAATGCAAAATCTGTGTATGTTACAATGAATCAAATGAGGTTGGAAGGTATGAATGGTGGTGCCAGTCTTTGTCCTCCTCATTGCTTAGGTTATGAGCTGAATAAGTCTGCCCAAGAATAAATGCAGAAATCTGTATGGGTATGACTTGCTCATTAGCCTAAGGGTGAGAACCTATTGCTACCATTGCTAGGGTCATAAGGCTAAAATGGTTGCCTTGTAACAATGTGGAGATCCACATAAGGCAATCCATCCTATGGCTTTAGGGTGGGTCTTATTGCCTTTATTGGTGGCTGCTAAAGGCCTAGCTGGTAACAATGCATAGCTCTGTACAGCTAGGCTGGTCATTAAACTTAGGGGTAGGGGCATAAGGGGTTTTGGGTTGAAATGGTTGTGGAGCTTTGAATGATCAAGGCCTCATTCCCTTTGTGTGTGCGGGAGTTGGGCCATGATGACACTAATCATTTTGCATGTTTATAGTTTTTGATATGACTGTGTGAATGAATGAAATGAAAAGGGAAAGGGTTGTTGTTTAAGGAAGTTTGTGCATTGAAGGAATGATAGGATGCTTAAAGTTCAAGGTAAAGCTTCTTAGATATCACACTCATTACAAACCTTTAAGTACCCTTCTATTGTTTTGAATTTGTGACAGATGTTGTAGCTTGTGTACGTTGTTATGGCTTATGCCACTTTCTCTATGTGATGGTCACTTTAGGACCAAGCTCTTGTTATGGTCACTTTGGGGCCAATGAATGTTGTATGGGCTGATACCTTGTTTTGGAAAAAGGAATAAAGTCCAATGTTTGAAAAAAAATCCTAAAACCCTAAAACCCTAAAACCCTAAACCCTAAACCCTAAAACCACGCCATTTGCACCCCTCACTTTCTCTCTCTAGAACGCTATGGCTTCTCTCTAGGAATAGGAGTCCGAAAATTTTACGGGAAATTTGGGAAATACGGAAACTAGGAAAAGTACTGCAAATCCAAAGAAGTGAGACTACGGTCTAGAAAAACCATGGCGGAGCCGCCAGGGGCCACGTCATCGAAGAAAGGTCCGGCAACGACCAAGAAATGCCAAACTGTGGCGAAAGAATTGCGATCGCGAAAAACATTAAGCGGTCAACGACTGGATGGATCGGCGACATTACTGGAGAGATCCAAATCGAAGGCCAATCGGGAAGTAGCATCGGATCAAAGAATGGAGTAAGTCAAGAAAGCGAGGAAAATCAAAAAGAGAAGGAAAAAAATGTGATATGGAAAATCAAAGCCCCGTATTGAATGAATCAATTGCAGATGACAAGGATCTGAATCAGAAACTGGAAGATGAATCGCAAAATATGAAAGCAACGAGCACATCAAATTCGCGACTGGAAGAATCATCGAGCGATACGGGGATGATCAAGGTCCGAGTAGGCAAATTAGAAATGCCAATTGACTCTGGCATTTTTAATGAATTACTCATGAAATCAAAGAATGGAGAAGATTCAATGGAGGAATTACTGACGAAACACATGTTAGAAGAGCTATCAAAGGCAATAAGAGAAACAACAAGCTCAATTTTGAATTGCAGTAAATTAGAGAAGGAATTTGAAAAAGGATTGCGAAACAAAATTGAAGAAATGAACAATATGGAAATGGAAGCAAATCCATCACAAGAGGCAGAGAAACTAGAACCAGACAACAAGGAATTAAAATCGGAAAGGAAGGAAATCAGAAAAGAAGCTGAGGTGATCGGAGTCATGAAACCAATGGAGGAAAGAGATTTCAAAGTGGCTCAGAATGATGAATTGAAATCAGATAACAATCCAATTGAGGGATTGCAAAATGAGAATGAAGAAGCTGCAAATTCAAAGAAAACGAGAGAGGCCAAAACTGGCACGGAAACTGTTTGTAAAAATGTTCAAGAGAAATCTGTAACATTTGGCACTAATAAAACTGATCAAACTCATGTGCAATGCCAAAATACAACTCATCTAGATGAAATGGGAGCTGCAATTCCTCAAACTGGAACTGAGGAAAAAGGAAAAGGAGCTCAGAAGATGGGCAATGGAAATCACAAAAGTACTGGAACAGCTAATGGTGGTGGAAACACCTACAGGAAGGTGATCAATGAGGAGAACAGGAACCAAGGTGTGGGAGGAATTGGAAGGAAAGAAAATGTAAGAAATGAGGGAACAAAAACTGCAGGGCCAAGCTATGCATCATTATTTGCTAGTGATGTTGGCAAGGCTGGGGGAGGAAGTGTTGCTGGATTGGTGCAACCAGAAATAAAAGAGAAAACTCCAGAATCACACAGAGGGATGCCAGCTATTAGATTTGAGGAGGCAGAAGTGAAGCAGCTAAATGTCATTGAAGAACATTTATTGATAGGGAAATTCTCATGGGGCAGACCCAGCTTGGATGATATCAGAAGGTACTTTGATGCAAAATTCATTCTAAAAGGGACAATCACCATTGGGTGGATTGACCCTAGGCATATAACACTTGCTTTTTCTCAAAAGGAAGATTGTTTGGATATCCTAATGAAAGAACAAATTCTGTTTGATGGAAGGTATCCAATGAGAATCTTTAGATGGACTCTTGGCTTCTCAACTGAGAAGGAGTCCAGTCTGGCACCAGTTTGGGTCAAACTTCCCATGTTAAGTGCCAATCTGTTTAACTTGGCTGCTTTAAAACAAATTTGTAAGCCTATTGGAAGATTCCTTGCAACTGACTATGCAACTCTGAACTTTACAAGGCCAAGCTTTGCTAGAGTAAAGATAGAAATTGATTTACTAAAGCCAGTAATTTCAGAGTTGTTCATAGGATTTTCAAATGAGATAGACAAGGAGGACATGGGTTACATTCAGAAAATCGAATATGAAAGAATGCCATGCTATTGTACCAAGTGTTACAAGCAGGGGCATTCAAATGATGTGTGTAGAATAGGAGGTCTGTCTGGAAATGGTGCAGGTACAGGAATAGGAGTGAAGGCCCCTACTAATAGGGGTAGAAATGGAGAAAGAACTCCTGGTGAAAGAACCAGGAGCAATAGCAGAAGCAGAAACGCAACCTCTGGTGGTAACACTAGGGGGAATAGCAGAGGCAGAAGTATGGCTCCTAGTGGAAACACTAGGGTCAGAAGCAGAGGCCCACAAAGCCCCAATCAGAAGGGGCAAAATGGAAACATGCAAGGGCAGTACAGGAGGATGGAGGAGCCTAAGGGGAAAGGCAAGGAGGTGGAAATGCCTGAATCAAGTAGACAGGCAGAGGAAAGGAAAAAAGAGGGAGAGGTGAAGGAAAATAAATGGGAGTACAAAAGGGGAGGAAATGGGAGAGGAGGTGGAAGAATGGGAACAGGAGGAAGAGGGGGTGGTAGAGATGGGAAAAATTGGGCAGAGAGAGAAAGGGAAAAAGAAAAAGAGGCAGGGGATTGTGTGAATCCATTCCAAATATTAAGGGAGGAGGGAGAGGTTGGGGAAGAAGAGGATGATCCTGGGCCTGAGATTGATAAAAATGAAGAGAAAGATGAGGACTATGAGATCCCTGAACAAATGATAAGTGAGGAAATGGAAGAGGAAATAGAGGAGAGGAGGGAGGAGATCATTGCTGAGGAAAAAAGAAAGTGTCAGGAGCTGAATTTAACTCCTGAAAAGGGGAACCAAAAGAAGGCTAAGGCCTCTAGATCTGCTGGGAAGAGCAAGGGCTCTTCCAAGAGAAAAAGATGAAAGTCATATGTTGGAACATGAGGGGAGTTGGCTCCCAAGGCTCCCTTCACAGACTCAAAAACTTGGTGAGGATGTTTAAACCTACAATCATTGGCCTTTTGGAATCCTTTAGGGAAGAAAATAGAATTGTGCAGTTGGCATATTCACTTGGATGGGAAACCAGCAGGTGCTGTGCTAACAGCAAAATCTGGATTTTATGGAGCAGGGATATAGATCTACAGATAGTTGAAGTGAAAGAACAAATGATAACCCTAAAGGCAGAAGTGACAGGGATTGAAAATCATGTCTGGTTATCTTTTGTGTATGCTAGCTGCAACAGAAATGTTAGGAGGCAATTGTGGGAAGACATAAAAAGTTTAGCAGATGGGGAGGTGGGTAGAGGATTGTGGACTGTGTTAGGAGATTTCAACTGTATACTGAATCCAGAGGAGAAGAAGGGAGGCCTCAGATATAATATGAATAAAAGCATGGAATTTCAACAATGCATTGATGAATCTGAGCTCAGAGAGGTCTCCTGCTATGGAAATACTTTCACCTGGTGGAATGGAAGAAATGGAGAAAGTGCTATTTGGAAAAGGCTTGATAGATGCTTAATAAATGGAAATTGGGAGGCTGGAATTCAAACATATGTGCAACACCTGTCAAAAGGCACATCTGATCATTCTCCATTATTGGTCAGTATGATGCCCCAAGTCAAGCTGGGGAAAAAAGCATTCACTTTTCTAAATGTATGGTGTGAGCATGAGCAATTTATGGAAGTTGTTAGGAGAACATGGGAGGAGGGGGTACAAGGGAATGCTATGTTCACATTCATGACAAAGCTGAAAAGATTGAGGGCAGTTCTGAAAAACTGGAATTGGGAAGTGTTTGTGGATATTTTTGAAAAAATAAAAAAATTAGAGGGAAGGGTGTGGGAGGTGGAGAGTGAGATGCAGAATAGCCCAACTGAGGAGAACATGATAGCTTATAGAAGGGCTCAAGCTGAGCTGCAAAAACAAACTGTCATAGAAGAGAAGTATTGGCAGCAAAAGTCTCATTGTAATTGGGCAGTGGAAGGGGAAAAGAATACAAAATATTTTCATGGGATGGTGAAGGAGAGAAGGAGGAAACAATTTATTCATAAGATAAAAAATGATGAGGGGAAGTGGGAGGAGGAGCAAGGGAAAATAGCTGAAATGGCTGTCAAGTTCTATCAGGACTTGTACATCGAAGGGGAGGTGGGAACTAACCTAGCTGTTTATGACTGTTTGCAGGGCTTGATTGGGCAGGAGGAAAATGAAATGCTGACAGCAATGCCCACACTACAAGAGGTAAAAAATTGTGTTTTTAGCATGAAGCCAGAGAGTGCTGCAGGCCCAAATGGCTTTGGTGGAGGATTCTACCAAAGCTGCTGGGAGATTGTGAAGATGGATTTGTACAACCTGGTAAGAAGTTTTTTTGATGGAAAAGCCCTAACCAGGGCAGTGACTCATACTACAATAGTTCTCATACCAAAGGTCTCAAATCCAGCTACTTTTGCTCAATTTAGACCCATAAGTTTGAGTAACTATTGCAATAAAGTCATAACAAAAATAATGGTCAGTAGGCTGTCTAGTATCCTAGTCAAAGTGGTCTCTCCTTACCAAGCAAGATTTATCAAGGATAGAAATATCATTGATAATATCCTGCTTGTTCAAGAGCTATGCCATGGAATCACATCTTCAAATGAGGATGTGGTTTTAAAGCTAGACATGACCAAGGCATACGATAGGATGTCTTGGAAGTGTGTGGCCACTGTGATGAGGAAAATGGGTTTTAGTAATGAATGGATTGACATGGTTGATAGGGCAGTAGGTAACATATGGTACTCAGTTATAGTGAATGGGGCTCAACATGGATTCTTTCATGCTACAAGGGGATTGAGACAAGGTGATCCTCTATCACCTAGTCTCTTTGTCATTGCAGCTGAACTTCTATCAAAGCTAATAGCTAAAAATGGAGCCCCTTTCACTCAACCAAGAAATGGCCCCCAAATCCATCATCTAGCATTTGCGGATGACATGATTATATTCACATCTAGTAAAAGGGGGGCCATTCAAAAAACTATGGAAGCCTTGAGGTTGTATGAGGACCAATCTGGTCAATTGGTAAGCAAGGAAAAAAGTGCCTTTTACATGCACCCTAAGGCTTCCAGGGAAGTCATTAGTAGGGTCAAATCTGTGACAAAGTTTCAGCAAAAAAGCTTTCCTTTCACATACTTGGGATGTCCCATATATGTGGGAAGGAAAAAAGTGACTCTGTTTTCAACCTTAGTAACTAAGCTTGCTGCAAAGTGCAAAGGTTGGCAGAGCAAACACCTATCCCAAGGGGGTAAGGTGACAATAATCAAATCAGTTTTGCAGGCAATTCCAACTCATGTATTCTATGCAATTGGTCCCCCTAAAACAGTACTGAAACAGATAGAAAAAATCCTGGCAGATTTCTTTTGGGGGACCAATGATGGAAAAGCAAAATATCACTGGAGTTCATGGGGCAATCTAGCTAAGCCAATACAGGAGGGAGCGGTAGGGATGACTAGTATGAGGGAGGTGGCTGAGGCAGCAAGGGTGAAGCTATGGTGGAATTTCAGAACACAGAAATCAGTCTGGGGGGATTTTTTGAGAGCAAAATATTGTAGGAGAGCCCACCCTGTGTGTAAGACATGGCAATATGGAGACTCCCAAGTGTGGAAAAGAATGCTTGAAAGTAGAGAAAAAGTTGAGCAACACGTAAAATGGACTGTGGGTGAGGGTGAGATTAGTTTATGGTGGGACAACTGGATGGGAATTGGGGCTATAGCAAAGGAATTTGAGGTGGAAGGGAAGAGTCAAAAGACCTTTGGATGGGGGATGAATTGGCTGTGGAAGGGCTTGAAACACAAATACTGTGACACCCCCAACCTCACGCAGGCTGAGATAGATAAAATCTCAACACACAGCTGCCTAACTCAACCAAACAGAACATAGCGGAAGCAAATTTAAAACCTAAGGGGCGTCATGCCACATCTAGGTGAGATAACACAGCCTAGATGCACAGGCTAACCATAAAACGGAACTGTATAAACGACAATCCATAAATATATCTCAAGACATCCAATAACTAAACCAAAGTATACAACATCTCAAAACGGCACACAGGCCAAAGCATAAGTCTAA
>CP025651.1:14705360-14715888 GCA_003576665.1 Ipomoea trifida
GGTAGTCCAAAGAAAATACATTATTCCTAGCCCACTAATAAAAATAATTATATTTAAGAAATTGTTTTCATACTCATTTAATAGGAAAATAATCCCCTTATTATATTCAAAAGAGTAGTAGGAATTTTCGGGGTGTTACACTCTACCCCCCTTAAAAGGAGCTTCGTCCCCGAAGCTCAGAAAACGTTTTGGGGACAGAGAGTTGGAAACTAGTATGATAGTACACATAGGGAAAATATTTATATAGTATACGCCCGGTTTTGAAAAGTTTTGACCCAACTAAGAAAAAGAGAATGGAAGGTTTAAGGTGTAAGGTTCAAGAACAACATTGGTTAAGAATAGAATCAAAGGTTATCAAGGTTACAGCTTAGGAGTTAGGATTATCACCTTGCACAAGATATTTTCAAGAGGCGAACAATAACAACGTTCGAGAGGTTGGAAATGATTTTTTTTGCAATAAAAGGGATGTCAAGTTCTTTAAGGAGAAGAGAGAACTCGGCTTCGAAAGAAGATAAGAATAACTAGGTTCAAGAGGCTAAAAGAATTTCTTACTTTAAGGGAGTGTCAAATTCTCTCAACAAAAGAGAATGATGAAAGACCTGACTTCGAGAGCAAATAAGGCGAGATCGAAAACACAGAAGGAGTTTTCCAACTATAGAGGATTTATCTTACTTAAAGAAAATGGAAGAATTTAGATGGGGTCCCGAGAGGCGGAACGATTTGTCAATGACGGGGTATTCAACTTTTCAAGTTAAGAAAAGACTCAATTTGAAAGAAGATAAGAATGAGGTTGAAAACGCAGAACGAGTTTCTCAACGGTAGGATATTCAACTTACTCAAGGAAAGGGAAGAATCGGGTTCCTAGAGGAGTTAAGAACGAGGTCTTAGCAAGGTAGAGACGCTTTCTCTATGATAGGGTATTCAATTTCTCAACGAAAAGAGAGGAGTTCATTTCCCAACGAAGGTGAGCAGGAGATTTAGAATGGATAGAAAGGGATGCCTTAATAAAGGAGTATGCAATCCCCAAGGGAATGAGAGAGATTCGGTTCCAAGAGTTGATAGTAATGAGGTCTAGAAAGATGGAAAGGATTCTTTAATGATAGGGTATGCACTTTCTCAAGGGGAAAGAGGAATTCAGTTCCAAGCGAAAATGAGAAAGAGACTAGAATAGGTAGAAGGGATGTTTCATCAAGAAGGCATTCAGAGTTTCAAGAATCAAAGAGAATTTAGTTTCCAAGAATAGATAGGAATACTGATTAGAACAAAGAGAAGGGATTTCCTAATGGAGGGATAATTGGGATTACGAGGAGTCGAGGAGAATTTGGTTTCCACAAGGATATAGGAACGAAGATTACAACAGATAGAGGGGATTTCTCAACGAGTATGGTACTTAGGATTGCTAGGAACTGTGAAGGATTTGGTTTTAAGAAGGATAAGGAAGTCTCTCTATCCTAAGCGATTTCTTCGGGTTGACGATTCGATTACGACACTCTGACTGATTGGTAAATCTTGCCTTGCTTCCCACGTAACATGGATCTGAGATCCGAATAAGCTCCGCTACGGTTCGCATAACCTTATCACTCCAAAAGAGGCTGAAGGCGACGAATTGCTGATGGCTGATTGGTGCAGAACGAAAGAATTCTGAGGGAGCTTTATGAAAAGATAGGTTCAATTAGAAAGGCATCGCCCGGTTTTGAGAGGAGATTCACTTATGGTTACTAGCGATCTTTAGAAATCGAGATTACTTCCTTGATGTGCTTGCACGAGAAACAACGTTCAAGGTGCACCGAAAAGGTTACACGAGGTCCATTTCACGGAGCCATACACCACTTGCTTACGACGTTTCTTCTTATCTTCGGGGATCTTGAGCGTTCAAGTGTTCCTTTCTACTTGACCTAATCTTCTTTGCTTTGAAGGTTGCAACTTCTAACTTGTTCCTTCATTGTCGCTTCAGGGACGGGTAGGACTACCTTAAGGTCCGCGAATCACGACCTCGAGTTATAATTCTTCATGTAATGTTAACTCCGAGTTTAGCTCGCACGAGACTCTTTATGGCCGATCTGAAAGCTTCTACTTGGCGTGCTTTCACTCTTCCTTGACGCGTCCGCGCCCGCCATTGTCGTTCCCTCAAGGCCGAGGGTCTTCGAGTCTTCAGTCTTCGAGCTCCAGTTGCTTTCTTCATCTTGTGTCGAACTTCAGCCGCACGAACCCGTTCTTCAAGTCTTGAGGTCACGAAGATCTTGCAAACGATGCTTCACGCGCGAAGACGCCATTCCCGAAGAACGTAGGCCGTTGTCGTTGACTCCAAGTCGCGAGTAGATTGGTCTTCTCCAACGAGCCGCCGATCTTCTGATTGCTCTAACGTACACGGTGCTATCCATCGTTCCGCCTCAACTAACTACTCATTCCTAATCTAAAGCAGGCTCCTAACCTATTCTAAAACGAAGCAACGTAACTAAAAGCGATTAAGACTTACCCGGGAAGACGAGCCGCAAGCTGCAAAACAACGAGGTTAACAAAGCACAAACAATATAAACAGATAAGGCGTGTCCTCACCGCGATTCCTAGAATTCACACATCCTAGGATTCTCAAGATCTCTTAACTTCTACTGATCAAGTCCTAGAGTCTCAAAAGTTCAACCCTAGGATCTCTATTCGGACCTCAACACAGGCTCTGATACCAACTGTGACACCCCCAACCTCACGCAGGCTGAGATAGATAAAATCTCAACACACAGCTGCCTAACTCAACCAAACAGAACATAGCGGAAGCGAATTTAAAACCTAAGGGGCGTCATGCCACATCTAGGTGAGATAACACAGCCTAGATGCACAGGCTAACCATAAAACGGAACTGTATAAACGACAATCCTTAAATATATCTCAAGACATCCAATAACTAAACCAAAGTATACAACATCTCAAAACGGCACACAGGCCAAAGCATAAGTCTAAAACAAAACCACTATCTACGCCTCCTCAGACGGGTATAGCTCTATCGCGCTCACGCATAGACTTTAAGGCAAACTTGGAAAACACACGAAGAACCATTAGCAAAAGACTGCTAAGTAACCACCATTCACACCCGCAAGGAAGTATAGATATACATATAAGTTTGGAAATAGGTTTACACACCCATATAGAATATAAACACCAACAAACTGTTCAATAGTTCAAACCGATACTCAACAACAATAAGCTGAACGAATCAATAACCAAGACTCAGTCAAACAAAGCCAATATCCAATAACGAAAGCATAATGCAATAACGAACCAACAACCGAGATACTAACTGAACAACAATCCAAAAGGAACCAACCAAACTCAACGAGAATAACAAGATATCAACCGAATAACACAAAGGACTCACAACAACCCACCAAGAAAGAACCCCAACTCCAACCTCCCAACCAAAGCCAAACCAACCACCAAACCAAGTCAAACCACATAGTCAGAAGTCAAAAGTCACGAGTCAATCCCGGAGAACCGGTACACAGGGGTGATGAGCCCAATCACAGGGACCGAAGTCCAATCACAGGGACCGTAGTCCAATCACAGGGACCGACAGTCCAATCACAGGGACCGAAGTCCAATCACAGGGGTAATCAACCCAATCACAGGGACCGAAGTCCAAAGTCAGAAGTAAATAGTAGCACAGTCAATAGTAGCACAGTCAAATCCAACCAACAACCACCAACAACCTCAACCAAACCACCATCACAACCTCATACTCCAACATGAACTCAAAGCAACTAAAACAAGGTGTTCATCTCAAATATGAACACAAACCAACTCCCAGATAATGAATCAAAGAATCAATAGATCAAGGATACCAAAAATGGAAACCAAAGACATGAATCAATACTCCAAACTATGGTATGAAATACCCAATAAATGACATGAATAAATACTCCAAAGACATGGTACAATACCCAACAAAACAATCCAACAATAATCAGAAACAAAGGAGAACAACAGACAACAACAACAGAGAAACTGCTCACTGGAATCGAACTCCCAGTGAACTTGCGGAGCACACTCACGAACCTTACACTTCCGCCAGTCTCCTCCGCAAGAAGGAGAAGGCCTCCCTCGGCGGATCACCCTCCTCCGCCTAAGCCTTCCATCGCCACCTTGCGGAGCACCTTCACGGGTTACATTGTGCCGCTCAAGTGATCCGCAAGGCCAACCCAAAAACCCTTCCAGAGACAGTTCAACCCAGATCAACATAACCAACTTCCAGAATACAAAATCAGACCAATTACACTCACATTTCATCCAATTTAGAGTCCAAAAATAAGGAAATCCATAACATCATTGATCATACAACACAAGGCAAAAGATCAAGATGAAAACCAACAAAATACATCCAAGAAATAGGCCAAATAACAAGAAATTTCAGGATTTCCAACACCAAGATCATCATATATAGAATAGGTGAATAAAGTAGATTTTGATGGACATAGTGGTTACCTTTGAAGCGTATTTAATCCAAAAGCGTACTAATCCAAAGCAACGTCAAACTCAAAGCTTGGTTCATAACCACGAACCTGAAGATTAATATAATTCCTAACACCGTCACTTAATTATTAATAACAACGATATTGATATTCCTAATCGGTCCATTCTAACCTATAATCCATGCTCAAGGCTAATATACTATGACCATTATTATGTACTATTTACAACTAATGCACCACTAAACCATAAAAGCCTAATCTATTAATAATCTTAATAAAACTAATTATAAAGCTAAAAGGGAAATTACCTTAACATTCTGCTAACCCCAGGGTTCGACCCCACGCCCTTCAACTTAAACCTTGGACGCCATACCACCACGCCATATCATTCCTTGTGTTATGACACGAGACCGCAAGCTATTAGATTCAGATGAACTCCTGGCCACCATACTCAAACGAGAGAGAGGAAGCTTGTCGACGGGGAGAGCCAACCATCGCCGTCTTCCAAGTTCGCCGGAACCAACCATAATATAATGCCGAAGCGGCTGCCGTCCCCTTCGCGCTGGAACGCCTTTGGGTAGGACGGAAGACCAAAGATGCCGGAGCTCCACCGAACAGCACCGGGAAAACAGGGGAGTTTGACGCAGTTGTTTGCCGAGCGGAGGGAGGTGACGGACTGGTCGTTGCTGCTAACGCGCTCCGTTGCGGCCTAACGGAAGAGGGAGTGTGCCGCCATGTCGCCCGTGGCCTTGCACCGCCGGAGTACGTCGCCACCGTTGCCATCTGGAGTATGTCGAACGTGGAGGTCGCGGCTGCTCTTGCTCCGTCGCACGTCGCCGGAAACAGAGAAGGGAGAGAGAGCGAGGTGACGGGGGCTGGGATCACTGGCCGAACGAAGGTGAGAGTAGGGCCGAGACTGTCTGCCGTTTTCGCTGTTGCTGCGCTGCCTCGCCGCTGCTGTCGGAGGGAAAGGAAGCAGCTGCTCCGTTCTCTTCCTTTGCACCGCCGCCGGAGACGAAGGAGGCCGCCACCACTAGCTACGCCGGGATCTTCATCGTTGTTGTTGGAGACGAAGACCACCACCAACGTTCACCCTGGGTTGCTGGTTGGCTGCCACGACGAGAGGAAGATGGCGACAGAGAGGTTAGGAAGAATGGCTCAAGCTTCGGATGGGTAAGTTTCATCTTTTGGGTTTGGGCTAGACATTGGATCATTTGAATTGGGTTTGGGGGTTCAAGACCAAGCATGGTCCAAATGAAAATCCATTTCATAACCTATGGGCTTAGAGTAGTTGGATCAAAACCATAGCTTATAATATATATATATATATATATATATATATATATATATCATCACTATGGGCTTATAATATTTAGATTCAAAATAATAGTCTATAAGAATAGTTCAACTATAGTCCATAATAAGAATAAAAGAGAACCCATATATTATAGAATATATATATGTAGATCCACATGAGCATATTGGACTAAGAACATTTTAATATAATAATGAATATAGGTAGTCCAAAGAAAATACATTATTCCTAGCCCACTAATAAAAATAATTATATTTAAGAAATTGTTTTCATACTCATTTAATAGGAAAATAATCCCCTTATTATATTCAAAAGAGTAGTAGGAATTTTTGGGGTGTTACAAATACATCAACAGCTAGAAAGCATAGTTCTAAGGGAGGGTGTAAGAGATCAGGCAGAATGGAGGTCTGGAAATATTTTGCTGAGAGGCATATGGCAAACCTGTTATGCATGGTGGAAGCAAAGGCCTAGAAACAGAATGATCAGATTCCTATCCCAGAGGCTTCCCATAGTGATTCTTTGGGAGCTATGGGCCCATTTCAATCAATGCAAGTATGGGGGAGAAAGCCCTTCTGCTGCAAGTGTGATTTTCAAGGTAACAAAAGGAATGGTGGACTGCATCATGAGAAAGTGGCCAAGCTGGGAACCTTTTCCACCAAATTGGAAATACATTCTGAAAAGGGCAGAAGGCTTTAGATGCAGTAAGATTGTGAGAAGAGCTAGTTGGTGCAGACTTCCAAAGGGCTGGATCAAAATTAACATTGCAAAGAATGAAAGTAGTTGCAGCTTTATAATAAGAAATGCAAGGGGAGAGTTTGTTCTTGCTGGAATACACACATGGGTGGGTGATCTAGAGGATGAAGTGTTGAGGGATTGTTGGCAATGGTGTTCAAAGATGGGACTGGGGCAGGTTCTGGTGGAAATGGAGGAGTTAAAAGAGAGGGAGGTGCATCATGATATAAGAGTGAGATGGGTGAAATGTGATAGAAAGGTGAACTGTGTTGCACACTGTTTGCTTAACAGGTGTGCTGGGCAGAATGTCATATTTAGGAGATTCGAGGCATTACCCAAGGGATTCTTATTGGTGCTGAGCTTAGAAGGAATACCACACTTCTCCTCTCTACTTGGGAGGGATTTTGTGCCTCTGATGATTGTGCAGAATAGGACATGGGATCCAGGTGGATGTGCAGATTGTAGCTGAGAGCAGCTACTTCCTGTAACTGAGCTGAAAAGGTTAACACAGAAGATGCTTCCTAATTGAATTGGAATATGACAATAGCAGAAGGGATCATAACAGCAGGGCTGCAGCAGCACAGGTAGCTTTTTCTGTAAACTTTCTTTGGTACATTATAGATCTAACCTTTGTAGCAAGTGAGTTTGGCTTATTTGCAGCAATGGAAAGTCACAACAGACCTGGGGTAGTTTATGGGGGGAGGGGTGTCTGCAATGCTCTTCTTGATCCAGCACAGTTTGTACACAGAATTGGGAGTGCTTGTTGAGATTCCTAAGCTATGGAAAGCATAATGTGAAAAATGAAAAGCATGAATCAATGAAACAATGGGAATGAAATGTTGAAAAATGAAAAAGGAATATGTTGCATGAAAGGTGATAAATCTGATATGGTCTATACCATTGCTTAGAGGGGAGGAAAAGGGAACTGCCCTGTAACACTGCAGAGATCTGCAGAGGGTAGTTCTTCTCTACCTCTAAGGGTGGTCCCTACTTAGGCCATTGCTTTGAGAAACACCCTGTGATAACAATGCAGAAATCTGTACATAGGGTGTTTGTGTCATCTCTTAGGGTGGTTTTGAGTGGGGGTTGCTTGGGTTTTATTGCTTGATGGCTAGCATTTTTAATGCCCCTGGATAAATGCAGAAGGAAGGAGAGAACCTGGGAAAGGAAAAGCAACCAACAAAGATGAAGGGGGTCACATTTGCGGCGATGGCGACACCCATTGTTGACAAACCATCATCGTCTGCAACTCCGGTGATGATGATGGATTCGAGAACCCTGCAAGGTAAAGGTATCCCCTCTCGCACTTCAACTGTTCGAGACAATGTCTCAAAGATGAACCCCACGGCAGGGGCTGGTACTGGCCAGAGAATCCAGAAGACTAACACACCTAATCAACAAAGTTTTGCATCCCTATTCACTGGGGATGTAAGTAAAGGTCTGAATAATGTGTTTGGAGGACTGCCTCAACCTGTTATAACAGAGAAAGTGACAGAAATTCATAGAGGTATGCCTGCTGTTAGGTTTGGAGATGAGGAGATAAACCAATTGAACGCTATTGAGAATCATTTGTTGATTGGAAAGTTTTCTTGGGGTAGACCTACTTTGGAGGGACTTAGAAAATTCTTTGCAGCTAAATATATCTTAAAGAGGACCTTAAATATAGGGTGGATTGATCCAAGACATATCTCTTTAGCATTTTCACAGGAAGCTGATTGCTTGAACATGTTGATGAGGGAACAAATTACTGTGGAAGGTGGATTTCCAATGAGAATCTTTAGATGGTCCTTAGGCTTTAGTACAGAAAAGGAATCAAGTCTAGCTCCTGTCTGGGTGAGATTGCCTATGTTAAGTGTAAATCTTTTCAGTTCAGTGGCCTTGAAATAGATATGTAAACCAATAGGGAAGTTTTTGTCCCCTGATTATGCTACCTTGAACTTTACAAGGCCAAGTTATGCAAGAGTTAAGGTGGAAATTGACTTGTTAAAACCTCTAGTTCATGAGATATTCATAGGCTTTTCTGATAGCCCTGGGAAGGAAGATAGTGGATATATTCAAAAGGTGGTGTATGAGAGAATTCCTTTTTATTGCACAAACTGCTTTAAACAAGGTCACTCAAATGATGTGTGCAGGATGGCAGTCATGGCAGGGAATACTGCCTTGCATAAAGGTAGTGGGAAGGGAGTGAGAGGAGAGGAGGGAGTTAGGAGGAGAGAGGAAGGGCAAGGGAAGGCAGGTGTGAGTTCTGGATCTAATAATTGGCAACAAGTAAGAGAAAAGTGGGTTGGTGGAAAGAGAACAGAAACATAGGTGTTAGACAAGGGTAAAGGAATCTGGAGAAAGGAGAATGAGAGCAGAGAGGAAAACAGATCAAAAGGACAGATGAAAATCAATGCACAAAGAAACGAGAACTTTACTCCAAAGCAAATGGAGGATCCTCTGATTGAACAAACTCAGAGACATTATGAGGTCTGGAAAAGTCCTATGAACTTGGGGAGTATAGAAGGAAGAGGTAGAGGGGGAAGAGGTGGTTGGTTCAACAGGGGAGGCAGAGGAGGGTCTGGAGGAGGTAGAGGTTTTGCAGGCAGTCAAGGACAGCATTCTGAAAGTGAAGGGGATGGTCAAAAGAACTATGATGCTACTGAGCATCACAATCCTTTTGAATCTGATGAGGGGAGAGGGTATGAGGCAGGGACTGAGACTTTTGATCCTGGTGATAAGGCCAGGGGAGGAGAGGATGAGGAGGTGACAGAGGAGGAAATGGAAGAAATGGCAAGGCAGTCAGAGGCTGAAATGGACCTTGACAAGGCAATGCAACAGGGAAATGTTACACCTCCAAGAGAGGTGGTGAAGGAATTTGTGAAGACTAGAGCCCAGGAGCAAAGGGCTGCAATGACCAAGGGGGGTGGGGCCTCCACTACTGGTTTTAAATGAAGATCATATGCTGGAATGTGAGGGGAGTGGGCTCCCAAGGCTCTCTTCACAGATTGAATAACTTGGTGAGGCAATACAAACCAAAAATTTTGTGTCTCTTGGAGCCTTTCAAGAATCTGTCACAGCAAGGGCTGATTGCTTTGGCTCTGGGGTTCGAAAATAGGTATAAGGGGAATGAAAAAATTTGGGTTTTTTGGGAGAGAGATGTTATGGTTGACCATTGGGATATGACTCAACAAATGGTGAGTGTCAAAGTGAGAGCACCAACTCTGGGGTAAATGTTTCTATCTTTTGTCTATGCTAGTTGTGACAGAAAAACCAGCACTACAAGAAAAATGTTCATAGACAACGGTTAAAAACCGTTGTCTATGAGGTAAAATTTCTGTTGTTGAAGCCGGTGTTGTTGTAAGTCCCGCGCAAAGACAACGGTTTTTAACCGTTGTCTATTCTAGAAAAGACAACGGTTAAAAACCGTTGTCTATTGAGTGTTGTTGAAGCCGGTGTTGTTGAAAGTCATGCACATAGACAACGGTTTTTAGCCGTTGTCTTTTGTAGAAAAGACAACAGTTATTTAACCGTTGTCTATTGAGTGTTGTTGAAACCAGTGTTGTTAAAAGTCACGCATATAGACAACGGTGTTTAACCATTGTCTTTTCTAGAAAAAGACAACGATTTTTTAACCGTTGTCTATTGAGTGTTGTTGAAACCGGTGTTGTTAAAAGTCACACACATAGACGACGGTTAAAAATCGTTGTCTTTTCAATAAAAGACAACGGTTTTTAAACTGTTGTTTATTGAGTGTTGTTGAAATCGGTGTTATTGAAAGTCACAAGCATAGACAACGGTTTTTAACTGTTGTCTTTTCATTATAAAACAACAGTTTTTAACCGTTGTCTATTGTGTGTTGTTAAAACAAGCGTTGTTGAAAGTCACGTCGATAATGGTTAGACTCCAATGGGAGGCTGCGGCTGCGACTACGACTACGGCTGCAGAGGTTTTACTTGAGAGGGTTTAATTTGCGTAAGTCTTAGGAGGGTGCCGTTTGGTAAGTGTCTAAGTAGAGGGATAGGATATTATTTTAATTTAT
>CP025651.1:14717076-14729250 GCA_003576665.1 Ipomoea trifida
TTGAGAGGGGAGGAAATTTTAACAAAATGTGTAAGTCAAAATTTAATTATTTTTATTTTTATTTCTTTTAAAGTCTTTTAACATATAATTAAGTTTTTATTCTTTTATAATAAATCTTCATTTTTTTTATAATAAGTCTTCATTTTTTTAAAAAAATTAAGTACATAAAATATATAGACAACCAACTAACGACCATGGATCAATAAAATCGTTGTCTTTATAAAAAAAAAAAAATAAAACACAAAAAAAATTGTAGTCGTCTTTAAAGTGTTGTGTATTCAAGTACGCTTAAAGACAACATAACAAAGACAACGGTTAAATAAAATCGTTGTCTTAAAAAAATAAAGACCGTGCAACGACAACAGTTTTACAAAACTGTTGTCTTTGTAGTGTTGTGTATTCAAGTGCACTTAAAGACAACACACAAACGACAACGGTTAATTAAAATCGTTGTCTTTATTAAAATAAAGACTGAGGAAAGACAACGGTTTTAAAAAATCCATTGTCTTTGTAGTGTTGTGTATTCAAGATCACTTAAAGACAACACACAAACGACAACGGTTAAAAAAGTCGTTGTCTTAAAAAAATTAAGAGAACGCAACGGCAATGGTTTTATAAAACCGTTGTTTTTGTTGTGTTGTGTATTCAAGTGTACTTGAAGAGAACACATAAACGACAACGGTTAAATATAACTGTTGTCTTTTTAAAAATAAAGACTGAGAAAAGACAACGGTTTAAAAAAAACCGTTGTCTTTGTAGTGTTGTGTATTCAAGAGCATTTAAAGAAAACACACCAACGACAACAGTTAAATAATAATGTTGTCTTAAAAAAATTTCGAGCGTGCAACGACAACGGTTTTATAAAACCGTTGTCTTTATAGTGTTGTGTATTCAAATGCGCTTAAAGACAACACACAAACTACAACGGTTAAATAAAGCCGTTGTCTTTTTAAAAATAAAGATTGAGGAAAGACAACGATTTTAAAAAACCGTTGTCTTTGTAGTGTTGTGTATTCAAGAGCATTTAAAGACAACACACCAACGACAACGGTTAAATAATACTGTTGTCTTAAAAAAAAACACGCACATAGACAACGGTTTTAGAAAAACCGTTGTCTTTGTGGTGTTGTCTTTTCACAAAATGCACAAAGACAACACACTAAAGACAACGGTTTGGTAAAAGCCGTTGTCTTTGACAAAAGTGTTGCGTCAAAGACAACGGTTTTGGACAAAACTGTTGTCTTTTAAACAAAAGACAACACTTTTGTCAAAAAATGTTGTCTTTGTGGTGTTGTCTATGAGCATTTTTCTTGTAGTGCAGGTTGGATTTATGGGATCAAGTGGAGGTAAAAGCAGAGGGAATGAGTGAAGAAAACAAGTGGGCAATATTAGGAGATTTCAATTGTATTTTGAGGAGTGAAGAAAAGAGAGGAGGTCAACCATATAACATGGCAAAGAGCATAGATTTCCAGCAGTGTGTGGATAATTCTGGGCTGAGGGAAATTTCCTTTTATGGGAACAATTTTACTTGGTGGAATGGTAGGAGAGGGAGTCAAGTAGTATGGAAGAGGTTAGATAGAGGTTTTGTAAATGGGGGATGGGAGGAAACTTTCAGAACACATATACATCATATTTCAAAAGCATCTTCAAATCATGCCCCCCTAATCTTGGAGGTGAATGCTCAGGTCTATATGGGCAAGAAACCTTTTAAGTTTATTAATGCCTGGGGGGAGCATGAACAATTCTTGGGGGGTTGTGCAGAAAGTTTGGGAGGGAAGGGTTGAGGGGAATGAAATGTACACATTTATGACAAAATTTAAGAGAGTGAAAGAAATGTTGAAAAAATGGAACTGGGAGACTTTTGGGAACATATTTGAGAAGGTAAAAGAGTTAGAAGAGAGGGTGAGGGAGTTGGAGGAGAGGTTGCAGAATGATCCAGCTGATGAGAATTTGATTGCATATAAATTGGAGCAAGCTAGGTTGCAAAAACAGGTTAGAATAGAGGAGATGTATTGGCAACAAAAGGCTCATTCACAGTGGGTAGTTGAGGGAGAGAAAAACTCTAAATATTTTCATGGGATAGTGAAGGAGAGAAGGGCTAGGCAGGTGATTCACAAGATAAAAAATCAAGAGGGAGTTTGGGTGGAGGAGCATGAGCAAATAGCAGGCATGGCTGTGGATTATTTCCAACAGCTATTCACTGCTGAACAACTTAACCAAGACATAAATGTGTTTGATTGTTTGCAGGAAACTGTGACTGAGGAGGAGAACCAAGCTCTCATAGCAGAGCCATCCCTAGAGGAAGTCAGGGCCAGTGTCTTCAGCATGGATCCAAATAGTGCAGCTGGTCCTGATGGATTTGGGGGTGGTTTCTATCAAAAATGTTGGCCAATCATCAAAGGAGATCTGCACAGTCTGGTAAGAGCCTTTTTCACTGGGAAAGCTTTAACTAGAACAATAACAAGTACTTCAATTGCTTTAATTCCAAAGATTGAGAACCCTGCCAATTTCAGTGACTTTAGACCTACTAGTTTGAGTAATTTTTGCAGTAAAGTGATAACCAAGATCATGGTTCAGAGATTGGCAGGGGTTCTCTCTAGAATTGTGTCCCCAGTCCAATCTGGTTTAGTGAAAGAGAGAAGCATAACTGATAATATTCTTTTAGCTCAAGAAATTTGTCAAGGAATGAATGTGCTGAATGATGATGTTGTTTTGAAATTAGATATGACAAAAGCATATGACAGAATGGACTGGGGATGTATTCTTTTGGTACTGAAAAAATTTGGTTTTTGTGAGAGATGGATTGAACTTGTGAAAAATACAATAAACAATATTTGGTATTCTATTATTATCAATGGGGAGGCAAAGGGTTTCTTTCATTCCTCTAGGGGATTGAGACAAAGAGATCCTTTGTCTCCCAATTTGTTCAT
Source organism: Ipomoea trifida (assembly GCA_003576665.1). NCBI lineage: Eukaryota > Viridiplantae > Streptophyta > Magnoliopsida > Solanales > Convolvulaceae > Ipomoea > Ipomoea trifida. The sequence continues at coordinate 14,720,007 of CP025651.1, forward strand.
CTTAGCAGCAGAATTACTATAAACGATGCTGAGTTAGAAGAGAGTCCTGTTTACGCAGCCAAAGGAGGGGCCCCAAATTGGGCATCTGGCATTTTCAGATGACATGGTAATTTTCACCTCAGGAAAGAATGGAGGGATTGAAGGAGTGATGGAGGTGTTGGAAATATATGAGCAACAGTCAGGACAATTGATTAATAAAGAAAAAAGTGCATTCTATATGCACAAGAGGGCCACTGAGGATGCAGTCAGGAGAATGAGAGAGATAACAAAATGCCAACACAAGTAGTTCCCATTCACATATTTGGGCTGCCTAGTATATCAAGGAAGAAAGAGGGTGGACTTGTTCACTGGCCTTGTGGAGAGAATAACACACAAATGTAAAGGATGGCATACAAGATTACTTTCTCAAGGAGGCAAGGCTGTGTTGATCAAGTCAGTGCTGCAGGCTTTACCATCTCATGTATTCTATGCAATCAACCCTCCAAAAGCAGTAGTGAAGCAGATTAAAAAATTGTTTGCAAGTTTTTTCTAGGGCCAATCAGAAGGGAGAAGGAAGCATCATTGGAGCTCCTGGAAAAACTTAGCTAAGCCAGAGAAAGATGGAGGGGTGGGGTTTATGGGAGTTCAAGAAATGATTGATGCAGCAGGTGCAAAGTTATGGTGGAAATTTAGAAAGGGAGGAACAATTTGGGCTGATTTCTTAATGGCAAAGTACTGTAAAGGATCACACCCAGTAGTGAGAGGATGGCAGTATAAGGACTCACACATTTGGAGGAGAATGGTGGAAGTAAGAGACAAAGTGGAACCTGAAATAGAATGGAAGATAGGAGATGGCAGATTGAATGTGTGGTGGGATGACTGGTCTGGAAAGGGAGCACTGGCTAATGTACTGAATATTAGACGAAAAAGAAAAGTAACAGAACAATTGAGAGAAGGTTGGGAAAATAGCAGTCTTAGGTTGGAGAAGTTTGGGATTCACAGAGATGATTTAGCAGAAGGAGTGGTCATAAGAGAAGGGCATAAAGATACAATGATTTGGAAACCAACACAAGGAGAATTCACTCTAAAAACAGCAAAAGCAAAAATGAGACAGCAGGGTTCCACTGGTTCAGCAGGATTATTGTGCAAGAAAATATGGTTAAAAGGGGTGCCATGGAAGATGTCATTCCTTGCTTGGAGGGTGTTTAGAGGAAAATTGCCTATGGATGATGTGCTGAGAAGAATGGGATACAATACAGTCTCCAAATGTGCATGTTGTGAAGTACCAGGCTGTGAAACTATGCAGCATGTTTTTGGTTTAGGAGAGAGTACCACTCAAGTGTGGAATTATTTTGCTCAATCTATGGGAATGAGGATACAAGTAAGAAGTGAAAGACATGTGTGCTATGAATGGTGGAGTGTGAAAGTCAAAAATAGAATGTTAAAGTATATAGCAGACAGACTCCCAATGCTGATTCTGTGGGAGTTGTGGGTCAATTTTGCTCATTGTAAATATGGAAATGGAAAGTCATCTGTGCAAAAAGTGATTTATAAAGTGGTAAGAAATGTGGCTGACTGCATTCAGAGGAAGTGGCCCTCATGGGATCCCCTCCATCCAAACTGGAACTTGATAATGAAGAAGGCAGAAGGCTTTGGCTGTGGGCGGATTGTGCAGACATCAAGTTGGTGTAGGCCATTGCCTGGAAGTGTGAAGGTGAATTGGACAGTAACAATGGATAATCTGAGTTGTGGATTCTTTGTAAGAAATTCAAGGGGAGGGTTTTGTTTGGCAGGTGTGTATTCAGCTTCTGATGGTGGTGGGATGGATGATCTGATAAAGATAATGCTGAATAGCTGCCTTGAATGGTGTGAGCAGATGAATTATCACTCTGTATATTTGGAAACTGAGGATTGGAGGGGGCTTAGGGATGATATAATGGACTTACCCCCTCTAAGGATTATGAAGATACAATGTACTAATAGGGTGAACTGTGTAGCTAAATGTTTGGTAAATAGCTGCAAGGGGAGCAATGTGATATTTTGCAGTAGGGAGGGATTACCCAGGGGCTTAGGAAGAATCCTTGCTCTTGAGGGCATCCCTCATTTTGTTGTTGCCCCTAGTGTTGATGTGATATGAGGATGGCTGGTTGGGGAGGTACTGATGTAAGGGCCTGGGGGTGAGTGATCTCAGAGTGGATAAGAATGATGTGTGTTGAAAAATGAGAGACGGATTGTGATAGAGAAAAAATGAGTAATGAGAGATAGAGTTTAAAATGAGTGCTGAAAAGAGAGAAGAGTTGAGAGGTAAGATCAAAAAAAGAGAGAAGGAGAGAGATGAAGCTTAAAAGAGAGGAAGCAGAAGAGAGGTACAATTCAGCAGAAGGAGAGAAGAGATAAAGAGGAAAAGTGAGGATAACAAGTTTGTTTAATTTTGCAGGCAAAGTGTACAGGAAGAGAAAGAGAGCAGATCACAAAGGAGAATTAGAGGAAGCCTAAACAGAGCTCTATTTATGCTCTGGGCAGTTTTGAGTTTGGGTGGCAGCTATGATGCCTTGAACTTGGGGTGGAGCTGATTTTGGTTACACTTGAAAACATAGAATAGAACTGTTGATTTGTTTGTTTAGATTAAGGTTTAACATAGTTAAGGCTGGGGGATTATTGCATGAAGGGTGGGTTTTAATTGCTTAAATCTTTAATCTCCCTAGCAGAATGTTACTTGAGTTGCACATGTTTCTAAACAGCACACACTCTGAGGTGGGAGTGCTGTAAGTCATGCTTTGCTTTAAATATGAAAAGGAATGTTTGATTGGCTGTAGGAGTTGAAAGGTGGAAAATAGTATGATGCTTTAATGGGTGGATGGGTGTGATGTTGGAGAACCATTGCTTGGCAGCCGAGTCAGTGTAATCTCTCCCGGTCAAAACGCAGAGCTCTGTGCGGGGGAGATTTGATTCGGAGGTTGAGGGTGGTAGGGAGGGAGCCATTGCTTGGCGCTTTGAACCTAAAAGCTTTTGGTGGCAAAAATGCGGGGATCTGTACACCTTGAGTGGTTTGAGTGTCAAGGGTGGATGAGGTAGAACTGCCGCTTAGGGTAAGTCCTATAAAGGTCTTCGGGGGTAAAAATACGGAGATCCGTACCCTGGACATTGGGGCTCATTCTAAGGGTAGTGGGTTTATTTTATGTTTTTAGGCTTTGGCATCGGTCCCACCCTTTGTGTGGGGCATGAAACATGGAAGATAATTTGATGAATTTTGGTTAAGGGAGATTATAGAGTTTGATCATTTAAAACTTGTCTTAGTGTATATAGCCTTTGGTTTTGGTTATGTGGAACCGTATGGTCTTGTTGGATGAGCAAGTGACCACTTTTGGGTCCTTGCATGTATATATAACTCTTTTTCATATATGAAAATCAAAGTTAAAAAAAAAAAAAAAAAAAAAACCCCAAACCCCAAACCCCAAACCCCAAACCCCAAACCCCAAACCCTAACCCAAACCCCTAACCCTAACCCCTAACCCCTAACCCCAAACCCCAAACCCTAAAACCCTAAAACCCTAAACCCTAAACCCTAAACCCACTCATGGGGATTCCCTTCTCTCTAGAATTTGCTCTCCCTTCTCTCTAAAAATTCCCAAAGTGCCCCCATATTTCCAAAATTCCAATTATGCCCAAAATTCAAGGAATTAATGTGAATATTTCATTAAGATTCATTTAATTTCAATTTTTGTACGTATAATCTGCTGAGATCAAGTTTCTGGTCTGTTTTTGCGATTAAAGCTGGCGGTGGGGGGAGGCCCGGCGGTGGTGGAGCAGTTTCCGGCGACGGTTACGTCGCCGGAGTTTTCAAAAATTCCGGATTATTGGTCCAAATGCGGTCCAGAGAGACAGATTCAGAACTTGATTAGTGAGCCTCGACTTGATGTTCTTTTATTCCCAGAAATCGGCCAAGAGTGCGCGAGTGGAGGTTTGCAATTCACAAATTACGATCGGTCAATTCCGATTAAAGCATGGGAGTTGCGGCGTCCGATTGTGAGAATTGCGGCGTCAGAATGGGAAAATCTTGTGCGAACAGAAGAGAAATCCACACTAGTGGGGCGATTTGGGAGGCAGAGACCACCATTGGATGTTCTTAGGGCGAAATTGCGATTGATTTTGCGATTGGATGGGGAATTACAGGTCGGATCATTGGATCGACGAAGTGTCCTATTGCGATTCTCCTCTGAAGGCGATTGTAAGAGGGTGTGGTTGAGGAATCAAGCGTCGATCGAGGGAAACCGAGTATGGTTCTCGAGATGGACTCCAGAATGGCAAGCTAACAGAGATTCACCCTTGACATTGGTATGGATTCAATTACCTTTTCTCCCTTGTCATCTATTCAATTTTGATATGCTCTCTCGAATTTGTGCGCCGGTTGGAAGGGTTGTAGCCCTAGACACGGCGACGGTTCGTAGGACTAGGCCGAATGTTGCAAAGGTGAGAGTTGAAATTGATGCTTCGCAGCCTGTGATGAGTCGAATTTGGGTGGAAATTGTTGGCAATGGAGGGGAGATGACTGGATTTTGGCAGAGGATTGAGGTAGAGAAGATGCCGATCTTGTGACACCCCAACCTCACACAGGCTGAGATAGATAAAAACTTAACACAACAGCTGCCTATCTCAACCAACAACATCACAAAGCGGAAGCGAATTTAAAACTTAAGGGCGTCATGCCACATCTAGGTATAATCACAGCCTAGATGCACAGGCTAAACATAAGAAACGAACTAAGCTGTCATATATAAAATAAAATAATCCTCAAGTCATAACCAACAATACATTGAGTGGTTGGACCGACGGCCACACCTAAGAGCACGGCCACATTTGATTAATATTCACATTGAGTGGTGTGACGGCCACACCTAAGAGCACGGCCACATTTGATTAATATTCATATATATATATATATTATATATATATATATATATATATATATATATATATATTATGAATATAATTGAAAGAACTAGCCCAATTAGAATTAATTAAATTGCCCAAGGAATTAATTAACGAACGAAAGGCTTGAATGAATTTACGGGGTGTTACACTCTACCCCCCTTAAAAGGAGCTTCGTCCCCGAAGCTCAAAGCTCACGGGAACTTGAAACAGAACGATTCTAAGGAACCAAAGATTCAACGGAAGATTGAAAAGAACGATTGCTCAACTAGTCCTAAACTCCAGAACATACTAACATGCAACTAACTCATAACTTACCCAACCCAACTAACATGCAAGAACATAAACTAAACTACTTACCTAGGCTACATGGTTTCTACTACGGAGCTAACACTAACGAGAAAGCTATCAACTAACCTGGTTGGCCTCCCTGAGAAGAACTGCCTGGACCGTGGTGCGGGTAAGGGTACGGGTAAGGATACGGCTGCTGATAAGGCTGCAGATACTCCGGTGGCACCTCAATGCCAAGCTTGGCCTCGATGAAGCCCAAGCGCTGGAAGCCGCGATCCACTCTCAAATCTAGCGAATCGAACCTCGCCTCAACCATACGCTGCATCTCCTGCAGCTGTCGGAGTACGGGGCCAACTGGTGGCGTAGGAGCTAAGGGATCGTGCTGCTCCTTCCTCCGGTGCTCTCGGTCAGCCTCACCCACGGGTTCCTCTTCTTCGGCCTCCTCCTCAGACTCGTCATCCTCCTCATCACCACCTGCCTGCTCAGCCTGCTGAGGCGCAACTAATCCTCGCAGCCTCTTGTGTGGAATATGATAACGCTCAATCAGCTCCCTGCTCTCGGCGGCTGGCATCCTACTCAGCTCGTGAGCGGTGATATACTCATTCCCCTCCACCTGGAACAGCCCGGAAAACTGCAAACTCGGCGCATTGAACGTGCTGTGAACCGGCTGCCTTGCCAACTCGCCAGTGACATTGACCCTCTTCTTTTGGAATAACCAACTCAGAACCATCCCGTAAGGCCGGTTGCGCCTCTTAACTGTCTTGCAGAAATCCATGTGTAAGATCATCAGAGTAGGCAAATCAAACTTCACCCGATGCTTCAGGAAGTACGCAAAAGCACACTCTATGGCCGTAACCTCTCGGCTGTTGTTCCGGTTGGGCAACAAACTCTCTCCAACCAACAAAGTCAGAATCCTCTGCTCACCCGTCAGATTATGCTTATCGGGGCGAGTGTCTAAAGCAATGTCCTCGTTCTGCCCCAACATGTACCTCAGGTAATCCCGGAAACCCACATCCTGTGTCTCGACCCAAGCATTGCGCTCATACTCATTGACACCTCCCAACGGTAAATTAAGCAACCTAGCCAACTTGGGTGGGTCAAAAGAAATCCTTACGCCCTTCACTATCGAAGTGAGCACGGGCACTTGGTTAGTAGTCTTAACCTTCATGTTCTGATAGAATTGATTGACCAAATTGGGATACACAACATTCTCAATTCGCAAGAATACATCCAATAAACCTTGAAAATTTAGCATGTTCACTATCTCGGGCAAAAAGTGTAACGGGTCAAGAGCTTTACCATCAATTATGGAATAACGGATGTTGCTCGAGCCTTCTCCTTCCCCGGCTTGATTTCTCCTCGACATTTTTGTTGATGGTGTCAGTTGTTGGCTGCCGTGGAAGAAACGACGACGGTCGAAAGTGCGGACCTTTGCGGAAAGTTGCGCGAAGCTGGCGTTGTCGACGGAGAACTTGTGGACCGTGGCGGTGAGGTCTGCGGACTTCGCTGTTCTTCACTCTGCCGTTCGTTGCTGCTGCGGGAAAAGAAAAAGAAGAAGCGGATTGCAGAGGCGGAACGACTAGGGTTTTAATTCGCTTGGAACGCCAATTGACGCATGTACCCCTCCAACTTGCGGTCTGAGCCAACGGGGATCTGGACTCCGTCACGTTATTCTCCCTTCTTCTCGCGGAACACCTCGGTGGAACGCTCTCTTCCGCTGCCTACCTCTGCACGTACACGCGGAACTCCTCCACGGAGGACTCTGTTCCGTTCCTCCCAACCGCTCCGTTACTACCACTGGGCTTCTAGAATCAAAACAGAGACTTTGCAATTGAAACACCACGAGTCAGTGTGGCTGGATGTCGTGGTTCCTTTGTTGCTAAGCTTTAGGCGTGGGTTCGAGTCCCCTTGTGAACATTAGCTAGGTCCTTAGGCTTCTTTTTCCTTTCCTTGCATTTTGTTTCCTTGACTTGACTTCACGAGCTTTCCCACCACTTGTAATAAGATCGGTCTTCAAGACTTCTTAACGAAACACGTCTTAAAGCTTTCTAACTAACGAGGGTTCACCTATGGGTCACTTAACGGTTCAACTAACTACAAACTCTTAAAGAAAAGACCCTAAAAGCACTTAAAAGCCACGCAATTAAAGATTAAGCTCGAGAGTTACCTTCTTCAAGCCCGTTCGCCTCGGCTTGGGTGCGGCCCATCACGAAGATCTTCCTCTGTTGTGGCCCGGCCTGCTGCCCTCGGCCTCCACTCGGCCGGCTACCTCCACTACCCTCGGCCTCTCGAGAGGGTTGGGTCGCTGCTGGGGCTCCCTGAGCCGAGCTCGGTCGAGACTGAGGTGGTCCTCCCTTCTTGGCTGTGCACTCGTAGGCCCGATGTCCTCGCAACCCGCAGCTGTAGCACTCCACTAGCCGCCCCTCGCAGTCGCGTCCAGGGTGATCTCTCCCACAACGTCTGCAGTCGAAGTGCCGAGTACGAGCTCCATTGCCCCCTGAACCCTGCCCAAAGCAAGGGCGAGACCCACTGCTGTGGCTAGCACCACCTCGCTGAAAGCCACCTCCCATCCCGGAGCTCCCAGGCCTGTGTCTCATGGAGTTTGAAGCTCCACCCTCAATCGGCCGCTTCGAGCGGTCCTGGATCCCTTGTCGGATGGTCAGCACACGGTAATGGTCAGCGGCGCTGCTGTAGGCCTCACTCAGCGTCTGAAACTTGAACACGACCAAAGCCATACGCGTATCCAAGTTCAACCCGGCCACGAACCGCTCAATCCGGGTCTCCTCGGTCGGGGCTAACGTCGGCGCGAAACGGGCCAACTCCAGGAAGCGTCGATGATACTCCTGTACAGTCCTCGTTCCCTGCTTGAGGTGTAGGAACTCCTCCTGCATCGCTGCCTTCACGTGAGCTGGATAGAAGCGAGCTCTCAGCCGATCCTTGAACGTCTCCCACCCGAAATCGGGCTCCTGCCGCGTCGCTGGGCCGCCGTGGACCCACCAGAGGTCCGCCTCCTCCTTCAGATAGAAGCTCGCCATCTCCACCTAGCGACCCGGTGGACACTCCACCACCTCCAGGATCTTGTCGAGCGCCCGGATCCACTCCTCCAGGATCACGGGATCCTCCTCTCCAGCGAAGAAGGGTGGGTGCTGCCCCGCCACCCTCCGAACCAAGTCCGGCTGCCCGCGCTGGTTGTTCTGAACCATCGCGTTTCCCAGGAGCTGTGTGATCTGTGTCAGCTGCTGGAGGTTCTGCATCAGCTACTCTGCGTAGGGCACCTCCGGGTAGTCCTCGCGTCGTCGTGGCGGCACCATACTCGCTAGAAGGGGGAGATACTAACAGAAGGCGAACAGAACTGCGGTCGGCCTTAACCAAACACGCAAGAAAGCAAGTGAGAACGAGCTCACAACAAACAAACAACAAACAACCTGCAAAGCATAAAACAAAAGCAAGTAAACGAATCCTTACCGCGCGGCCTAGAATTCACACATCTTAGAATTCTTAAACATCTTAATTTCTACTGATCAAGTCCTAGAGTCTCAGATTACAACCCTAGGATCTCTACTCAGACCTCAACACAGGCTCTGATACCAACTGTGACACCCCAACGTCACACAGGCTGAGATAGATAAAAACTTAACACAACAGCTGCCTATCTCAACCAACAACATCACAAAGCGGAAGCAAATTTAAAACTTAAGGGCGTCATGCCACATCTAGGTATAATCACAGCCTAGATGCACAGGCTAAACATAAGAAACGAACTAAGCTGTCATATATAAAATAAAATAATCCTCAAGTCATAACCAACAATATTCAAATCACTAGTCAAGAGTATAATGTCAAATCTCAAAGGCACACAGGCCCAAAAACCAAATCCAAAGTCTAAGCATCATAAAACTAAGTCTAAGCGTCCTCAAAGATAAGCTCTAACGCGCTCGCGCTCAGACTACTCCATACCTGGAAAACACGCAAAGAACCATTAGCAAAAGAATGCTAAGCAACCACCATTCACACCCGCAAGGAGATATAGATATACATAATCTTG
>CP025651.1:14730790-14756311 GCA_003576665.1 Ipomoea trifida
ATTTTCATTGTGGTGTGTTTCTTAACATTGAGTGGTGTATTTCGTAACATTGAGTGGTGTGTGACCGCACGGCCGCACGGGAGAGCACGGCCACATTTGAACAAAAATCTATATATATATATATATATCAAATTGAAAGAACTAGCCCAATTAGAATTAATTAAATTGCCCAAGGAATTAATTAACGAACGAAAGGCTTGAATGAATTTACGGGGTGTTACAGATCTACGGTGCTAGGTGTGGCCGATTTGGTCATTCGCTGGCTGCTTGCTGGATGGCGAAGGAAAGAGACATGAGGAGTGGGGAAGGGGTGGAAATGGCGGAGGAAAGAATGATTGAGGGCGGTGTCTTGATGGTGAACGGCGGAGATGAAGTTCGCGGCGTTGTTGATCGGAGAGAAGTCGATACAGAGCATAGGAACAAAGGGGAGGGTGTTGGGTCTGGATTTGGACCGGGTCAGAGTTATCCTGGGCCTGGTTTGACAAATTTGGCCCATGAGGGGCTGATTTCTGCTAGACTGAGGAATATTGAGGTTCAAGGGCCCGGAACTAATGTTACACATAATAAAAATTAGGAGCAAAGCTCCTCTCTGCCTGAAGCTGTAGAAATGGAGCAAAATTCTTCTCTGGTTTTGAATATTACTGGGAATGAGCCAATTAAGGTTGGGTCGAGTGGTAGAAGCAAGGGTAGAAGGAAAAGGAAAAAGAGGGGTTTTAGGGTAGGGAATGCGTTGCAAATCCTTGCCTTGGATTATGGTGATGAAGAGAGGCTAGATGGACTAGAAAAATGGATTGAGGATTTAAAAGAAAAAGTGGGGCATGATAAGGAATTGGTTCGGGCAGTTGATGAGGCATACGAGGAGGTTCTAGAATTATTTGAAGAGGCCTTAGAAGAGTTGGGATTGTCCGGAGATGATATGGATGATGAATTGGTTTGTAAGGCTGCCTTAATTTTTTGGAAAAAGTGGGAAAATATTGTGCAAGCTGGTAAGGAGTTGAGGGAGTTGCAGGCTGTAGAGGAAGGGCAGCTTAGTAGTGGTGGGGTGGAAATGGAAGAATCTAAAGAGAAGGATTGTGAGAGTGATGTGGAGGAGGGGTTCCTTGAGAGTAGTAATGCATGGATTGATGAATTAGAAGATTTGACGGGTGTAGAATGGTTAAATGGGGTGCTTGTGGAAATCAAATCGTATATGGATGTGGTGTTTTGTAAGGTATGGCGAATTCATTTGGAGAATAGAGATGAAATGGCTCGAAAAGCATGTGTCATTCTAATGGAAATGGATAAAGCTGATCCATCGGGAGGGTGTCTAGGCTCGAATACAAAATTGGGTCGCCAATTAAGAGCGAATCAAGAGTGGTTAGGGGGGAAGTTGTGTAGATGGGCATGGAGGGCACATGGCCCGGGATATGATGAGTGATTCCTCCAAAAGAAGAGGCATTAGCTATGTTCTTAGTATGGGAATATAGTTACTGTAAAATGAGGCTGCCAGAATGGTAGCATGGTTAAACAAAAGGATTCATGTTTGCTGCTATGTTTTGCTACTATTAATGTCTACATAACTTGGAGTTTTGATGGGATGAACTTGACAGCTAATGGACAGTGTTGCGTATACGAATTAAAGGCAGAGGTACTGAGCAGGAATCTGAGAGGGAATATAATTTGAGATGGAATTAAAGGTGGTAACTGTATCATTTAGTTGAGCTGAGTTTCAATTAAAATTGCAGGGGTGAGTTTAGAGAAATGATGGAGAATGATTGTGAAATATGGTGTGATGAAAGTTAGCTACTGCAGTGGGGTTTTGCTGTTAGCATTAATACAACATTAATACAGTGGAATGGCATAGCATATGAAATCTGATTGATGAGTGATAAATCATCTTGATTGGAATAAACACTACAAAAAACGCGTTTTAACGACGGAATTAGCGACGGAATCATTCCGTTGCTAATTTAACGACGAAATAGCGACGGTTTAGCGACAGATTTACTTATTTTTAAAAAATTGAAAATTAGTGACGGATTAGCGACGGATTAGTGACGGAATTTTGCGACGGAAAAATTTTATCGTTAATCCGTAGCTAATTTTAGAGGTAAAAATTCGCGCATAAACTTGTGACGGATTAGCGACGGATTTTATCGAAAATTTGGCGCTAATTTTTTAGACGCAAAATAAACCCGGGAATAGTGAGCGCGAATTTTTGTGACAAAATCTAGCGACGGAAATTTTAATCCGTTGCTAAAGTAGCGACGGATTTAAAATTCCGTCGCTAGATAATTAACGAAATGAGCAAAATTTTTTCAAAATAAAATCTAGCGACGGAATTCGAATCCGTCGCTAGATCTAGCGACGGAATTCAATTCCGTCGTTAAATCTAGCGACGGATTCGAATTTCCGTCGCTAAAAAATTAACGAAGCGGGTTGAAAGTTTTTTAAAAATCAAATCTAGCGACGGAATTCGCGTCCATCGCTAATTCTAGCGACGGATTTGGAATCCGTCGCTAAAACTAGCGTAATACGAGATTGAGTCTACTCTACGATTATTCTATTCTAGTGACGGATTTTAAATCCGTCGCTAAATATGATAACCCTAGGTTATATGGGCATTTTAATTTTGCAGCCGCTTCTTCTCCTCTCGCTTCTCCTTCTCCCTCTCGTTTCCTCTCTCCCTTCCCCGCCGGCAAAACGGAGCAGCACCAGCGGCGGCGAGGCTTCCCGTGGTGGTGGACGGCGCAGCAGGTAACAATGACAGCCAGACCTCGGCCCTCCCGTCCTCTCTTTCTCGACGAAGGCTGCAGATCGGCGTAGCAGACTAGCAGGCAGTGGCGACGGCGGTATGACTCTTGCGGCGTAGCAGCTCCGTGGACCTCCGTTTCTTCCCTCCTCTTCTCCTTCTCGCCAACAGCAGACGGTCAGCAACAGTCCAACAGATTGACGCCAAATCAACAGATCTCCTCTGTTTCCGGCGACCTTGGTGGGTGAGCAGCGACAGGTAGATCCCGGGCAGCAACATATCGACGCCAGCCTCCTCTCGGTAATATTTTGATTGAAATTATTAATTATTAATTATTTTAGTATAAAAGGAATTGTGTGTTGAGCATATAAATAGCCTTAAAAGAAGAGTAGAAAGGACCAAAATTCAAAACGATTGAGATGCATGTTATTCAAAGACAAATATCTATTAGGTGACTATTCTGTACATATGGAAGTAGTTACTTTGGAATTGAACTTTGATCTCCTTGTGCAATACCACTATGCATTCACAAAATATCTATGCCTACATGATCTTGTATTGAACTCAAAACAGATATCATTATTTCCTTATGTGAGAAATAAAATTTTATTCAGGCACAAGGGGAAAATAAATTTTAAAGCAAAGACCAATATCTATTAAGTTTTCCTGTTGATTAAGCTAAAAAATTTGAAAGCTTGTACTAATAGCTGTTCCCTGGGGAACTAGATTGCAATAGTTTTCAATAATTTTGTTTAAATTATTTGCAAGAGACACCATATTTTTATTTTTAAGGTGAATAATTGTGGTTCTCAATGCAATTCTGTTAGAGCTGAAATTTCTATTGTTAATAACACTTTATTAATGATTTTAGTATAATTATTGATGGTGTTAGAGCTGAATTTTCTATTGTTATATTTTGATTTTCACTTGTTGAAACCATGTAATAATAAATACATAAAAAGCTAAGTTGGTTCTTGAACATGCAGATAGAATGGGCTGCAAAAGATACTTAACTGCAAAAGATATCGTAGAAGGTTCTCCTAATCTTAACCTTGAATTTGTGGCACATATCTTCCAGCATAGGTGAGAAAACACTAAACACTTTTGGAACCTTACAGCTTCAAAGCAGGTGTGATAAGTCAGATTCATTTTATATTTCCATCTCAACAGTCAACATATGGAAAGGTGCTTTCAAGCTCCAGCTGTAGAGCTTGAGCAACTCTTAAACAAAAAAAAAAATTGCATTTCAGCTTTTGCAAATCACATATTTGAGGACTAGGAAGATAACTGTTGTTTAACTTTTTCTAGATATTTTAAATTCAACAACTCGTTTCTTCTATACATTTTCATCACTAGTAATATATTTATCTCTGTATCACTATACCATTTTCTTGTTAAAAGCTAATTTTCTAAACACCATCTCCTGAGCATTAGAGCAATCCAAATCTTGCAGATAAAAGATTAAATTGAGTTGTTATTGATAAAGCATTTTAACCTTAATAAGTTTGTTCTTGAACCTCCTATTTTCAGCTTACTTGTGGCAGTTAATGCGGTTCAATATGCTTCAGCTTTTAAAGAATTTGAGGTCTCATTCCCTTGGAAAGGAAATCACTGATGCAGACATTTTAGACTGGGCTAACAGCCAAGTGAAAAGTTCTGGAAGGCATGGCCATATGGCTAGCTTTAAGGTATCTTTTCCAAAGAGTTATTTTAGATTCACCTGGTAGATATTAAACATACGCAACTACGCCTTAACCCAGTCTAGTAAGTCTTGAAAAATACTGAGGTGAAAAAAACTATTCTGATGAGTATTCAGATGAGTTTTCCATCCAGTTTTTTGCAGTTACCATGGTTCATCCTAGGGACTAATTAAGGTTATTTTACAGAATAAAAGGCTATCAGATGGTGTCTTTTTCCTTGAGCTGCTTGGCGCAGTATATCCTCGAGCTGTCAACTAGAGTCTGGTTACAAAAGGAGAAACTGGTATGTTTCTTTTTAATTTTAATCAGATCAATGGCCTATTTTGAATATTTTTCCTGGTTTATCTTAGTGCTTTTTCTACTTTTCAATATAGACATTTTTCCTTGTTGAGTAAATGTCTTCTAAATAATGTTGTTAGTTTGTGTATGCGCACTTAGGGGTGCATTCTTCGGTTGACTTAGGGGTGCATTATTATGTTGTAGTGTTTAATTTGACCCTCTTTTTTACTTCTCTTTTTTTTTAATTAATTTCTTTTTAAAAAAAAAAAAGAACTTTGGGTGACATAGAGGAAGAGAAAAAAAAATGAATGCAACCTACATCATTAGTGTGGCAAGGAAGCTCGGATGCTCTGTCTTTATACTGCCTGAAGATTTAATTGAGGTAATACTTTCTGATCAGTTTGCCCTTTATTTGAGGGTTGGTTATCTCTATCCTTGTCTCCTTGGGAAATGCTTAACCTTCTATTTACTTGAACTTTTGAGTTTAAAACTTATGTTTGATACTTGATGCTTGAATTGCAGGTGGGTGGGTGGAGGAGATCATGTTCATGGTTTCAAGACTTTGATTTTGCTAGACTTCCTCAACCAAAAAAGCTACTTTCACACTTTTGTTACGTAATTGTAATTTTGATTTTATAGTATTGTGTTTTGATAATATACATTATTGTATTAAAGTGTGATTTAATGTATTGTGTTAAGTATAAAGTTTGATAATAGTTTAATTTTATGATGATATAAAGTTTGATGTTAATTTGATAGTAGCAGGTAGTGTTGATGATAATAGTGTTAGATATAGTGTTAAATCTTTAATAGGTAAATTTAAAAAAAAAAAAAGGGGGTTTTAATTATAAAAATAAAATCTTTTTTTTTTAAAATATATAATTAGCGACGGAAATATCAGTTGCTATTCCCTTTCAAATTCGTCTTGAAACTAGGAAATTAGCGACGGATTGTTTCTTGATCTAACGACGGATTTTCCGTTGCTAGATTTAGCGACGGATTTTGTCGTCGGTATTCCCTCACAAATTTCATCATCAAATTCGTCGCCGAAAAAACTTTAGCGACGGATTTATTTTACTAGCGACGGATATTTCCGTCGCTAAACTCTCGCGACGGACAAAATTTTTGTCGCTAAATTCTAGCAAGGAGGGTTTTTGTGACAGACGGATTCCGTCGGTAATCCGTCGCTAAACCCTTTTAGCGACGGATTTTGCCCTTTTAGCGACGGATTTTGTCCGTCACTAAAAACGCGTTTTTTTGTAGTGAAAATTGAGGTGGAAATGGACACAGTAGCTATGCTACTGGAAATTGAGGGAAATTTTTTGAATTGGAGGATTGGTATTTGATTCTGAAGGAAGGTGGAGGGTAGTGGATTGAGTTCTGAAGTTCATGCAGCTGTTGAAATGAATTTGAAATGGATAATTGGTATGGATTTGAAATGGTTTGAGTAGCTGGAAAAATTATGAATTGCTAATTGGTATGGATTTAATGTTGTATGGGCTGCAAGTTGGGCATGAGAGTTGGCTGAATTAAAATGGTACAAAGCTTCTGGAGTTTAATTCTCAGGTTGGGAATTAAATATGGGCTCATTATGTGGTAATGGATTTAATAAAGATGGGCCGAAATGGGCTGTATGCCTGGATCATGGACTCTGCGAAATGAGAAGTGCATGGATTTGGGCTGAATGTAATAGGCTTACATTAATTTCTAGGCTGCTTGGTAATGGACGAATGGTTTAATTGGGTCTACATGGAAATTTGATGAAATATGAAGAGTTGGGCTAGTGTTTGCATTCTAGTTTTGGGCCTTTCTTGTATGAAGGGTTTAGATGAATTTTGCAGCCCAATTGGGCCTTTCATTTAATAGGCTTTATGGTAGGCCTAGTTAAATTTGATAGGGCTTAGCCCCTTTGTTCTTGTAGGCCTTTAATGGCTCATTTTTGTAAGGCTTCGGCCTCTTTTGATCAATAAAGTTCAATGGTTTGAAATACAAAAAAAAAAAAAAAAAAAAAAAAAACCCTAAACCCTAACCCATTCTTCACTTTCCCTCTCTCTCTACTTTCTCTCTCTAGGGAGAATTCTCTCCCTTCTCTCTAAAATTCCACTCTCTCTCTAAAAATACCAAATTCCCATTATGCCCAAAACTCATATCTTCATGTGAAAAATCATAATTCCTTATGAATTTCATATGAAAATTCATATCTTCATATGAATATTCATATATCTTTCAAATCCTCATAATAGTCATATAATATTCATAATTTTCATACATTCGAATTTCCAGTCTGTTTAGTCTCACGACTAACAGTATACGCACATTCCACTCATATTCCATCTGTATACATATATATTCGTCATATTCATAATAGATGCAAGAGGAGGTCGGCGACGTGTTGCTGGATGGGAATGGAGATCGATTGCCGGAGGTGGAGACGGTGATCGGCGAGTTTCAGGCGGTGACTGGCGGAGCTCAGGCAGTCCGATGTGGCGATCACAAGCCGGATTGGGCCTTATTTCCAGAAATTACTCCGCAAGGCAGCGATAAAGTAGTAGGCCCTCAAACAGAATCTCGATCTGGAATTTGGCAGGGAGAATCCAAAAACCGTCTACAGAAGCCGATAGTGAGGATCTCAACACATGAGTAGGAGAGTTTAGCTGCAATTGAGAGCAGTGTTACCTTGATCGGTCGGTTTGTGAGGGAGAGGCCGCCTTTGGAGGCCATTAGGGCGAGCATCGGTGCGTCTCTTCATCTAGAAGGAGAGGTTCAGATTGGCTCTTTGAATAGGAGAACGATTTTGATGCGGTTTACTTTGGAGGCCGATTGTAGAAGAACGTGGTTGAGGAGCCAGGCAATGGTGGAGGGTTCTCGCGTCTGGTTCTCCAGGTGGACGCCCGAATGGAAGGCGGACAGAGACTCACCTTTGGCTATGGTATGGCTTTCTTTACCTAATTTACCTCAACACCTCTTTAATCTGCATATGATTTCTCGTGTATGTGCTCCGATTGGGAGGGTGGTGATGTTGGATGCGGCGACTATTCGTAGAACAAGGCCAAATGTGGCTAAAGCTACGGTTGAAATTGATGTCTCTAAACCTTTGGTTGAGGAGGTATGGATTGAAATTGATGGGGGGAATGGAAATTTGGGAGGATTCGGGCAGAGGATTGATTTTGAGAAGGTGCCGATGTATTGCTCCTGTTGTGGCCGATTTGGTCATCTGGAGGCGATGTGTCGGAGACGTTTGGGAAAAGGTGCGGAGGTGGCTGGGCCACTGGAGCCGAGAGAGGTGGTGGGGGATCGCCACCCAGAGCCGGTGGTGGATCTCCAGTGTGATCAGGTAGCAGATCCGCAGAGAGGCGAGGGAGAAGATGGGGTAATTGGGCCGGGTCTTGTGGAAGTGGGCCAAGCCCAACAAGGAGTTTCTAGTGCTAGCATTTCTGTTAGTTTTAATGAATGGGCTGAAAAATTGAAGGCCAAAATGGGTCACGATCATGAATTGGTAAAAATTGTAGAAGAAGCTAAGCAAGAAGTAATGGCATTCTTTGAACAAGCATATAAAGATTTGGGCCAGCTTGGATATGAGGAGGCTGAGGATCTGGTACATAAAGCTACGGCAATTTTTGTTGGTAAAATTGCAGCTCAAAGGCAATGTGAAGGGAGTTCTAACAATGCTAGTGGGCCTGCGGGACTGATTAATATTGAAATAGGCACTAATATTGGCAGTAAAGGCGCTGTAGAAGTGGAATTGCATGAGACTCAGGCTGGGCTAGAAATAACTCAAGCTAGCTACACTGGAAATTCGATGGCAGTCCGAGAAATGGACCAACAAAAAAATAATAAGATAGTTGCGGATGAGTCAGTGGGCTCTAGTAGCAAAGAAGCAGTGGTTAAAAATCAAGAAGGTGGGCCGGTGGATTCAAACAAGGAAGTAGATGGGCCTGCAAGAAATGAGAGCTCTTGTAGTAATACTATTGTTGGATCAATCGAATCAATGGAGACGCCGTCAGTGAGCAAAAAGAAGCCTAAATGGAAAGAGAATTGGGATAAGGTTAATGTAAAGGAATGGTGTGAGGAAGTGGACAAAGAATTTGATGAGGATGAGGAATTTGCGAGAATAGTTCTAGAAACTATGGGTGAGGTGAAGGCTATTGCTAAGAAAAAGATATGGAAAAATGGAGATGAGGATTATGATGTACCATCCATGGAAGAAGCGGTGAAAATTATGATGAGGAAAATTGATGCTAGTACGGTTAAGGAGAAATTTGGACCAAAAACGACCGTGGGGTTTGGGCTTCGGCATAGACTCACGGTGGGTTTGAAGTTATGTAAATGGTCGGAGGGTTACTTTGAAGGAGTTGCAGGTGTATGGGATTGAGTGAGGTGGGAATGTGTAGATTTGAGAGTGTCTGCTGGTGATCTGGACAGTTTATTTCATTTTTGAATTTACATGGAATTTTATGGTGGAGTAGAAATTAATGATGATGAATTGGGTATGCTGGCCGAACACAATTCTGGGAGGTATGGTTAGGCTATTAAAAATAATTGGTTTATAGAGCAGATGGACATCTAATCTATTTTTGATTTGGGATGTTAAGTGATGGGCTATATGGTTCATGCTACTGGAATGGATGGAATGGAATATGGGAATTAATTGGAGGAGTTGGGCTGAAATTGGAGATTTGGGATGGCCGAATGGGCCTATTTGGAATTAAATATGGGCTCACAAACACAAATAAATTGGAGATTTTGGATTAATGGGCTGAATGGTTTGATGGGATTATGGATTTATGGGCTCATCATTATTGAATGGGCTGAATGGGCCTTTTTGAGGGATTTGGCTGATCTCTTAATTAGGCTCTAGTTTACATTGTTACCCATTTGGGCCTTTTTGTGTTAGACTAGATGCTAGCTCTTAAGATGTATTTAGGGCCTTGGCCCCCTTTATGTTTGTTAGCCTTTTTTGGCCTTTTTGAGGTTGTAAGGCTTTAGGCCTCTATTTGTGAGCCTTAGGTCACTTTTGGGCCTAAGGCGTCTGTAAGGCTTCGGCCTCCATTTTTACTCAATAAACGCAGTTGGTTAAAAAAAATAAAAATAAAATAAAAAAAATAAACAAAAAACAAAAAACAAAAAAAAAACCCTAAACCCTAAACCCCAAACCCGACGCCATTTCCACCCCCTACTTTCTCTCTCTAGAATGCTCTCCCTTCTCTCTAGGATTTGACTTAGGGAATTTTCCAAAAATTTTTTCTGGAATTTTTGCAAAAGCTACCGTAGGCATAATCCGGCGAGGTGGTGACGCTCCGATCTGGTAAGAAGATGGCGCCGCCGGTGGCGTCGCCTTCAAAGCCGGCATCCAAGAAGGTGCGGAATGATCGCCGTGAAGAGAATCGGACGCAAAAGTCTGATCAAAATGGCGACAAGGAGAAAGATCGGATACTGATGTCCGATCAGGAGGATCCGCTGGCTTCGAAATCAGAGGAAGCAAAGGAAATCGAAGAAGGAAATTGCGTGAGTAATCCAGAACTGGTGGAGGATGGAAATCTTGAGACAAATCCGGAAGAATCAAAGAGCTCGCCAAGACCACATGAATCATCGAGTTCATATTCTGAGGAGATGAAAATCCGATTGGGAAATCTTGAGGTACCAATCGAAACTGAAGTGTTGGATGATTTCCAATTGCGAGCTGCGAAGGGCGAAGAAACGATGGAGCAATTGCTATCTAAGTATGTTCTGACGAAGGTCTCGGATGCGATTAAACGGAAGGCAGAAACAATGTCAAATAGCATATTGGAAGACGAATTCCAAAAGGAATTACAGCAGAAAATTGCAGCTCCGATCACAGAGAAGAATGAAACACTTGATCGGATGGGGGAAAACATAAATGAAGAAACAATCCAGGCTGGTAAGAAGGAAGTTACATTTGAAGTAACTATTGATGAGAAATTAGAAAAAAGGAATGTGCTCAAACCACCAATGGAAAGGGATTTTGTGGTCACAAACACTGGCAATGTGGCTACTGTGAGTGTAATCAAATCAGGGGAGAAATTAATGGGGAAAACAATATAAAAAGAGCAATGCACTGAAGGTGTTTGTGAAAATGTTGCTGAGAGAAAACTGAACCCTGAGACCAGAAAGAACATGCAGAATGTAGAAGGGAAAGGAGAAATACCAAAGGCAGCAGAGAATGTAAGAGGGCCATTGCCCCAAGGAGGGAAGAACATGGGAATGGGAAGAGGATTGGGACAAAATACAAGACCTAGCCAAGGGAATCAATGGGGAGGAACAGGGAGCTATGCTTCTCTATTCTCCAATGATGTGAGCAAGAGAGGAGGTGGTATTCTTACTGGATTACCCCCTCCAGAGATAGAGGAGAAAACACCAGGCCTTCACAGAGGTCTTCCATCAATCAGATTCAAGGAGAATGAGGTATGTCAAATGAATGCTATTGAAAATCATCTTTTAATAGGCAAGTTCTCTAGAGGTAAGCCTACTTTGGAGCAAATCAGAAAGCATTTTGAAGCTAGGTTTATTCTCAAAGGAACTGTGGACATTGGCTGGGTGGATCCTAGGCATGTGTCCATGGCCTTCTCACATGAGAAGGATTGCCTTGACATTCTAATGAGAGAACATATATTCTTTTATGGGAAATTTCCAATGAGACTCTTCAGATGGACTATGGGCTTCTCAACAGAGAAGGAGTCTAGTCTGGCCCCAGTATGGATTCAATTGCCAATGCTTAGTGCAAACTGCTTCTCTGTGGCTGCACTTAAGCAGATCTATAACCAAGTGGGGAGATTTTTAGCCCCTGATGCTGCAACATTGAACTTCACTAAACCTAGCTATGCTAGAGTCAAAGTAGAAGTTGATCTATTAAAACCTAGGGTTGATGAGATCTATATTGGATTCTCAGAAAACCCAGGGATGGAAGATAAAGGATATGTGCAAAAGGTTGTGTATGAAAGGATGCCACAATATTGTGGCAAATGTTTTAAACAAGGGCATGGGGAGGATATTTGCAGGGCAGGGATTTTTGCTATGTTTGTAGGTAATACCACAGGAGGAGATATCAGAAATCAGGGGCAGAATCAGGCCCTGAAACAGAACATGAGACAAACTGGTGCAGACAGATTCTCAGGGCAAACTGCCCTGGGAAGGAATGGAAATGGCTTTAACATAAAAGGGAATCAGAGGGAGAAGGAGCAGGAGAGGGTGAAAAAAGAGGAAGAACAAGAGAGAAATCAGAAAGGAAAAGAGCATGAGAGGATTCAGAATGAGGTAAAAAAAGAGGGAGAATTCTGTGATTGGGGAGGTGGAAAAGGAGGTAGAGGGGGGTATAGTGTGAGAGGAGGTGTTGGTGGAAGGGGAAGAAATGAAATAAGAGGAGGAAGAGGTGGGGAAGGAAGACAATCCACAAAAGAAAATGAGGGGAAAAGAATATATGAGATAAGGAAGAAAAGAAAAGCAATAGAACTAAAAAACAATTTTCAGACCCTGGGAAGGCTAGATGAGGAAGGAAGATCAAACAAGGCTAATTTTGATCCTAGGGACTCTGAAAATAGTGAGGAGGATGGTGATGATTCAGATTATAGTGGGAATGAGGGAGACATAAGTGAGGAAAGTGAGGACAGTGATGGAAGTAAGGAAGAAGGTAGTCAAGAGAGTGGTGAGGATGGGGAAAAGATTAAGGAGGTAAATGAGGGGGTTCAAGAGGTGATGCAGCAGTTAAATGTGTCCCCCACTAAGACTGTGGGTGGGGCACAAGGATCTGCCCAGGTGGAGGAGATGGGCCCTCCTTTTGAGACACACAAATGAAGTTACTATGTTGGAATGTGAGGGGGGTGGGATCACTTGGCTCCCTTCACAGATTGAAGAATTTGGTAAGGAAATATAAGCCTAGGGTGCTCTGCTTATTGGAGCCTTTTAGGCATGAGAATCAGATAGAGGAATATGCTTTTAAGCTTGGCTTTGAGAGGGGAAGACATGATGGAAATGGGAAAATCTGGATATTTTGGGAGAAGGATGTACATATGCAGATGATGGGAAAAGAGGACCAGTTGATTACAATCAAAATGGAACATGCAGAATTAAGGCAAGGACTATGATAGTAGGACAAGACAAGAGTTGTGGGAAAGGTTGGAGGAAATGGTTGAGAGACAGATGAAGAATGAAGCATGGAGTGTGATGGGAGACTTTAACTGTATCCTAAGGGCTGAGGAAAAAAAAGAAGGCCTGGTATACAATATGGCAAAAAGTGTGGCATTTCAACAGTGCATAGACAAAGCAGGACTAAGGGAAACAGTGTATTATGGTAATACCTTTACATGGTGGAATGGGAGAAGTGAGGGACAGGGAGTGTGGAAAAGATTGGATAGGTGCCTGGTAAATGGAAACTGGGAGGTGGAATTGCAGACTTATGTTCAGCACCTATCAAAAACAACATCTGACCACTCTCCTCTGGTGATCAATATGGAACCTCCAATAAGAATGGGAAGAAAGCAGTTCACATTTTTGAATGCATGGATGGAGCATGAGCAATTCTTGCATGTAGTAAAAGAAGCTTGGGAAATGGAGGTTCAAGGTAATGCAATGTATGTGTTTCAATCAAGGTTGAAGAATGTCAAATATGCACTAATCAAATGGAACAAAGAAACTTTTGGGAATATATTTGAAAAACTAGAAAAATTGGAGGAGACAGTGAAAAACCTGGAAATTGAAATGCAGAATAACCCCTCAGAAAGAAGAGTGCTAGCCTATAAGGAGATGCAGCCTAAGTTGCAGAAACAAATTGTTATAGAAGAGAAATATTGGCAGCAGAAAGCTCATATTCAATGGGTTGAGGATGGGGAAAGGAACTCCAAATACTTTCATGGGCTTGTGAGTGAAAGAAGGAAAAAACAAGTGATATACAGAATTAAAGATGAAGAAGGGTTATGGGTGAGCAATCAGGAGAGAATCTCTGAGATGGCAGTGGAATTTTTTCAGAAATTATATACAGAAGAAGGAATTGAGCAGAACATAGAGGTGTTTGAATGTTTGGAAAGCATAGTAACAGAGGAGGAGAACTTAGGGCTTACTGCTACACCTACAATGGAGGAGGTTAAGAGTGTTGTTTTCAGTATGAAGTCCTGTAGTGCTGCAGGGCCAGATGGATTTGGGGGAAGATTTTATCAAGGATGTTGGGAGATTATAAAAGAGGATATGCTAGCAATGATCAGAAGATTTTTTGAAGGGAAGGCCCTAACTAAGGCCATCACTCACACTGCAATTGTAATGGTACCAAAAGTCAACAATCCATCTCATTTTTCTGAGTTCAGGCCAATCAGTTTAAGTAATTTTTCAAGCAAGGTCATAACAAAAATCATGGTTCTCAGGTTGGCAACAGTACTGTCCAGAATAGTGTCACCATTTCAGTCTAGTTTTGTGAAGGGAAGAAGTATTGTAGACAACATTTTGTTAGCTCAAGAGCTGTGTCATGGGATGTCAGTTCTTAATGAAGATATAATTCTCAAGTTAGACATGACAAAAGCGTATGATAGGATGAATTGGAATTGCATTTACACTGTTCTGAGGAAGTTTGGATTTTCTGAAGGGTGGATAAGCTTGGTTGAAAGGACAATTGATAATATTTGGTACTCAGTTATAGTGAATGGATCCCAAAAAGGTTTTTTCAAAGCAACCAGAGGATTAAGGCAAGGGGACCCATTATCTCCTAGCGTGTTCATCATTGCAGCAGAATTGCTATCTTGCCTGGTTAGAAGGGAGGAGGTTTCATTTACATAGCCTAGCAGAGGGCCTGGTGTGCACCATCTTGCTTTCGCTGATGACATGTTGATATTCACATCTGGAAAAGGAAATGCACTTGGCAATACACTGGAGGCTATTGAGAGATATGAGGAGCAGTCTGGACAACTGGTCAATAAAAGTAAAAGTGCATTTTATGTGCATAAAAAACCATCCAGAGCTGTTGTGGAAAGGGTTAAGAGGGTTACCAATTTTCAACACAAAGAATTCCCATTCATCTATCTAGGTTGCCCAATATATATGGGAAGAAAGACAGTGCAGTTGTTCTCATTTCTAATGGACAGAATCATGACAAAATGCAAAGGTCGGCAGACTAGGTTGCTATCACAAGGAGGAAAGGCAGTCCTAATAAAATCTGTGCTTCAAGCTATGCCAATGCACGTGTTTGCAGCTATCAAGCCACCAAAAACAGTGATAAAAAAGATGGAAAAAATGTTTGCTGAATTCTTTTGGGGAAGAGCTGAGGGGAAGGATAAATATCACTGAAGTTCTTGGGAGACTCTTGCTAGACCTTTAGAAGAAGGTGGTGTGGGGTTTACAAGTCTGAATGAGATTGTGGAAGTAGCTGGAGTTAAACTTTGGTGGAATTTCAGAGTGGAAACTACTGTATGGCAACAGTTCATGATGGCAAAGTACTGTCAGAGATCCCATCCAGTTTGTAAAACATGGCAATACAAGGACTCACATATTTGGAGAAGAATGGTTGAGGTGAGAGAGAAGGTGGAGGCTGAGATTGTATGGGAGATAGGAGAAGGAAAAGTGAATGTGTGGTGGGGTAACTGGACAGGGAGAGGGGCTATAGCAAAAGAATTTGATATAAGGGGTAAAGGGCAATCAAAAGAACAGCTGAGTGCTTACTGGGAAAATGGAGGGGTGAATTATGAGAGGTTGGGGATTACAGAAGGAGGTGAGACTGGGAAGGTGGTTTTAACAGAAGGAAGGAGAGATGTGGCAGGCTGGGCTCCAGATCATGAAAAGCAATTCTCCACAGCTGCAGTTAAAAAATGGCTAAGAAAGCAACAAAACCTGGCTGGGGGCCATTGGAACAGAAATGCTAATCTATGGTGTAAGAAGGTGTTTGCAAAACAGGTTCCATGGAAGATGTCAATGTTTGTATGGAGGGTATGGAGGTGGAAAGTTCCTACTGATGATGTGTTAAAAAGATTTGGTTACAATATAATATCAAAATGTCATTGCTGTCAAGCTCCTCAAGCTAGTGGGCTTGTAACACCCCGTAAATTCGTTCAAGCCTTACGATCGGCAATTAATTCCTTGGGCTATTTAATTATTTTAATTGGGCTAGTTCTTTCAATTTAATACATATAAATATATATATTTCTTGAGCCTAATTTAATTATTCTAATCAAGAGCCCAATTCTTGAATTTATTCTTGTAAGGGATTTTATTCAATTTGGATCCTTACAATTCTTGTAATTAAAATATTCTTACATGGACCAATTTCTTAATATATATAAGTATAATGTCTTTAAGACATCTTATGGGCTTCTTTATCCTAATATATATATTTAATTGTAAGGGATGAATTCATTAGCCCAACTTATTATTCTTGTACATATTATATTTTTGTAAGTAATATAATATATGATTTGAGCCCATTCCATATTAAAGTCTTTCACCCTAATACATTATATGTATTGTAGTATATATATTCAAGACTAAAAATCCCTAAAGGTTTTCACTCTCTCTCTTCCCTACACTATACTTTCACGCCATTTTCATCCTAAAATTATCCAAATTTGATCTTCATTTCTCCTACAAGTTTTCAAGTCAAGATTGCTCCTTTAAGCTTGTTTAGGATTGGGTAAGTGCATCTAGCTAAGAATCTACCTTGCATTTTATGGTTTTTCTAGTCTTTATGAATATTCTTATGTGTGTTCTTTTGGGGTTCTTTGGGTAAACGATGATCAAGAAGGTGGTGGGGCTTTGTGATCATTGTTGAGGCTTGGCTAGGTGGAAAGAGCTCCTTGAGGTAACCACTATGTCCATCAAAATCTATTTTTACACTCTCATTCTATATGATATGTTTGGTGTTGGAAATCCTGAAATTTCTTGGTGTTTAGCCCTATTCTTGGTTGTATTTTGTTGGAATTTCTTGATCTTGTGTCTTGATCTTGGCCTATTGTTGTTGTGATCATTTGTTAGTTGGATTTCCATATTTTTGGCCTCTAAATAGATGAAATGTTGGTGTATTTGGATCTGATTATTGCATTCTGGAATGGTATTCTCGTGTCTGTGCATTGAACTGTATTCTAGGAGTTGGGTTTGACCTTGCGGAGGTCCAAGGCGGTATAATGTAACCCGCCGAGGTGATCCGCAAGGTTGGAGCGGTGTGCACGGGCGGAGGTGGCAGGCCCGTTGAGGAGGGTCGGCTCCTCCTTGCGGAGGAGGGCGGCGGAGGGGTGAGCTCCGTTGATGGGTTCCGTAAAGTCTCTAGAAGTTGGATTCCAGAGACTGTTCTTGGTTGTTGTTGTTTGTTTGTTTCCCCTTTGTTCTGAATATTGTTGGAATGTTTTGTTGGGTATTCTACCATGTCTTTGGAGTATTTATTCATGCCGTTTGTTGGGTATTTATACCATATCTTGGAGTATTGATTCATGTCTTTTGGTTCCTCTTTTTGTACTCATGCTTTATCGATTCCTTGAATTCATTACCTGGGAGTTGGTTTGTGTTCATAGTTGAGATGAACACTTTGTTTGGTTGTTTGGGTTGAGGTTGGAGTAT
Organism: Ipomoea trifida; assembly: GCA_003576665.1. Taxonomy (NCBI): domain Eukaryota; kingdom Viridiplantae; phylum Streptophyta; class Magnoliopsida; order Solanales; family Convolvulaceae; genus Ipomoea; species Ipomoea trifida. Next base: position 14,748,041 of record CP025651.1, read on the forward strand.
GAGTAGGTGATGGTGGATTTCTTGGTATCGTTTGGAGGTTGTTGGGTAGACTGATTGTGCTACTATTGACTATTGACTTCTGACTTTGGACTTCGGTCCCTGTGATTGGGTTGATTACCCCTGTGATTGGACTTCGGTCCCTGTGATTGGGCTCATCACCCCTGTGTACCAGATTTCTGGATTCTGACTTCTGACTTCTGACTTCTGACTTCTGACTTCTGACTGTGGGTTTGGCTTGGTATGATGGTTGGTATGAGGGTTTGGAGGTTGGAGTTGGGATTTCTTTCTTGGTTCATGTATTCGTGAGTTCCTTGTGTTTATTCAGTTGATATCTTGTTGTTCTTGGTTATGGTTGGTTGGATTCTGTATGGTTGTTGTTCAGTTGGTATCTTGTTATGGATTCGTTGTCTTATGCTCTCGTTATTGGTTATTGGCTTCGTTTGGATGAGTCTTGGTTTATGATTCGTTCAGTTTATTGTTGTTGAGTATCCGTTTTGAACTATTGAACAGTTTGTTGGTGTTTATATTCTATATGGGTGTGTAAACCTATTTACAAGCTTATGTATATATCTATATCTCCTTGCGGGTGTGAATGGTGGTTGCTTAGCAGTCTTTTGCTAATGGTTCTTTGTGTGTTTTCCAGGTATGGAGTAAGTCTAAGCGCGAGCGCGTTAGAGCCTATCGTTATGAGGACGCTTAGACTTAGTTTATGTTGTTTAGACTTTGGTTTCGGGCCTGTGTGCCATTTGAGATTTTTATATACTCTTGACTAGTGGTTGGATATTGTTGAACATGATTTGAGGATTTATCTATGCATGATAGTTCAGTTCAATTCTTATGGTTAGCCTGTACATCTAGGCTGTGTTTTCTACCTAGATGTGGCATGATGCCCCTTAAGTTTTAAATTCACTTCCGCTATGTTATGTTTTTGGTTGAGATAGGCAGCTGTTGTGTTGTGTTGGTGTAGTCCGCACGAAGCCGAGGGTACATGCGTCTTTTTACGTTTCCAGCGAATAAAACCCTAAGTCGTCCGCCTATTTTCTCCGTTTCTTCTTTCCGTAGCAGCAAGAGCAAAGGAGTAGCGAAGCCTGCGATTTCTCTCCGTCTTTAATTCCCGTAGCAGCCAGAGCGCAACAGAGCACCAGAATCCGCAGATCTCCTCCGTCGACAGCGCCCAGGTCCGCGATCTGCTTCCGTCGACTACGCCCAGCTACGCGCGTTTTCCGCCAAGGTCCGCAACTTCGTCGTTCCCGTTCTCTCCGCGGCAGTCAACAATCAACACCCAACATGTAACACCCCACTTTTCCACCTCAGAAAATACGGGTAAAATTTTTTTTTTACAATTCAAATAGAATAGCGGAAGCCTTCAATCACTAACAAAAGGAAAAAGGGGCGTTATGCCACGCTCGAGTATCTTACTTATACTCAAACGCACAGGCTAAAACCAACTAATAACTATCACAACTTTCTAATTAATACAACGGTAAATTCTAATGGATTATAATATCTACATGATATTAAGGCGATTCGCTCTCATGCTCAATGTCATGTAATTCGTGCCTGCAAAATAACTAAAGAGGGGAAAACAATGTCAGCGCGACGGCTGGTAAGACTTACTCCACCCCGTAAAATGTTTTGCACATAGCACATAGCACTTTGGAGCATATAATTCCATATTAACCCCATATGATCTCTTTATACTCATCCACATAAATCATTTTTTTTTATCCATTAGAACATGCTTATCTCAATTCAACCACATAGTAAATAATCATGGATTATAATTTTGCATAACGTTTCATAAGAATCATACAATCATTGAATTCCTCATAAAGTACTATACTTTCACAACTTATCATTTTGCATGATCAATAGGAATCAAAAACCAATTTACTCACATAAATAATCATTTAACTCATAAAATTCCATAACATCCACATTTTACCATTTTCATAAATAATAAGGTTTAATCCTTTATTTACCATAGTATACATTTCAAAAATTATAAATTCTCAAATTCCTTAAAAACTTTACTTTGTGGCATACTTCCACACTATAAAATAGATTTTCTAAAATCAATAAATACATAGGGAAGCTCCTTATCATAATACATTGACAATAATACTTTTAAATAATTTGGAAATAAAGGTAATAGTATTTTTACCAAACCTTAGAAAAATTCAGTTGCATTCCCTTTGCTCAGAAAAATTTGATATATCGTGATGAAAATAATAATATGGAAGCATAATCATACATAAACGTAATGGGAAAGGGTCCTTTTATTTTCAGGCCCTAGTAACAGAACTTATGCTGTACTACACAAAAATTCCCATTTTCACTTTCGGAAACCGGACTCTAACCTTAAGTGTGCACACCCCCGAATGAGGATTCCAAGCCTCAACAGGAAGTTACCAGCCCTAGTAGCCAGGATAAAGTTTCTACTGACTACCCTGTAATTTAGGGTACACAGACCCGCTCCTACAGAACACACCATAGTGTTCTAGTACCCGAGGATTGTTCTTGACGGGTACTCCTCTACAACAATTAAATTACAATCACATAATCAAATTTCAAACTTCACATAGCTTCCAATTTTTAAGAAAATATAATTTTCCAAATCATTTTCCATACCAAAATCTCTTGAAAATTTGTAAAGGAATATTTTATTCGAAAACTCTAATTTGTCCAAAATTCTCAATCTCTTATAAAATAAAATTTTGAATAAAAGAAAAATCCTTATTCCCAAAAATGTCAAAAAGATCAATTATCACTAAAGATAATTTTAGAATAATTATCTATCCATATTTAACAAAAATCCATCCAAATTAACAAAGCAAATTATAACTTTAAAATAATAATTTTTTTTTATAAAACTACGTACATACGTACTGGGTACAAATATATACATACACTAAAATTCCTACCAACCACACAAATTCCTAATTTCATGCAAATACTAGCAATCAATTAATATCTCAATTCAAGATAATATTAATTAATAATATCACTTTACAACTAATACATACAAGATAATCTATACTATTAATAAAAACAATATCCTCAGTTTTAACTTCCCGCCCAAAACAGACCTATAATATTTTGGTATCCGTAATATTGTAAAATATGGTAATACAATTCCTATCCCTAATACAATTGTAAATTAAAATAGAATTCCTAATAAAATATATTCTTCACTACGTTCCTATTGTTAATACAATTCGAGACTATAATTACTAATGGTAGTAATTCAGTATATATATATCTCTGCAATGCAATCTATCTATCTATCTATCTATACTATTAATAAAAACAATATCCATAGTTTTAACTTCCCGCCCAAAACAGACCTATAATATTTTGGTGTGCGTAATATTGTAAAATATGGTAATACAATTTCTATCCCTAATACAATTGTAAATTAAAATAGAATCCCTAATAAAATATATTCTTCACTACGTTCCTATTCGTAATACAATTCTAGACTAGAATTACTAATGGTAGTAATTCAGTATATATATTTCTCTGCAATGCTATCTATATTATTAATAAAAACAATATCTTCAGTTTTAACTTCCCGCCCAAAACAGACTTATAATATTTTGGTGTGCGTAATATTGTAAAATATGGTAATACAATTCCTATCCCTAATACAATTGTAAATTAAAATAGAATTCCAAATAAAATATATTCTTCACTACGTTCCTATTCGTAATACAATTTTAGACTAGAATTACTAATGGTAGTAATTCAGTATATATATTTATCTGCAATGCAATCTATACTATTAAAAAAAAAACAATATCCTCATTTTTAACTTTCCGACCAAAACAGACCTATAATATTTTGGTATGCGTAATATTGTAAAATATGGTAATACAATTCCTATCCCTAATACAATTGTAAATTAAAATAGAATTCCTAATAAAATATATATTCTTCACTACGTTCCAATTCGTAATACAATTCTAGACTAGAATTACTAATGGTAGTAATTCAGTATAGATATTTCTCTGCAATGCAATCTATACTATTAATAAAAACAATATCCTTAGTTTTAACTTTCCGCCCAAAACAGACCTATAATATTTTTGTATCCGTAAAATTGTAAAATATAGTAATACAATTCCTATCCCTAATAAAATTGTAAATTAAAATAGAATTCCTAAGAAAATATATTCTTCACTACGTTCCTATTCGTCATACAATTCTAGACTAGAACTACTAATGGTAGTAATTCAGTATATATATTTCTTTGCAATGTAATCTATACTATTAATAAAAACAATATCCATAGTTTTAACTTACCGTCCTAAACAGACCTATAATATTTTGGTGTGCGTAACATTGTAAAATATGGTAATAGAATTCTAATAAAATATATTCTTCACTACGTTCCTATTCGTAATACAGTTTTTGACTAGAATTACTAATGGTAGTAATTCAGTATATATTTCTCTGCAATGCAATCTATACTATTAATAAAAACAATATCCTCAGTTTTAACTTCCCGCCCAAAACAGACCTATAATATTTTGGTGTGCGTAATATTGTAAAATATGGTAATACAATTCCTATCCCTAATACAATTGTAAATTAAAATAGAATTCCTAATAAAATATATTCTTCACTACGTTCCTATTCGTAATACAGTTTTAGACTAGAATTACTAATGGTAGTAATTCAATATAGATATTTCTCTGCAATGCAATCTATACTATTAATAAAAACAATATCCTCAGTTTTAACTTTCCGCCCAAAACATACCTATAATATTTTGGTGTGCGTAATATTTTAAAATATGGTAATACAATTCCTATCCCTAATACAATTGTAAATTAAAATAGAATTCCTAATAAAATATATTTTTCACTACGTTCCTATTCGTAATACAATTCTAGACAAGAATTACTAATGGTAGTAATTCAGTATATATTTTTCTCTGCAATGCAATCTATACTATTAATAAAAACAATATCCTCAGTTTTTTAACTTCTCGCTCAAAACAGACCGATAGTATTATGGTATTGTTTTGTAAAAAATATGAAAATTTGGTATAATTCAACCTACAAGGCCAACTAATTTTTGCATGCAGGTGTCGACGCACGAGTCAAGCCTTTTTAAGTTTATTTTGGAATTTCATTTGCACCCCCCCTGTGCGCGAGAGAGAGCCTCTATGCTATACAATTCAATAAGCCTTAGAAAAACTCTTGTATAAGTAGTGGTGCAAACCACTTCTCAAACCAATGTGGGACAAATGTTAGTTGAATGGTTTTTCTCTATATTTTTCTAACTCAAATGTGTCAACTTTGAGAACCAATTTATCATTCATCCATTATCAGTTTTGAGCGTACAATATATCAATCTTTTCGTCTAACTACGAAGAACACGAATCCACTTTGACCCGACCCAAATCGAGAGTGGACCCTACATATATTTGTACCACAATATTGCCAGTAAAATGGCATTTTATGCTAATTTTTTCCAACAGTTATTTGTCCAGAGAATATCAACGTGTTGAAGGAAGAAGATGATATATAGTGAAGGGCAATATCATCGCATCTTCACTATATATCATCTTCTTCCTCCAACACAACGCTCTACGGTCAACCAACAATTACTCAACTGATTATCCCACTACTCCCATGTAATTTTTTCTGTAATATAGTTATACTTACTGAATATCAAAATATAAGTGTACCTCAAGACCTTGCAATAACTAACTGACAAGTAATTAAATTAATGAATATGATGCAATAATGTAAATTATCTACCTATTGCATTTATACACTTATTTTAGAACACTGAATTTTTGTGATATTTGTTGCATGCAAGGAAGACTCATACTATAATTGCATTTATACACTTATTCATACTCATATTCGATGTTATAATTTATATAATTGTATATCGATTCAAATATTTCTTAAAATATTATAACAAATTCATTCCGTGCAACGCACGGGCGAAAATACTAGTTACATACAAAAACATAAGGAATATATATACACAAACAACACATACAGTTCATATAAATAAAAGAAAACATTTTATTTTATTTTTATAAAACATACGTATAACACAAATAACTAAAGGAAAATATATTATTATTATATATCTTATTTTCTTTCTTGCTTCTCTTTTCTTTTATACGTACTACAAATATAAAATATATATTTATATAATCATTCTAATATACATACTGTAGATACATGGATTATATATATATTCATTAATTTTAATACACATACGATATATACATAGCATTACGAAAAACACACACACACACACACACACACACACACACACATATATATATATATATATATATATATATATATATATATATATATATATATTTATTTATTTATAAATATACGTACAGTATATATACATATATACGAAAAATATTATTTTATTATTTATAGACATATATATACGGTACTCACAGTATGTAGCAATATATATATATATACACTACATTTATACACATATATATACGTATAATACAAACCATATATATTTTTATATATATACGTATGAAATATATTTATGTATAATCTACACACATGATCAAACACCACATACATTCATATGTATTTCTACGCATATACATATATTAAAAATATATTTTTATATCCAAAAATCACATATTTATGATCATCAACTTGCATAAATTTTTCATCACAACACAATATATATATATATATATATATATATATATATATATATATATATATATATATATATATATTCATATATACATCAAATCATACAAATGGGATAAGCAAGTAGAAAACAAACCCACTTACTCACATTCAATATATAACAATTTCTATTAGTAAAACATCACATAACACATATTAAATAATTTGATTCGGGGTAAATAGATTTTGGATAGACATAAATCTTACCTCAATATCCCAAAATCAACCTCATGAACCACCTAGAATTGAAGGGTCTACAAGAACAAGTTTTTTTTTTTTTAATGACTTCAAAATATATGGATATAGCTAGGAATGATTCTATACTCATAGAGAAAGAGAGATGGTGAGAAATGAAGAAAGAGGAGAGCTATATTTATAGGCTCAAGAGGGAGGTATCTCATCATTCACTAATTAATTTGGAATAATTTTAATTCAATTTGCTTAATGGTGATGGGTGTAACTTCAAATCACCTATCCAATCATCCAATCCAATCTAATAATAATAATAATAATAATAATAATAATAATATATACGTACATACTAATAACCCATCCTGCCACATATATATCTATATATATACAATATATATTTATATGATTATAATAATAATAATAACAATAATTATAATTATTAAAATAGATTTGTAACTCCCAATTACCTCTCAAAGATAAGATATTTATACATATTATATATATATATATATATATATATATATATATAAAATAAAATATAATTTATTTTGACATTTTTAACATATGTATAAATATATATAAGTACCAACCATACATCATATACCAATATTATTAATAATACTAATACTAATAATAATAAAGGAGTATACATATATATACGTACCAAAATAATAATAATAATTAATGATGATGATAATAATAAAGATTCAAATTGATTTCAAAGGAACAAGAGGTTTTGATGGCTTAATGGTTAAGATCTTAAAATTCTAAAGATATGGTTTAGGGTTCGAAACATCACATGAACATGCTAGTATTAATTATTTTTTCAATTAGATAATTATTTTCCTTAGCGAAAATCAGGGTGTTACAAACTACCCTGCTTAAAAGATGCTTCGTCCCCGAAGCATAACCATTTAAAAAATCTATTACTAGGAAAATAAATACACAATAAGTAATTTTAGCAATTAAGTTCAAATGAACTCACCAAAGTCCATAAATCACAAAAATCAAATAGAACATAAATCACCGCTTACAGGGTATCATAAATAGTGAAAATAACATATGCAATTAATTATGCAAAATCACACAACCTCACTGCGGTTTAAATTTTAAATCCTAATCAGTTTTACTTATAACCAAATTCCTAATTTAGGCTTTATTACCACTTGGTAACGCCTATCCCAACGGAGCGTAAAGCTTTGATACCAACTGTAACACCCCACTTTTCCACCTCAGAAAATACGGGTAAATTTTTTTTTTACAATTCAAATAGAATAGCGGAAGCCTTCAATCACTAACAAAAGGAAAAAGGGGCGTTATGCCACGCTCGAGTATCTTACTTATACTCAAACGCACAGGCTAAAACCAACTAATA